>CM053581.1:113415148-113456506 GCA_028627135.1 Pseudochirops cupreus
CACCTCAGCCAATCCCCTTCTTCCACATCAACAGGGGAGTTTATGCCTTCTCAACAGTGGGACAGAGTTTGCACCTTCCACACTTAGCACTTAGCACTACTAAGTGCTAAGTATCCTGATAAACTAATTACTATTACACAGTCTTCTTTGCATATTCATGTTCTTTCTCCTGCTCCCCCCCCAATATATTAATGTCCTCCAAGCATCTGTCCTAAGCTCTTTTATTTATCTTCTCTCTCTACACCTTTTCTCTTGGCATTCTCACTTTTTCCCCACATCTTTAATTTCTACCTCTCTGCTTAGTGTCCACATCAAGGTGGTATAGATTATGATCCATCTTTATCTGCTTATCCTGTAGGAGGGACTCCTGTCCATTTTCTCCTGTCAATCCTTCACAATAGCCTAAGGGGTTCCAATGTAGTATGTGAGTTGTTCATTGGTTATTGTCTGCCCTGGCTACATGATTGTCCTCTCCCCTACCCCAATTTTTTGGGTTATATACCAGTTTGAAAATACCTTTTACCTTGATTCTTGTGCTGTTCATGTTGCTCATGAATCTTTTATTTAAATTAAATTTTACATTTTTCAGTTAGCAAAAATCCACCATCTTTCTCTCCCATATTCATCCTCCTGCAGTTGGGAACAAAGGAAAAACAAACCCCCTGCAATATATATAGAGAGAAATAAAATAAGTTAATGGCCATATATATTCCTTTTGCCTTTTGAATGAACCACAATTTTGATTTTTCAGAGACTATGGAATTCCATGATTTGTAGTCCTATTGTATCACCAGAAGCACATTGATGGTAAAAAGTTGCTATTTGCTTCAGACAGAATCTTAGTCATTCAACAAATATTTATTAAGCACCTGGTGTGTGCTGGGTACTGTGCTAAGTATTGGGATGCAAAGAATGGCCAAAAACCCAAATCAAAATAAAAGAAAACAAAAAACAAACCCAAGTCCTGCTCTCGAGGAGGTCATAGTCTAATGGGAAGAGACAGCATGCAAAGAACAATGTTCACATACATATGCATATGCATATGCATATATATACATATATACATATATATATACATATATATATACATATATACACATATACATATATACATATATATATATATATATATATATATACACACATACATACATACATATATATTGCTGGAACCCAGTCAAGTTTAATCTTCAGTCTGTCTGTCCGTCTATCTACACACACATTTGTTATGTTTATGTGTGTATACAGTTTCTCATGTCTGAAACTTCCTTCTTCCTCATCTCTGCTTAGTGCCATCCCTTTGAGCCTATCACATATACACATATGTGTAAATATATACCTATTTATATACATACACACACCATGTATATCACTATATAGATATCACATATATAGTAAGATGTATGTACCGGGGATAGGCTCACAAGGACAGCTTTAAGATTAAAGAGGATGGGAAAAGGCTTTTTTTCAGAAGGTGGAACTTTAGCTGAGACTTGAAAGCAGCCAGGGAAGCCAAAAAGAGGAGATGAGGAGGGAGGAAGTTTCAGGCAGGAGGAACAGCTAGAGAAAAAGCACAGAGGCCTGTGATGGAGTGTCAATGTGTGAGTGACAGCCAGGGAATCAGAGTCATTGAATTGCAGAGTATATAGAGGGGAATTAGCTGTGAGAAGCTTGGAAAAGGTGGAAGGAGCCAGGTTATGAAGGGTTTTAAAAGCTAGAGGATTTTATATTTGATCCTGGGAGCTAATAGGGAGTCATGGGAGTTTATTAAAGGGGATGACATGATCAGACCTGTGCTCTAGGAAAATCATGGGTAGGTTAGGGGAAGATAGACTGGTGTGGGGAGAAATTTGTGGCAGGTAGAGCTACCAGCAGGCTATTGCAATAGTTCAGGCATGAGGTGATGAGGCACCAGAATGGCGGCAGTGTCAGAGGAGAGAAGGGGGCACACATTAGAGATGTGACCAAAGTGGAAATGACATACCTTGGCAGCAAATTGGATAATATGGGACATGAGAAGGAGTAAAGACTTGAAATTGACACCCAGGGTCATTATTGCACTGCACAGTATCCCAAATGGAGTCCAGTCCCTGCTCATTTTGATTCTAGAACCACTTTATTTTTTATCTTCAGCATTGGACAAAGTTATAGGAATTAATGAACTTTTCACCAAACTACTTGAAATCTGGACAACAGATATTCTTCATATATTTGATTTATCCTCTCTGGATGATTGGGTTGGGTTCCTTTGATTGGTTAGAGATCTCATTTAAGCATCAATCATTTCTTTAAAAATTTTTTTTAATATTTAATTTATTTTCCATTTTCAATATTCACTTCCATAAGTTTTAAATTTTCTTCTTCTCCCTCTCACCTCCCTCCCCAAGATGGCATGTAATCCAATATGGACTCTACAAATACATTCCTATCAAACCCATTTCCACATTAGTCGTGTTGCATAGAAGAATTGTAACGAATGGGAGGAACCATGAGAAAGAAAACAAACAAAAAAAAAGAGAGAGAGAGATGAGTCTGCTTCACTCTACATTTTGACTCCATAGTTCTTTCTCTGGATGTGGATGACATTTTTCATCATTACTCTTTTGGAGTTGTCTTAGATCCTTGCATTGCTGAGAAGAACTAAGTCTATCAAAGCTGGTCATTGCACAATGTGGTTGTTACTGTGTACAGTGTTCTCCTGGTTCTTCTCACTTCACTCAGAATTAGTTCATGTAAGTCTTTCCAGATTTTTCTGAAGTCTGCCTGCTCATCATTTCTTATAGCACAATAGTGTTCTGTTATATTCATATATCACAACTTGTTCAGCTATTCCCCAATTGATAGGCATCTCCTTGATTTCTAGTTCTTGGCCACCACAAAAAGAGCTGCTATAAATATCTTTGTACATATGGATCCTTTTCGATTTTTGTGATCTCTTTGGGATAAAGCCCTAGAAGTGATATTGCTGGGTCAAAGGGTATGCACATTTGGGCATAGTTCTAAATTGTTCTGGAGAATGGTTGGATCACCTCATAGCTCCACCAGCAATGAATTAATGTTCCAGCTTCCCCACATCTTCTCCAACATTTATCATTTTTCTGTTTTGTCATGTTAGCCAATCTGATAGGTGTGATGTGGTACCTCAGAGGTGTTTTGATTTGCATTTTTCTAATCCAGTAGTTCTCAACCTTCCTAATGCTGCCACCCTTTAATACTTGTATTTGGGTGTGTATGCATCTGGGCGGACCAGCCTGGAGACAGATAGGGGAGGATCCTAAGATCATTCAGAAATATGTGTTTTCTGATGGTCTTAGGCAACCCCTGCACCCCTGTGAAAAGGTCGTTCGACCCCCCAAAGGGGTCGTGACCCACAGGTTGAGAACCACTGCTCTAATCAGTAGTGATTCAGAGCATTTTTTCATGTGACTATAGATAGCTTTAATTTCTTCCTCTGAAAACTGTTCATATCCTTTGACCATTTATCAATTGGGGAGTGACTTGTGTGCTTGTAAATTTGACTCAGTTCTCTCTATATTTTAGAAATGAGGCCTTTATCAGAGACATTGGTTGTAAAAATTCTTTCCAGCTTTCTGCTTTCCTTCTAATCTTGGTTGCATTGGCTTTGTTTGTATAAAAACTTTTCAATTTAATGTAATCAAAATTATTCATTTTGCATTTCATAATGTTCTGTATCTCTTGTTTGGTCATAAATTCCTCTATTCTCCATAAATCTGACAGATAAACTATTCCTTGCTCCCCCAATTTTTTTATGGTATCAGCCTTTATACCTAGATCATGTGTCCATTTGGACTTTATTCTGGTATACGGTGTCAGATGTTGGTCTATGCCCTGTTTCTGCCAAACTGTTTTCCAGTTTACCCAGCAGTTTTTGTTAAACAGTGAGTTCTTATCCCAGAAGTTGGAATCTTTGGGTTCATCAAACAGTAGATTGCTACAATCATTGACTACTGTGTCTTGTGTGCCTAACCTACTCCATTGATATACCCCTCTATTTCTTAGCCAGTACCAAGTAGTTTTGATGATAGTTGCTTTATAATACAATTTAAGATCTGGTATGGCTAGGCCACCTTCCTAGAATTCCTTTTCATTAATTCCATTGATGTTCTGGACCTTTTGTTCTTCCAGATGAATTTTGATATTATTTTTTCAAGCTGTATAAAATAATTTTTGATAGTTTGATTGGTATGACACTGAATAAGTAAATTAATTGAGAAGAAATTGTCATTTTTATTATATTAGCTAGGCCTACCCATGAGCAATTGATGTTTTTCCAATTATTTAGATCTGATTTTATTTGTGTGAAAGGTATTTTGTAATTGTGCCATATAGTCCCTGGGTTTGTTTTGGCAGGTAGATTCTCAAATATTTTATTTTATTTTTTGCTTTTTGGAGGGGGGAGGGCAGGGTGGTTGGGGTTAAGTGACTTGCCCAAGGTCACATGTCTAGTAAGTGTTATGTGTCTGAGGCCAAATTTGAACTCAGGTCCTCCTGACTCCAGGGCCAGTGTTCTATTCATTGCACCACCTAGCTGCCCCAATTTTATAACATGTATAGTAACTTTAAACGGAATTTCTCTTTCTATATCTTACCATCAATAATTCCTTTACTTGCTGCGATGACATAGGGGAAGGATTTCCTTTTTTAAGTGGGTAAAGCAATTAACAAAGGGAAAGTTCATTCTGAATCATTAACAAAGAAAAGCTAATTGCTTGTATGAAATTGATGGAAATATTGGGGAGAAATGACTGCTACATCTTGAAATTTGTGGCAGAGGATAGAAAAGTCAGGTATTGTCTGACATGGAACCTAGATGCGGGAAGAACAAACTTCAGAGGATTAAGAGACAGAGCAAGTGCTATCTTATGAACCAAAATTCTACAGAAGGATTGGAAGCTCCCAAGGAAAGATGGGAAAGATGGGAAGCTCTTGAGAATACAATTCTGAAGACATAAAGAGAAAAAGTATGGATAGGGAGGAAGAGATGGAGTTGTGCAAACTGAACAATGGAAATATTCGAGGAGCTCATTAACTGATTTAGGTTTACAAAAGACAAATAGAGAAGATGGAAGCAAGATCAGATAGCCCATTAAGAATACAAATGCATGACATAATCCTGTAAGAAAAGACCAGTGTCAGAAGTACTAAAACTCTGCATGAGCTGAAGCAGGCAAGAGATGTTAAGAATAACAGACAAGGGGTGTGTGTGTGTGTGTGCGTCTGTGTGTGTGTGTGTGTGTGTGTGCATCTGTGTGTGTGTGTGTGTGTGTGTGTGTGTGTGTGTGTGTGTGTGTGTGTGTGTGAAACCTTTAGGAGAAGAAGATAAAAAAGGGATAGGACTGCTGTTTGGGATAAGAGATGGTCAAGGAGAGTGATCTTTGCACTGGAGAAAATGGAATCAGAATGACTATCAGGAAGTTGGTACTCAGTGAGGCAGCTGGGTACTATTTCTGGAGGAACTGAGTCCAAATTTAGCCACAGACACTTACTGGCTGTGTGTCCCTGGGTTAGTCATTTAACCCTGCTTGCCTCAATTTCCTCATCTGTAAAATGAACTGGAGAAGGAAATGGCAAACCACTTGAGTAACTTTGCTGAGAAAATCCCAAAGGGGGTCATGACTGAAGAATGACTAAAACAAACAACAACACAATGAAGTTGGAAGCCAGATTGCAAAGGGAGTAACTGAGAGGAAAGAAAGAGGAGGCAGAGAGTATAGATAATTTCTCAAGGGGTTTGCCTGAGAAAGGGAGGAGAAATATAAGAAAATAGACTAGATTGTGGGGTATAGTAGAGATATTTAAGGACAGGAGTGACTTGGGCATGTTTGAAGGCAGAAAGGAAGCAATGAGGAAGAGGGTGAAAATTAGAGATAGGATGACTGAGAATGCAATCTGCTGGGGAAGATGAGAGCTAGTGTCATCAAGTGCATATGGAGAGAGTCTGGTCTTGGCAAAGAGAAGGGCTGCTTCTTTGTCAAAGACCAGGGGAAAGCAGGAAGAAAGGAGAGAGAGAGAAAGAGTGAGAGAGAGAGAAGAGAAGAGAAGAGAGGAGAGGAGAGAAATGTTAAAGGTTCTTAAATGAAGAGAATTAGAGAAGAGGAATTTTACATAAAATTGCCTCAAATTTCTCAGGAAAGTAAGCAGCAAGATCAGTTTGGAAGGAGGAAAAAGGACTGCATTGTTACTGTGAAGGTCCAGTAGAAACTGCATAATATGAGTTTGTAATGTACCCAGTCATCATGGTTGTGAGACTTCTTAGAGTTGTATTCAGCTTCTGATGAGTAGGAGTTGGGGGGGAGGGGGTGCAGATGGAGGACACAATACAATACCAACATTTGGTAAAAGTAGATGATACAGATTCAAGAGCAGAGGGTAGAATTGAAATGTCTAACTTTGGGGCTGAGGTTGGAGCAGGAGCAAAGTGAAATCAGAGTGAGAGTAATGCTCTGAGGAAGTATGGAAGAGTGAAAGGACTAGAGGTCTTGATGAGGGCAAAGAAAAGGCTTAGGAGGAGTGGGGCATGAGAAGAGGTGAAATGATAGAAGGTTATGGTCAGAGTAATGTGAGAAAGATTATAGATAAAACATAGGTAGAGAAAGCTGGATAAAGGAGACATCAGAAAGAGATCTGGAAAAGTTTGATGTGGCTGAGAACACTAGTTGTGGGTCTTAGGTTGTTGTTTTTTGTCCTTCATCTCCAAGGGGACCATGACATCAGGAAGGTGATGCCATGACTTGCAAGTGAATTAGATTAAATGAGGGAGGGCTGTGCAAAGTCACCAGCCTCACTTTCTCCTCTAGAGCCATCTGGGTCCAGTGGTCCTGATATGAGGATGACTGGTGATGGCCCATATGTTTAGTAAATATTTGAAAAGGCTTTATGGAAGATCAGTTTCTTTGATAACAAGCTAGAAGAGGGATTTTGAAGGTTTAGCCTTCCCATGACTTGTGTCCATTTCTGTTAAGATGAAGGCAATTCAGAGGAGTTCATCATTTCATTTTTTAGAAGCCTTTGAAAGAAAAGAGGGAATGCAACCATTTAGTTGTTTAGTGTTGAAATCATATATAATTTCAGAAGTTAAGTTAGCCTTTGGATGCCACTATTCATTTGAAATTTCAGCATATATGTGTCTTGACTTCATGAATTGGCCAAGTGTCTGTATTGCCAATCTCCTCCTGGCTGCTATTTTGGAAAATCCTATGTGTTAGATTAATTTCATTTTTATATTTTGCACATCTAATATGTGTGCTTCCCCCCCCCCCCTTAGAACCAAAGTTTTTTTTGCCTGGTATAATGCTACAGAGCATAGTAGTAATTTTTTAAAAGTATTTGCTGCTAAGTATACAGAGAGGGAAGTTATATGACAACTCTAAAAGAAGGCATGGAGACATTTGTGTACACGTGTGATCTGTAGGACCTGACTTTGAGAATGGAGACATAATCCTGGAATTGGCACTGTCACATGGCAGAGCAGAGGGGAGTATTTGCATCATAATTTTTTATAGCTTCATTTTTCTTTTGTCCTTTCAATTGACAAAACTTTGACAACATTTGAAACATCCAGAAAACCAATTTAGTCACGGAGTACCACGTGCCTGTCTCAGTCATGTAGTACATACACTTTGCCTTAAGAGTTAAGACCCAAGAATAACTAATTGAGGTTCTATCTGACCTATGCAGCAATAATTACTAAAAAGGCATCACTAAAGTAGGCTAATTTCAGTACTTACTTTTTGCAGAATTTTGTAAGAATCATCATTTCAGCTCTTAAGAAAAGCAATAAGAATTTAAGTAGAGACATTATACCAGATTAAAAAAAAGATAAATTAGGGGCGGCTAGGTGGCATAGTGAATAGAGCACTGGCCCTGGAGTCAGGAGGACCTGAGTTCAAATCTTGCCTCAGATACTAAACACAAAAACTAGCCATGTGACCTTGGGCAAGTCACTTAACACCAATTGCCCTATCTTCTCCTCTCCAAAAAGCAAAAAAAAAAAAAAAAAACACCAAAAAACAAAAAGATAAATTAGCATATAGCTCATTAAAACATGGTACCTCCAAAAAAGAACCCTTTTCAGTTTATTGATATCCATCAGCTCAGTTGAGTCATGGCTGGGATCACGGGTCTGGTTTCTGTGCAAGCCAATTGCTTTTAGCTTTATTCTGCGGCCACAAACTTCATTTCAAACCCCATTCTGCTAATATTTTTCTGTTGAGAAAGTAGAGCAACACAAATTCATTATCATTACTAGAAAATAAAATAAACCAAGCCTACTTATGGTAGAATGATAGCATTATTCAGGTATGTATTTTGTATACACATGTGTATGTGCATTTTATTTATACGTCATATATGATGTTAAAAGTCTTTGTATTATGAAATTTTATATATATTTATATATCTATATACACATGTATGTATATATACAGATATATAAACACACACACACACATATATATATATATATAAAATTTTACATACGACAGTGAAAATGTATAAAGTACAAGGTGAGAGGGAGAAGCTGGGACAGGCAATGTGGTATAGTGGACAGACTTGGAATAAAGAAGATCTGAGTTCACATCATGCCTTTCAAACTAGCTTTATGACCATAGGCAGTTACTTATCCTCTGCGAGTCTCAGACAGTTCTCTAGGGCTTATCCGCTAAGTTTATAGAATGATTGTGATTTGTATCAGTGCCTCTGACAAAAATCATAGATCTTTGACATGTTGACATTGTATACTTTTTTGGGGGAATTAGAAAACTAACTTGTGATTTTATTGACATGAAGAACTCCCAATGAATAAATACCCTCTACTAATACTTTATATATTGTTTCATTGGCACCTATGGAAATTGTTATATGAAGTGTGTGTGTGTGTGTGTGTGTGTGTGTGTGTGTGTGTGTGTGTGTAGTACTATACCTGTAAATGCAGTATGGTACAGTGTGACAATTGCTAGACTTAAGAGTCAGGAGAGACCTGTGTTTGAATCCCACCTCTGATGCCCATTACCTGTTTGCCCACGGGCAAGTTACTTAACCTTTCTGTAAAAGGGGGATAATAACTCTAACACATCACAAGGTTGTTATGAGCATCAAAGGAGGTACTCAGACTTAAAGCTTCAGACTTAATTTTGGTTTCCCCTGAGAGAATGTGGAGAAACACATCTGCTGCAGAAAAGCCACAGTGATTCAAGAGATGCAAAGCAGGTCTTAGAAAACTTTGAAGCATTTCTGTTTTAATCAATCTCTGAATCTGAGAGTTGGAAGGGACCACGAGGACCGTCTAGTCCAAATGGTTCCTGAACAAGATTCTTTTCCTCTCCATACCTGTCAGAGGGCAGCCCTTGCCTGGTTGTTGTCCTTTGTTCTTGTCGAGGACCAGAATGACATCACTTTGTTAGAGTCAAGTTACCATGTGTCCAACTGTGTTTAATCAGAACCTTCAAGGCAGCATATGACTATCTTGAATACCTATGATTGTGACAAGGTTTTTTCATTACATCAAGCCTAGAACAGCTTCTTTCTACATTCTACCCACTGCTCCTAGTTCTGGGAGCTACACCAAACAAATCTAATTCTTCTTCCAGGAGATTTCCCTTCCATTACTTGAGAAAAAGCTATCATTCTCCCTGCTCAGGTCTTCCCTTCTCTAGGGTAAACATCCCCACTTCCTTTGACTATAACCTCCCAAGGCATGGAGTCAAGCCCCTTTACAATCCTGATTACCTCTCTCCAGGCACAGTCCAACTTATCAATGCCAATCCTGAAATGTGATGACCACAACTAAATGTGATGTCTAGATGTGGTTTGACCAGGAAAAAGTATAGTAGTGTTTGTACTGGAACATTTGAGTTCAAGACAAGATTCCTACAGTTGCTGCTAATCAGAGTGGGAAAATAGGAAGTAGACACACAGAGAGATAATCGATCGTGCCAGAAAGTGTGTACAAAATACAGACTGCGTGGTGTAGATGGTAAATAATGGCGTCTGTCTCTAGAACAGTTTTCTGCTTTTGTTTTCATCCTCATCTAGTCACTGGGACCACCTCCCCAGAATACAAAACTCCCCAGACCTTGTCAGTTACTCCATTGGGTGGATTTCCTCTTCCCTTTATTCTTTGGCTACTTCCTTTGCCATTTACAATGTTCCACATTTCAGTTTCCTCTCACTGAGCAAGTAAATTTTGCAGCCAAGGAGACACCATCTTGAGGGTTTTCCCCTTAGCAAGCTGTGATGGGATTAATCATTTGCTTCTGTGATTTCTTGCCTCTTGGTTTCTCCTGCCCCTCAAGAGCCCTTCCCTCTTAGGTGAGGTGTTTATTTTCTGTCTTGTCAGAATCCCATTGATCCAAACCCCATTCTAACTTTGTGCTACCCTGGGTTATTTTTCTGAGGTTTCTTCAATTGTCCCTCTAGACATTTCACTCCCAAAGTCAATCTCAGTCTTCCTTTTGGTTGTTTTCTGTATGTTACCTGCTTGGAGACAGGTTTTAGGCTTCTTTTCTAAATAGGAATGAGATGGATATGTACAATGAGAGGGAGAAATCCAAAGTGAGGTTGGAGAAAAGCAACAATAATTGAAAGGATGCAAAACAGGTCTTGTGAAGAAAATTTAAAAGCATTAGTGTTTAATCAATCTCAGAGTTAACATATTCCTATCTTGCCCTTTCTGGAATTAAGGGGTCCTCTCCCACTACTGATCAGCACAGCTTTGCCATGCTTCATTTCCAGCTGGGGACCTGGGGAGGGGGAGGACAGGGTTCACCTCTCCTTAGGCACCCCAATGAATCCCATCCCCTAGGAGCTCACCATATTCCTTAGTGTAGACACTCAAATGATATAGTCCCTGTAACTCAGAATTCCCAGTCTCAGGAGATCTGCCAGCCTCCACTTCCCTGGTCCCTAGACCAGCGGTTTACTTCCTATTGCATCATTTCATTAAGTGGTGATAGAAGAAAAGAACTTCAGAATGCTAAAATATGTATTTCTCTGAGTTTCTTCCAGAATCACTGGTCTCTTAGGGACTTAAGTGGGATCTTTAGTCTCAGAGGAAAATTCTTTGTCATGATGCCTTTCATCTTTCCCAGGGCATTCTAGCTGTGCCTGATTTTTCTTTTACACCTTCTAGTTGGAAGGAAGCAGACATCATCATGTGAACGTTCTTTTCCCCAGCCCCTCATGATTATTCTGCTTCTCTAATTTCCCCTCCCGATGCCTCTACCATTCCACGTGGGAGCATGCATCGTATCTTTGTGCCAAAGAGAAAACTTTCATTTGAATATTGTTTGCCTCACTAAACAAAGCAAAACAAAATCCTGAGTTCTTAAAGCCATTCCCCACCCTACTTTTCAGCCTTCTGGTGGAATAGGTAACTTAAAAAACTTTTTTGTCTTTTTTTATTGATACCTTTTGTTTCTCACTACCTGCATTTCTGAATAAATCCTTCTCAACCTAGCAAGGTATTCTTCCGATCAATTAATCATCAATCATTTATTAAGCACCTACTATGTGTCCAGCACTGTGCTAGGTGCTGGAGATAAGAAGACAAAAATACAAGGGCCCATGCCCTCCAGGAGTTCAATGTAACCAGCCCACACACTGAGCATGTCCCATGATGTATGCAGTTTTCCACACCCATAAGTAGTCACCACATCTGCAAAGAAGGTAATTGGTAATTATAGTTACACAGGGCCCAGTTCTTGATTTTTTTTTTGGCTCTTTCCATTGACATTGTTGTACTTAATGTGTTTGTTGTTTTCTTGGTTCTGTTTACTTCACTCAGCACCAGTTTATATGTCTTGACATATTTCTGTGAGTTTTTCATAGTTGTCTTTTATTAACACATGGTAATATTCAATTTTATTTCTGATTCGTGATCTATTCTGGTATTTTGTTTAGTTGTACCCCAGCACGTACTTTGTTTCCACTTCTTTGCATCCAGCAGATGCAATTTTTTTTTTTACATGGAAATTAGTTTTAGGAAGACTGCTCTCAAATATTCTATCTGGAGCAGAGTGATGCTAATGCTATAAATGCTGTCTCAGAAGATAAGAGACTTGATAGCTATTTAAATTACATGATTACATTGACTTTCCATCCTGCCAAGACGAATGCCTTAGGGAATAGGAAGAAGACTAGACTGGGCTTTGAGAAACTTGGATTTCATGCCCAGATGACTTAGGAACTTAAACTGGTTCCGCTGAATCTGTTTCTTCATTTCTAAACCAGGCAGTGTTAGAATAGCATTATGTCAAACATGTCCAATCAACTGGATTGGACATTCCTCTTGTTTCCTATCAGATGGTGGCAGAGTAAAAGTAACTTCTAACTGTTATAATGTTTATTTCTCAGAGTGTCTTCTAGGTCACTGGTCTCTTATAGACTTAAATCTTTAGCCTTAAAAGGAAATTCTTTGCCATGATGCCTTTCACCTTTCCCAGGGCATCCTCGCTGTGCCTGATTTTTCCTTTACCTGTCCCTGCCTGATTTTTCCTTTACCTGTCCTAGTTGAATTAAGTAGATCTGGGAAGGCTGGGTTCTAGTCTAGTCTGCTACCATATATGACCTTCTAGAGCAGTGGTTCTCAACCTTCCTAATGCTGTGACCCTTTAATACAGTTCCTCATGTTGTGGTGACCCCCAACCATAAAATTATTTTTGTTGCTATTTCATAACTGTAATTTTGCTACTGTTATGAATCGTAATGTAAATATCTGATATGCAGTATGTATTTTCATTGTTACAAATTGAACATAACCCACAGGTTGAGAACTGCTGTTCCAGAGGATTTTTCCTTTCTCTGGGCCTCAGTTTCTTCCTCTGTAACATGAGAGAGTTGGGGTTATTTTGTTGGAAATGATTCTAAGCTCACTTCCAGATCCAATGTTCAATGATTCTGTGATGGTAACTTAACTCTTAGTGGGGAGTGGAGGGCAGTAAGGACTCCTATGGATTAATAACAGAGCTCAGTTATCATGAAATGCTTTTGGATTCTTAGGAAGAAAAATATAAATGTATTCGCTTGTTTTCTAAACAGATACACATTTTAATTATCTCTGTGCTGTGAACTGAAGGGAGGGAAAATGTCATTTGCCAGAGGAAAAAATAGTGTTCCAAAAGCCAAAGTAGTTTTGTTACCCAAATATCCTATTGTTTAGGGGTCGTGATGGAAAAGAGACTAAGTAAAGTTTGCCTAGCAGATAAGAAGCACAAATTGTGGGTGTGAAAAACTTTCTAAAAAGGCATTTAGGAAAATGGAGTTTAGAATAACATGAAAAAAAGACTCAGAATTTTCAGTGCACTTTGATAAAAGCTTAATATGAGAAAATGAAAGAAGAATGATTAAGCACTTATTAAACTCCACACAATTTACTAAATGCTGGGGATATGGTGACAAAAATGGTCAGACAGTCCCTGCCCTCAAGGGGTTTCCACTCTCGTAGGAGAGGCAGCACTTATGGGAAGTGCTAGATAGGGAAGGAAGTTTCAGGCAGATAATAGTGTTGATCTGATTAATGTTCCCAGATGAAGAGGTGGAAAGATGGGGAGGGGGTAAAAGGGAGGGGGGGGGACGGGAGGATGGGAGAGATCAAGGACTCTTGCTGTAGTAGCACAGATGACTTTGAGGTGATACTATGATTGGCCACTAGGTGGTGCAGGGTCTGCCGTCTGGAAGACCTGAGTTCAAATGTGGCCTCAGAACTTTAGACTCACCAACTTTGTGACCCTGGACAAGTCACTTAACCTCTGTTTGCCTCAGTTTCCTCAACTGTAAAGTGGGAGTAATAATAGCACTTACCTTGGAGGGTTATTGTGAGGATAAAATGAGATACTATTTGGGAAGCACTTAGCACAGTGCCTGGCAGATAGTAGGGACTTAATAAATGCTCATTCCCATCCCTTTCCTTTCCAATTAATAGAAATATAATGCATAGAATGGGGGTGGTGATGGCTCTGCTCTCCTCTCCCTTGCACAGATTACACCTGGAATATGGTGTCTGCATGCTGTATTTTAGGTAAGGATATTGACAGCCTGGAGCACATATGGGATCTATGACCAGGATGATGAAGGGACTTGGAACAATATCACATGAAGACTGGTTGGAGGATTGGGCATATTTAGCTAGAAGATGAAAAGAATTCGGGACGGCCTGGTTGCTGTCTTCAAATCATTATTGTTACCTGGATTATGCATGATTTGCTTGACTTTCAAGAACAAAATGAAAGCCAGGAAGTGCAAAATACAGGGAGAGTTTTCAACTTAGAAGTGTATGTGTTGGGAGAGGACCTTCCTATAGTGGGCAGAGTACCTATTTCTGAGTCAGAAATGCCTTGGTTCAAGTCTCGCCTCTGACAGAAACTGGCTTTATGATCCTGGACAAATCCCATGAACTCTCTGTGTCCCCCGGCAAATCTTGAAGACTATGAGCTTCTGAACATTTGAACACCCTCATTTGTGGAAAGAGTTTTTTTCAACAAGGAATTCTTTGCCTCCAGTGAAATTATGGGCAGAGATAGAGAATAATAAAGGAGAGTTTTTTTAAAAAGTAGAACTTCTCAGGGAAGTGATAATTTCTCTTTCACTGGAGATCTCCAAGCAGAGACAAGGTAGCTGCTTATTGGGGATGTTATTGGGGGGGATTCCTGTTCAGTTACAGGTTGAACTGGATGCACTCTGAGGTCCCTTCCAGCTCTGACATTGTGTCATGGTGATGCTAGAATTAAGTGGCTGTGTGATTATTGTATAGAAATGACACTAGGTGCATATCTAGAGAAAGTCAGGCTACCAAATTCCAAGAAGAGTAGTTGATGGTTTGGGGACAGTTGGCACTTTTTGTGATTACAAGAAGCCCTAGAGTCCCCTTCCTTAGCTTTACTGGCCCTGTCTCCCTACCTTTCAAAGTGAAATGAAGACCAGTGAGAGCAAGAGGTAGGAAGCTTTCCTGATGTCTTTTGAAGACATTGATATCTTTTGCTTTCATTTCATATCAAAATTTCCCCTTGTTTTTTGAGAGAGTCCTTCCATCCCTTATAATAACATTTCTAATGATGCTTTAATTTTAGGTATCACATCTCTAACTAACCATCGTCATGATTTACCCAGAATTCCTCCTATAAATGAATCTAATAGTTATTCCTACTTCAGAAGTATCTTTTGGGGAACCCACATCCTGACAGGCAACAGTAAAGGGATGGAAGAGTCTCAGTAGTTTATTTCCTGAAATTGGGAAATGCTTTGAAAAGATTAAAAAAGTCAGCATGAAACATAGCAGAGGCGTTGCTGAAAAAGTGAGATTCCTATTATTTAGTCACAGTAGGGGACCCTCCCCTGGAACTGGGGATGGATTTTTTTCCTGCTGGCAGATGTAATTTAAAAGCCCAATTCCCCCTATACTTCTCTTTGTATGTGTGTTCTTTTCTGTCCCAGCAAAGGAAGTTAAAACATTACCTGGCAAGTTCATCAAAGCATCCTTTTATCTAAAGGAAATTGTATTGTCAGTAGGTGAAGATTTAGGCAGCAGCATCTGTAGCTATGAACTCTCAAGTTTTGAAGTGCCTTTTCAGGGAATAATTCCCTCCACTGTCCCCATTCTACTGTCTAAAGACACTATCATTATCCCTGGGTTCCTTCTAGACTGTTCTATTTGCCATCCTCTGAAAACTCCTTCTTGCCTTCTGATCCATGTGTCTTACTTAGCACATGGTTTACCTCAGTCCCTTCCTTTCCCCCTTTCCACATTGCACCAAATCCTTCAGTGACTTTGCTTAGACCTCACTTTCATCATGCCTCTCATCTCACTACCATTGAGTGTTTGCTGGCTGGAATAATGATAATGAATAATAACACATTCACTGACTGACCAGCATTTCCTACCAGTAATTATTCCTTTGGGATGAAGGCGTTGTCTCCAGAAGGATTCTGCTCAAATAGAGATACATTACCTGGCAGGTGTCTGATATTATGCAATACTGGAACAGATTCTTTTGTCCAATTTAGCAGTTACAGTCTACCAGTGAGCAGCACTGCCAGCGAATGAGTTATCTGAGAACAAAGTTTGATTGAGTTGGAGGAGGGCCAGAAAAATTGAAAGCTTAAGGACACTGAAGGGAAGGAAGAAGGAGGTACCCAGGGTGTTCTTCTTTGTGTCAGGAGGTCTGTAGGACAAGAGAGTCACTCAGTATCTGGCAAGGGTGCTGGATGAGGCTCTAAATGGGACAAACTTAACCTTTATGGTTTCACTTGGGTCAGACTCTGCTGGGAGAAGCATGCAAGAGAACAGTCATTATTCCTGTCTGGGACAGTATTCTTAGGTCACTGGCACCAAGCTGTCCCTGGAATGTCAGGAGTCTGGGTTGATGAAAATAAAAGCAAACACTTAGCCTGCAGTGTAGAGGAACAGTTCATTGAAGTTACCAGACCAGTCTTCCCAGCTGCCATGTTTTGCACATAAAGGGGATCTAGTTTGGCTTCTACACTAATTCAGGAAAGGGGCATAATCTCTGTCACTCAGTTTACTCCTCTATAAAATGAAGGTTAAAACTTCCCTCCTTCATAGAGTTGTGAAAAAAAAAATGAGGAGGGGTAGCATTGGAATAGGGCATGGAAATTGGAACCTAGAAGATCCAGATTTTAATCTTTTCTCTACACACCATACTTCTCAGCTGAGTGATCTTCATTGGTTGACTTAAATTCCCTCAGTCTCAGTTGCCCCATATTTATAGTAGAAATAATGCTTAAAACAGCTATAAATTAGTCATAGAGGAGTTTAAAAGAGATAACGAATATGGAAAAAAAAAGTAAAATAAGTTAATACAAAATTATTTTAAGTGACTTCAGGAGAGAATAAAATGAGATAATAGATGTGAAATAGCTGACATTTTATACTACTCTGAGGTTTGTAAATCTCTTTTTATGAAGGATTTTGGGTGGAGGGGAGTTAAAAGCATCCAGGCACCTTCTATTACATTCTGTCGCCTTTATATATAAAGAAATGGAAGACTCTTTTTGTGGTGGCTAAGAATTGGAAATTGAGAGGAGGCCCATCAATTGAGGAATGGCTAAACAAGCTATGGTATATGATTATGATGGAATATTATTGTGCTATAAGAAATGGCAAGCAGAATGATTTCAGAAAAACCTGGAAAGACTTAACATTAACTGATGCAATGTGGAGTGAGCAGAACCAGGAGAACATTATACACAGTAACAGCAACATATGATGAACTGTGAATGACTTAGCTGTTCTGAGCAAGACAATCCCCAGGGACTCATAATGAAACATGCTATCCACCTCCAGAGAAAGAACTGATACTGTCTGACTACAGAATAAAGGATGCTATTTTTCTCTTCCTTCCTTCCTTCCTGGATATGTTTTACATGATTGAACCTATTTAAACTATATTGGATTGCTTACCATCTCAGGGTGGGATCGAATTTGGAGCTCAAAGCTTTAAAAACATGTTTAAAAATTGTTTTAACATGTAATTGGGAGAAAATAAAATATTATATAAAATCAATCAATCAATCCATTCAATGGATTAAAGCTAAAAAGAAAAGAATTGAAGGTCCTGAGGATTCTGACCCAAGGCCCCATACATGTTTATTTTTTATATTACACAAATTCATAAGGTTCTACTCTGACATTAGTGGTGGTATGACATACAGCTTGCTCCATCTGAGACCCCATTTGCTTCCTCTGGGTACACATTGTAATGCCAAGTCCCTTTGGCTCTTCAGGAAAACAAAATGCTTGGCATTGCCAGTGCTGAGTCCTGGTTTCCTCGAAGTCCCAGCTAAAGTCCCCCCTTTCCCAATTCCCTTATTTTTAGTGCCTTCCTTCAGTTGATTATTTCCTATGTGTCCTGTAGATGGTTTCTCTGTACATATATATACCCATTAGATGGTGAACTCCCTGAGGGCAGGGATTGTCTTTTTGCCTTTGTTTGTGTCCCCAGCACTTAGCTTAGTGCCTAGCACATAGTAGGAGTTTAATAATTGCATATTGACAGACTGGCTGCTCTGGGAAGAGGACTCCAAATTTCTATGGGGCTGACTTGTGTTTGGTCTTCCAGGGAGATGTGCATCCAACAAGATGGGAGAGTCCACCTTACTGTGGTTTACTTTGGGAAGGAACAAATGAGTGAAGTCAAAGGAATATTGGAGAACACTTCCAAGTGAGTATTGCATGAGGACCACCCTCTCCAAACTATAAACTATGGCGAGAAGCTACATTGTGATTTGACTTTCCTTCCCAGTGTGGGGAAGGTTGTTATTTAGCCTGGTTGGCAGCTTGAGGGGAGAAGGGAGGGAAAAGGAGGGAAGATTCTATCTCATTCTTCCCCCTGAGATCACCCTGCCTGACACCAGTCCTAATTGTGTTGAGTTGACACATTTGACAGATGTGATCAATTCCCTGGAGCAGCTGGGTTGGGAAGCTTAGGTTTCTTTGGGCTTCTGCATGACTGAATATAATCATTCTTTTTAGCACTAAAGATTTTAGAGGTTTGCATGTGCAGAGTGGGAATTAGAAAGAACATAGCTCTGTAATTAGTTCTGTCTCAGTCACAGCCAGGGAAGCAAAGAGGGATGCGCCCAGTCAGATCTCCCTCCTCTTAGCAAAGGGACGTAGTCCCTTGACGTTCACTCATTATGCATTTTGAGAGACAAAAGAGAAACCAAAGGGGGTCGGCTGAGGATCCCAAATGAAATCTGCTGAGGAGGATGGAAAGCTTTTAAACAAGGGCTTGTCATGGACTGTCATGGTTTTATGGAATAGCCAACAGATCAGCCATCAGAAAAAAGGAACTTGAACAATGGGGTGCGTTATGTTGTTGTTCATTTATGACACCTTTTGGGGTTTTCTTGGCAAAGATACTGCAGTAGTCTCACATTTCATTCCCCAGTTCATTTTAATGATGAGAAAAATGAGGCAAACAGAGTTAAGTGACTTGCCCAGGGTCAGAGAGCTAGGTGTTTGAGGCTATATTTGAACTCAAGTCTTCCTGACTCCAGGCCCAGGCACTCTATCCACTGTACCACTGAGCTACCTGGTCTGTTACATAATAAATAACAATGGTTCATGAGTTTTAGCTGTATTGGAATCATGGATCTAGAACTGGAAGGAACTGCAGAGACCAGGTGGTCTAGCCCTCTCATATAGATATCTCATAGAGAAACGCTGAGTGACCTACTTAATGTCATACCAGGTAATAAGCTAAGACAACAAAGCAGGATTTGAACACAGGTCCTCCAAGTCCACAGTCAGAGTTGTTTCTGTTTCTTTAAGGAATTTTAAGTCACTGAGGTCTGGTGAGTATACTAAGTGGTACTGGTCCTGGAAGGAAGGAGACATTTATTAAATACCTACTCTGTACAAGGTACTTTACAAATATTATTTCATTTGATCCTTACAACAACCCTGGGAGGTAGGCATGGAAATTATTCCCATTTTACAGTTGGGGAAACTAAGGCAGATGGAGGTTAAGGGACTTGTCTAGGGTCACACAACTAAACATCTGAGGCTAGATTTGAACTTTGGTCTTCCTGACTCCAGGGCTAGTCTGCTGCACCACCTAGCTGCCTGTGGTAGATCAAGGGTATGCTGTGGTTATAATCGATCTATTTTTAACAAAAATTTTGGTAAAGTCATGCTGTTCTTTGCAGTCTGGTGCCCAACATCATTACTCAACTGAAATAGTTCTCTTCAGCTACCAGTGTTCTCTTAATTGTCAAATCTAATGACCTTTTCTCAGTCCTCATCTTTCTAGACTTCTGTTGTTGTTGACAGCTTTGTTCTAGATACCTTCTTTGTGTTCGTTCTCCTCATACCCGTCTGACCTTTACTTCTCCATCTCTTTTCTGGATCATCATTCCTATCACATCCCCTAACAGTAGATCGAGGCTCTGTCTTGGTCACTTTCCTCTTGACCTGTGGAGCCCAGAACTAAACACAGTCCTCCAGATGAGGTTTGACGAGGACCTCATCTCCTTAATCTGGACCTCTCTTAATGCAACCCAGCACTCCATTAGCTCTTTTGACCACCATATCACGCTGCTCACTCAAACTCAGGTCTCCCAACTCCTAGTTGAGTGCTTTTCTCCAGTCCATTAAAAACTCTCTCTAAAGGGAATTCTGTAGCTATCACTGTTTATCAGGCTTGTTTCTAGACAAGGACAAATTGCAACAGAACTAGCAGACAAACCGTGGGCAACAAGCCCCATTTCCACAGCAGGCCCTAAGGCTTGTGAAGGATGCGTCCTCATAAGTACTTGCTGTGTTGATCCTCAGACCTGCCTAGTAGCAGAAAGCACAATGAGGATACAACCGTAGCCACTAAGGAGGAACAATGAGTAGCAGAAATCGATGAAGCATAAATGGTCTGTGTGTGCCTCATTGATTTTCCCCTGCTCTCTGAATTGTTAGGCTAGTCACCATTGGTCTCTCCATTTACTTTACTTCCTTTCTTTGCCCTCTCTATGAATCTGCTGGCTGTCCTTCCTCTGTGATGGTGCTTTCAGAAGCACTTTGTAGCACAATTCATTACCTGGTGGCTACCTTTTTTCCTTAGAAAAACAAGATGGGCACTCCCAGAGTGGAGGGCACTGCATTTGAAGGAAGCAACCTAATGTGGTGATTGTTAGATTGGAAACTAGAAGGTCTCAGCCATGCAATATACTGCCTTTATTTCCCTTGGTTAATATGGGTACTGATATGCATTTTTACCTTTTCTGAACCCCCGTTTCTTCACCTGTTTAATGTTAGTATTAGGCTAGATGACTGCTAAAATCTCCTCCAACTCTAAAAATCTTATGATCATAAGTGGTTTCTAATGATCTGAAGTGTTTGGGAAAGCCTTTTGTCCAACCTAGTAGGAAGACATTATAATTAATATAAGGTTCTATGGGCTAATTGCAGATAAACTTCACATACAGCAGATGTATTTATTTAAGTCATGCACTTTGCCCATGACTTCATTTCTTTTTCACAAATCAGTTTGTCTTAGTTCTATCTTACCTCTGTCTAGAGCATGAAAGTACAACTAAGAGCCAACCTAGAGCATAGGATTTGTTGTGGGTGGGGAGGGCCATGCAAGTCAGCAGGGGGAAAATGAAGAAGAAATCACTGCTTGCATTTTACAGGAGGATTCAACAACTTTCTCGCCTAATGGTGTGAGTTCTCCATAAAGGTGGTTCAGTCAAAATCACATGCCATTTGCCACCTTTGGTATACTCTGTGCTTCTTCTTCCTCCCTTTCCCAATTTTCAGATCCTAGCTCTGAGAACAGTAATCTAATTAACACTGTCATTCTTGCAAAGGACATGTCAATTAGGCCAACCTAATTGACCAACTCACTCATTTGCACTATGACTCCAGTCATTGTTCCATCTGACTTTTCTGTTCTTACTGGCTATATCTGCCATATACATAGATACGTACATATACACACATATGTGTGTATGTGTATGTGTGTGTGTGTTTCCCTCCCCTATTTGGATATATGCTCCTTGAGGGCAGGGCTCCCTCCCTCTCTCTTTTCCTTCTTTTCTTCCTTAATTCCTTCCTTCCTTAATTCCTTCCTGCCTTTCTTTCTTCCTTCCTTCCCTCCTTCCTTTCTTTCTTCCTTCCTTCCTTCCTTCTTTTCTTTCTCTTTCTTTCTCTCCTTTCTTCTTATTCCTTTCCTTTCTTCCATCTTTCTGACTTTTTATGTTTTTCCTGTCCCTTTATGTCTTTTTCTGTCTCTTTCTTTTTTCTTCCTTTCTTTCTGTTTCCCCTTTCCTTCTTTCCTCCCCCCTCCTTTTTTCTTTCTTTCTTCCTTAACTAGGTAAGGTTTCAAGCTCTGTCACTGATTATGAACATTAGCTTGTTTGATGAAATTCTGGCTCGAATTTCTGTAGTTAATCTGTCCATATACAGATGAACAAACTGAAACCCAGAGAAGTGAAATGACTTGTCCATGGTCACAAAGCTAATAAGCCAATGAAACCTAGATCTTCTAAGTTTAAGGCTTATTCTGCTCTGCTATCTGGAGTCTTAGCATGGGTTCTAGTAAGTTAAGTACTTGCAATGCTAGGTCCACAAAAGCCCATAGGAATAAATACTGAAGATAGATATGTTATTCCAGAGGTGGCAGGGTGGATAGAGAGTTGTTTTTGTAATCAGGAAGACCTGTGTCTGTCTCCTACCTCAGATGCTTATATGCTGTGTGACCCTGGACAAGTCATTTAACTTCCGTATGCTTAGTTTCCTCAGTTGTAAAATGAGATGCTATCACCTCCACCTTAGAAGGTTTTTGGTTTTTTTTAGGATCAGATGAGATAATTTTTGCAAAATGCTTTGCAAACTTTAAAGTGCCATAAAATGTTAAATCACATTTAAAGCTAAATATACCCTTCTTTCTCTTTGAGGAAGTTCAACATAGGAGTGCCAGGTCTGGAGTCAGGAGGACCTAAATTCCAGTGCTACCTGTGTGACCCTGGACAAGTCACCTTCAGCCTGCCTAGATTTCCTCGTTTGTAAAACAGGGATGATAACAGCATTGTTTGAGGATAAAAAAAGATGGTATTTGTAAAGCACTTTGCTAACTTTAAAGCAAAATATAAATGTTTTATTATCATAGACATTATTATCCAGAGAAAAACAACCAGGATTGTCAGGAAGAGCCTGAAACCACACCATACAAGGATCAGCTGAAGGAACTGAGGTTTTAGCCTGCAGAGGAGGCTCCACAGAATCTCAGGGACATAAAATCTCCCATGTTTTAGAGTCATAGAATCGAACTGGGATCCGAGGTGTTCTGCTTTACCCCAGGGGGCAGAAGTAGGAGCAATGGATGGACCCCACCGAGAATAAGATTTTTAGCTCCTGAGTCAAGGGAAGAACTTCTCAGTAATGAGTTATCTAGCAATGGTAGGGAGTTTCCAGAAGGAGCTGAATAACCTGTCAGACCATCCTGGAGGGCATTGAGACCTCAGCCAGGCTAGGTGTAGAACTAGGTGACCTCTGAGGCCCCATCACCTCGCAGACACTGTAAGAAACACAAATTAAATTGCCCTTTAACACAATGTACTCTAAATTCAGTGCAGCCCATGTTTCTTCACTTCTTGGAAATGAAAAGGATAGACAGGAGCTCACCTTCCCTAGCCACTGGGTCAGATTTGCAGTGAGAGGAGTGGCTACCAACCTACCCTTCTCTATTAACCTTTCCCAAATCTTCTCTCCCAGATCTCCTACATGATTCCACAGAACCTCTCCAAAGAGGGTCGGGGGAAAGAATGAGCATAATCTATTCAGGAAAGTGCTTTGTAAATAGTAAAATGATGTTGAAATATGAGGTAGGGGCGGTGAGGTAGCACAGTGAATAGAGCACTGGCCCTGGAGTCAGGAGGACCTGAGTTCAAACGCTGCCTCAGACACTTAACACTTACTAGCCATGTGACCTTGGCCAAGTCACTTAACCCCAGTTGTCCTGCCTTCCTCCCTCCAAAAAAAGCAGAAAAGAAAAGAAACATGAGTTAATGTTAGTCTTCTTTTTTCTTTTTTTTTCTTTTAATGATTATCTACCTCCTCTCCCTCCTACATCCCCTTACCTTTTGACAATTCTTCAAAACTAGCTGTGGAGCTGTAAAGTGGGGGTTCTTCTTCTGGGGTCTGTGTAGGACTGTGGATACATTTCAGGGAGTCCATGAACTTGGGTGAGAAAAATACAGCCTTATTTTCTTCTGAAAAAGAAAAATCTTTAAAAAACCAACAACAATATATCTTCTCTCCCCTTCTTCCCTCCCCTAACTGAGAAGGCCAAGGTCTTCCCCTGCCCCCTAGGCCATCTCCAGTCACCTGATGTTTATCTGGCCACTGGACCCAGATGGCTCTGGAGGAGAAAGTGAGACTGGTGACTTTGCCCAGCCCTCCTTCACTTAAAGCCAATTCACTTGCAGTCATGGCATCATCTTCCTAATGTTATGGTCCTCTTTGAGAACAAAGGAAAAACCACAACTAAGGAGGCAAGAAAGACAAAATCTTTGTTATAAATATGTACAGCCAAGCAAAACAAATTTTAATACTGGCTGCTTCCTAAAAAATTATTTTCTCAACCTGTTTTCCTCTCTATCGGGAGGTGGGTTGATAAGGTTTTTCAGAAGTGTAAGGCTATTTGTGAATATTTTTTAATACTATTTATATAGTTGGGTAGTTGGGTGGCATAGTAGATAGAGTGTTAGGAAGACTCCTCTTCCTGAGTTCAAATCTGAACTCAGACACTTCCTAGCTGCATGACCCTGGGCAAGTCACCTAACCCTGTTTGCCTCAGTTTCCTCATCTGTAAAATGAACTGGAGAAGGAAATGGCCCACCTCTCCAGTATCTTTGCCAAGAAAATGCCAAACGGGGTCACAAAGAGTCGGATAGGACTGAAATAACTCAATTACAACAACTACATTTGTCCACGTTGTCTCCACTGATAGAATATGAGATCTCTGAGGGAAGTGCCTGGCACATAGTAGTAACTGTAAAAATGCTATTTGATTGATTGATTGATTGACTGCCTCAGAGAGTGACTAGGAAATTCTCTACTTCCGGTTTCTATGCCCACTGCCAGCTGGATGTTGCTGCCTCAGGTAGACAGAGCTGTCTTTCACATAGAACTCTCTGGGGCAGCAGTGACTTGTACTGCGGTGCCATTGATGGGCCAGTGGCACTTTGGTTAAATTATTTTGTCATGTATGGACATTAAAATGAAAAATAAAGAGTTGGCTCCTGGGTGGGAAGTATATCACCTTGAAGACAACTGAATAGCTGGTTATAACTGACTTTATAGCATTTGCTAAAGTCCAAGCATTGCACACTCCATTATTTAACACCCAAATTATTTCTCCCCTAACCCAACAAAATAACTTATTCCTTTTATTCCATAAATATTCCATATTTATTCCCCTCTGAAGTTCTCCCTGATAAAAAGGAACTTAGTCTTGGCATACAACAAAGCCCTGCTTCCCATCTCCTGGTTTAATTATCCTTAAACTCCACTTGGATCATGTCAGAACACCTAATTTGCTATTGATTTTCCCTCCACAACATATCTAGCATATAACTCCTTTTCTTTCGTCCCAACATCACCATTCCCCAATTCATCCTCCTAACAGCTGCCAAAATAATCTTCCCCAAAGCACTGGTCTGACCATGTCACACTCTCTCTCAAGGACCTTCGGTGGCTCCCTATTGCCTCCAGGATAAAATGCAAAATTCTTCAGCTTGGCATTTAAAGAACTTCCCAATATAATTCTGGCCTACATACTTTTCCATATTTATCTCATGTGTTCTATATTTCAACCAAACTGAATGACTCACAGTTTTCCAAACTTGATATTCTACCTCCTGTCTTTGCCCAGAATGTTCCCCCTTGCCTGGAAAGCATTTTTTCCTCGCCTCTATCCCTTACAATCCCATATCAACTCCTATAGCAGTGGTTCTCAACCTTTCTAATGCCGTGACCCTTTAATACTCTTATGTGGGCGTATCAGCATGTGGGCAGACCTGCCTAGAGACGGATAGAGGAGTGGTGTCTCAGTTCCTAAGACCATCAGAAATATGTGTTTTCCAATGGTCTTAGGTGACTTCTGTGAAAGAGTCCTTCAACCCCCCCAAAGGGGTCACGACCCACAGGTTGAGAACCACTGTCCTATAGGAAGCCTTTCCTGATTCCCTTAACTATTAGTGTTCTCTCTTTCCTCAAATTTCATATGTGTGCATACATATATTTGTGTGGACATATTTATACATATTTACATATTCATTTATCTATTTACATATATTTCCTCAGCAAAATGTAAGCTCCACAAAGGCAGGATCTGTTTTTTGTATTGTCATATCCTCAGCACTGAGCACCATTCTGTGCACATGCCCTTAATAAATGCTTATTTGGCTTAATTTGGATTCAGTGGCTTCCCTCTGTTTACTGGTTCAAGTCTAAATTCCTTAGTCCATATTCAAGATCCTATATAATCTGGCTACAAATTCTAACTCAGAACTGTCAGGCCCAACCTCATCTCCATTTAATTCAATTTAGTAAAATTACCAAGCACTTTCCACGTGCAAAGTTGTATCCTAACCACTGAGGAGAATACAAAGATAGATACGACACACAAACAAATTGCAAAGAACGTAAAATGTGGATTAGGGCAGAGGAGGAAGACTGGAGGTATCTCCCTAATCCTCTGTGTCAGGGATTCTAAGCTCAGGATCCATAGCCCTCTCCCTAACCCCATGGATCTATGGATAGATTTTAGGGAGTCTGTGAATCTGGGTAGGAAAAATTATCTTTTTATTCTCACTAAACTTTAATTGAAACTTAGCTTTTCTTGCAATTATTTAAAAGTGTTACTCTGAGAAGGAGTGGATAGCTGCAATAGACTGCCATAGACATCCACAGCACAAAAAAAAGCTTATGCCTTATGTGCAACCTTGACTACAGCCTACCTGGAGTACTCACTTTGGGGGGCATATTTAAAGAAAGTCCTGCTCTTGCATTGTTGCTCTCTCTATTTTCACCCTCCTGTCCCAGAATAATGCCCTACCCTCTGCTTGGCTAAGTGCTAGTCATTTTTAAACTCCTGCCTCTTCAAGGGAACTTTTCCTGTCTACCCCAGCTGACAGCAAACTGTCCCAGCTCTGTATGCCCATCAGACTCACTGACTAAACCACTCCTTTGGTGCCATAAATATTACATTACATTTTCTTATATTATATTATGCTATGCTATACTATATCCTATCCTATCCTATCCTATCCCATCCTATGCTATGCTATCCTATGCTGTCCTATCCCATCCCATCCCATCCCATTCCATCCCATCTCATCCCATCCCATCCCATCCCATCCCATCCCCATCCCATCCTATCCACTAGGTTACACAGTAGAGAGAGTGCTAGGCCTGAAGTCAGAAGACTCATCTTCCTGAATTCAATTCCAGTCTCAAACACGTTTTAGCTATGTGACTCTGGGTGAGCCACTTCACCCTGTTTGCCTCAGTTTCCTTATCTGTAAAATGGCTGGAGAAGAAAACGTCAAAACCACATCAGTATCTTTGCCAAGAAAACCTCCAATGGGGTCACCAAGAGTCGGATGTTGTGTATACACACACACACATGCACACATACATACAGACTATTTACACATACATACACACGCATGTGTTATACACATACACACACACTACCTGGTGCTATTGTTTCAGTTTTTGTGTGTGTTTGACCTTTGGACTAGATGATCTCTAAAATCTCTTCTAGTTGTCCTTCTACATAGATCCTCAACTGCTATGTTTTTCCCAATATAGGTTACCCTTAGATATAAGCAGTTAAAATTAAATGAGTTCTAAGCTTTATATCTCCCCACCCATCCTTACTCTATGCCTAAAGTAGTGCCCTGCACATATATAAGAGGGACTTAATGTTTATTAAATATCTTTGGGGAAAAAACCAAAATAAAACCCAGACATCCCATACACTGAAAAAGAACTGTGTTTTTTACTGTCATCTGAAAATGAGCACCAATTGTGGGCCACACTTGGGGTTTTCGAATTTTGGAGGGGGGAGGGCAAGGCAATTGGGGTTAAGTGACTTGCCCAAGGTCACATGGCTAATAAGTGTTAAGTGCGGTAGGATTTGAATTCAGGTCCTCCTGACTCCAGGGCCAGTGCTTTATTCACTGCACCACTTAGCTGCCCCACCTTCCCCACTTGGGTTTTATAAAATACAAGTAAATAGAGATTGTGGCTTATCTTCAGATCAGTACGTTAGACTGACTGGGGCAGTATCTGTGTACAGCCTGGGCCAAGCACAAATTTACTAGCAGCTGGTGCTCAGTAGATGTTGATTGACAGTGATGCCAGTGCTTGTGAATGCTCTGTCCATGGATGGGAGTAGTTCTTTAGTTATACTCTTTGTTGACCTGCTTTTTAATATTCTTTGTCTCTTATGTTGGGTGGCAAATGGATAGAACACTGGACCTAGAGTCAGGAAGACCTGAGTTCAAATCTAGCCCCAGATACTTCCTAGCTGTGTAACCCTGGGCAAGTTACTTAACTTTGGCCTGCCTCAGTTTCCTTATCTGTAAAGTGGAGAGAATAGCAGCACCCAACTCTTAGGATTGTTAGGAGGATAAAATCAGCTAAATAATAAAATTCAAAGAGTGCTTTGCACATCTTAAAAGTGCTATCTAAATGCTACGTATTATTATTCTCATGCCTTTCTTTCTCTTCCCGCTGCCAGTCCTTTGTGGAAAATACAGAGACTGTCAGTTCTAGACATCATGACTTTCCTAGTCTGCACAGAGATGTAAATGTTAGTGGAGTGTGAGCTTTGAACTTGAACTTCCTGATGTTAGCATCATTTGGAGAGCACTAAAATGCGGGATATTTTTGCAGTCAAACTGTCCCAGCTAAGTGAGAAGCTTTTGCTGTAAGTATACACAGAAGATCCATTTTTGTGGCTGGCGGGCCAGGTCATTCACTTTCTCCCTCCCCAGGTGTTTACTCTAATTACTTCAGGAGAACTTTATGTTTCAGTACATCATTATAGGCAGTAACTCAAATTAACTTCCCTGCCCCTGATTCTGATTTTCTAAGAGTTCATGCCATGGGATCCCAGGTAGAACCCAGACTTAGGACGTAGGTATGTGCTATTTTTTCTAAAGCATGCTGCAAATGAGGATTTGATCTTAGGATGATGGTATAATTTTATTCGGTCGTATCTGACTTTTTGTGACCCCTTTTGGGGCTTTCTTGGCAAAGATATTGGAGTGATTTGCCATTTCCTTCTCCAGCTCATTTTACAGAGGAAGAAACTGAGGCAGACAGGGTTAAGTGACTTGCCCAGGGTCACACCACTACTAAGTGGATGAGATCAGATTTGAACTTGGGAAGATGAGTCTTCCTGACTACAAGCCTGGTACTCTAGCCACTGAATCATCTAATTGCCCTTGATGATGGTATTAAAAGAAACAAACAAAAAAAATGGAGTCTATGAGACTATTGATCAGCTAATTGCATTCACTATGTTAATAATTTGTCTTTGTCCAGACCTGGACTTAAAGAAAGCATCATTTAGTACGCTGTAATCTTTGTACCTATGAGGCACATACAAGAAAAAGGAGAGTGTTCTTGGTGGTGAGGAATTATGCTGCCGCAGTAGGAGCAAGGCTTTCATTGTTGGCACTTTCTGGGCCACGCTATTCATCATTACGCCATGCCTCTTTTGAAGTGCTTTGGTTAACAAGTATCACAGGAAGTTCCCATCTGTATATCCAAGAGCAAAACAAGCAGAAAGGTTTATTTCAGGAACATTACATTTGCAAACGGCTCTCTTCACCACTGTTTAGCCAAGGAATAGATAGAGTCAACTTGAGATGGGATCTTATCCGAGACAAGGCTCGTGAAACACGAGACAGTTAATCTTTTCCCAGGCAAGTGAGAGCTCATAGGATACACCAACCACTCAGACAGAGGAGAGCTTTTTATAAAGGAAAGTAGAGCTTGGGCTAATACCATGGATATCCAAGGTGACGGGCCTTGCTGCTATCTAACCTTGACTGCTAAGATTTCTTTGTGTCTGAATCACTGACTCAGAGATTATTTAATGCAAGAGAAACACCACAAGACTTGAAGTTAGAACATCTTGATTTGAATCGATTTGAAAAGCTCTGAAATCTATTTTTAAAATGGATATGAATATGTTATTATTAAAACCAAATTAAAACTTATCTAGATACTAGATACAGTAGTTATTTTCAATGGATCCCTGCCTGCTTCTTTGGGGATAGAATGGGCAGGAAGAACATCTTTTTAGGCATTCTCTTCATCATCAAAATCATTATCATCACCACCCATGCCCAAAATACTTATTAAGTGCCTAATGGTGTGAGATAATTACTGCATATAGAATTAGGATCATGATGGGCAATAGCCCAAATTAACCTGATTTTCACTCCTAATGGTTCGTACCGTGGGATCACAGGTGGAACCAAGAAGTAGGACATACCATCCCAAACAGTGGTTCCTAACATTTTTTTTTCCTTTGCTACCTCACAATGTCTCTAGTGATCTCCAAAGGAAAGTTTCGAAGTTCTCGAACTGGGTCTAGAGTTAGAAGGACCTGTGTTGAAATCTAGTCTCAGATACCTGCTAGCTGTGTGATCCTGGGCAAGTTTCTTAATTGCTATCTGTTTTCAGTTTCCACACCTGTAAAATGGTCATAATAATAGCACCCACCTCCCAGGGTTGTTGTGCAGATTGAATGAGATCATGTTTATAAAGTGTTTAGCACAGTATCTGGCACCCAGTTCGTGCTATATAAATGTTAACTACCATTATTATTAGTATTAATTTAAATTATAATTTGCCTTAATTTAAAGAAAAAGTCAAGCCTTAAACCAAGTGATATCTTCTCTGTCTTTTGTACCCTGACAAGTCCTAGTGTGAGTTGATAGTCAGCTTGTCTAATCGTCAGAGATTGTTTTGTCTGATCCGTGCCTCTGCAACATCCCAGATAACATCAGCTGCCAATTCCTTCATCAGGTCTTCCCTGACCTCTGCAGCTCAAACTGATCTCCCTTTTCAACTGTCTTGTAGCACTTTATCCAGACCTCTCTCTGTATTTCTTGCACTCTGCCACATATCATTATTATTTATGGCCATGATTGGTATCCTCAATCTTAGCTAAAAGGAGAGAAAGCTTATCTCCACCCCCTCCCCCACTTTAATTTGTATGCTCTTTAAAAGTAGGGTCATGTATTACCTCTGTATAACCAACACAAAGCAGTGTCCTGAATATAACAGGTACTGAATAAATGTTTGCTGAATTGAATTTGAACTCCTGTACAATTATGATTCTCATTTTTCTCGCCATTTTGATGCAGATAGAAATGCTCCTAATGCATGCTACTATCGTGCTATCATTCTTTTATATTTCTATTCTGTGGACTTGTGTGTAGGTAGGTTAAAAGCATCCTTTTTTTGGTAACTGAATAAGAGTATTGGGATATAAGCTCATCACCTATGGCGTCACTGAATGTGTCTTTGGCACAGCTCCAATAGCAAGGAGAATGACAGGAATGCCATGGACTTTACCCTGCTTAATTTCCTATTTAATAAAATGAGAGTTAGGGTTATTAAGCAGGGTTCCTGTTAATAATTATTAATGATTATTTTTACTCATCATCAGCCTCTTGTTTGATGAGGTTCAAACAGAAATGACCCTGGGACAAGTTATTAGGTTGCTATTTTTCTCTTATTTCTAATGTTTTACACAGTATTCCTCAGGCAGACCAAATACTCGTTTTTTGTGGCTGAATATATTGGGTGTTTCCCTTATCCTTTGCAGACTCATTAAAAGTATCCTCAGCACAATTTTAAGAGCAAATAGTTGATAACGCGGATGGTATAAACTGTATATTGCTAACTCCTCAGGCACCAATTTGTCTTCTTCATCATCATCATCATCGTCATCATCAGTAGGCATTTATTAAATACCTGTCATGTACCAGTCACGGTGCTAAGTTCTAGGGCAGTGGTTCTCAATCTGCCGCGACCCTTTGATACTCATATGTGGGTGTATCTGCATGTGGGCGGACCCGCTTGGAGATGGATAGAGGAGCTGTGTCTCGGTTCCTAAGACCATCAGAAATATGTGTTTTCCGATGGTCTTAGGCAACCCCTGTGACCCCTGTGAAAGGGTCGTTCAACCCCCAAAGGGGTCATGACCCACAGGCTGAGAACTGCTGTTCTAGGGTTACGAAGAAAGGCAAAAGCATGGTCCCTGATCTCAAGGATCTCATTCTAATTGCAGACAACATGAAAGCAACTACTTAAATACAATTCATACACAGTTTAAATGGGAGATTATCTCTGAGAAAAGGCACTTGTGGGGGGTGGGGTGGGAGTTGGGCAGAGTGGAATAGGCTTCTTATAGAAGGTAAGATTCCAGCTGAGGCATGAAGTAAGCCAGGTAGAGGTAAGGGGAGAACCAATGAAAAGGCAGAGTCAAATGGTGGAGTGTTGTTTTCAAGGAACGGCAAAAATAGTCTAGTGTGTTTGAAACATAGAGTTTGAGGAAGGCATTAAAGCAAGATTGGAAATCTAGGAAGGGGCCAGATTGTGAAGGGCTTAAAAGCCAAAGAAAATATCTTATATCTGATCTCGGAGGTAACAAGGAATCACTGGAATTTACTGAGTAGGGGGTAGTAGGTGACATGGTCAGTCCTGTCCTTTAGGAAGATTCCTTGGCAGTGGAGTGTAGCATGACCTGGAGCGGAAAAACTTAAGTCAGGGAGACCAACTGGCAGTCTGTTGCTGTAGTCTAAGAATGAGGTGATGAGGGCCTGCACCAGAGTGATAACTGTAAAGAAAATGAATATATATATGAGAGATGTTGTGAAGATAAAAAATAACAAGGCTCGGCAACAGATTAGCTAAGTGGAGTGAGTGTTAATGAGGGGCTGAGGATGTCCCCAATATTGCAAACCTGGCTGACTGACACTAGGTGGTGCCCTAGCCAATAATAGAAGAGTTGGCAAGAAAGGAAGTTTGGCGGGGAGAGCTAATGAGTTCCATTTTGTGCTTTTTGAGTTTAAGATGCCTATGAGACACCTCTGTTTGTATCAATAAATAATAGCTTTTGTAAATAAATATTTTTTAAAATAAAAAAGATGCCTAAGAGATGACTAGTTGGAAATGGCATGTGAGACTAGAGGTCAGGAAAGAAGTCAGGGCTTCATAAATAGATCTGAACATCATCTGCATGGAGAAGATGGTTGAACCCATGAGGACTGAGGAATTCACTAAGCAAGATAGGAAAGAAAGAGAAGAGAGGAGGGACAAATATGAGCTGACATAGGAGGAAGGGCTATGACAAGGATCTTTTCCATTGGTCAGAAAAATAGCAGAAGTCTCTTGACTTCATGAAAACCTGGAGTCTGGGTCTTTGCCATCCCATCTGTGTTTGCCAGGGCTGCTACTGGGTCATTTGTCTCCAGCTGTAAGCATGGCTGTTGAAGGCTAATTCTTCCTTTTAATTACATAGTCTAAGAATGCTTTTTGTTTTTTAAAAAAAATTCGACGTTCATTTTTAAAATTTGAGTTCCAGATTCAGGAGTTTCTTTTAATTAAACAGCAATTTAGAAGAGTTCATAATTCCCTTCTCCAACAATCAGAGAAGGCACAGGTTGGGTAAAACAAGAAATAGTCAAGGATGGATTTTCTTCCTCTTTTGCCAAATACCTGTCTTTGGATGCCTGCCACCTCCTTCCTTTCTTTCCCTGTAGCCAGGAGCTCTTCCCCACCCATATAATTATGCCAATAAAGACCAACCCCAGTTGTGCCAGCTCTGGAATGGCAGGTGCAACAGAAGGAAGGTGTTTGCCTCTGGAGAGGACATCAATTACCCCTTCATTGACCAAGTGCCCCCAAAATACAAGGAATCTTGGTTCATTCAGCTGGGGAAAAGTATAAGTGAGTTAAGTCCTTGTACTAGAGGGTCCCCTTACTCAAAACAGTATCCACAGCACCAGAAACATCCCACAAAGGCATTATTACAATGATATGAAACGAATTCCCAACATGCACAATGAATGATTTAGAGTAGCCAGTAACTAAGTGCCTATAAAGGTACTATTGTCAAAATGAGAGTTTTAGTCTAGCTGGGGAGGGGCCACATCTTCCTCATTTTAAGTGCTGGGAATCCAAATCCAAGCGGAAAGAAAGACAGTCTCTGCTCTTGAAAGCTTATATTCTAATGGGGGAAGGGGAGATGACAAGGGCGTAGAATGGGAGAGCTGTGGTGAGGGTAGGGGGAGGGAAGGAGGGTCTGAGCACTGAGACTTGGTGGAGAAGAAATCCGGAAGAGTCAGGAGTTTGAGCCCAGAGAGGAATGTTGGAATGAACCTGGCTGGCCTGGGCCCTTTCCTTAAAATGAAGTTTCTGGTTTGATGAACGAAAAAATGAACCAGTGAATGGAAGGAAAGGAAAGACTGAACTGCTCAAATGACTCCCTTTCACTTGAGCTCTCTTGTATGGTTTCTTGCCACTGCCTCCAACTAGAATACTTTCCCTCGTCCAATATTTGCCCATTAAAATCCTACCCATCCTTCAAGACTCAGCTTAAATGTTGTCTCTTCCATAAAGCCTTCCCTGGTGACCCAGCTGAAAGTCACTCTTCAGTCCCTGAAATACCACAATCCCTTGTTTGTGTCATGATGGAAAAAGCAACCGATTTGATAGACAGCAGATTTTAGTCTCATTTTTACCATTTAGCTTTGTGGCAACAGGAAGTTATTTCTTCTCTCTGAAACTCAGTTTCCTTATCTATAAAATGGAAGAAAGAATCAAAGACCTCTCAGACTTGGAAGAGGTTCTTCCAAGGTCCTTCAGTCCAACTGTACCTGAACAGGAATCCCTTTAAGGTAAGTATCCTGGTCAAGTGGACTTAAAGCTTCTTCTTAAACACCTCTGGGTGAGGTGGGGAGCTCAAATTTGAACATTCCAGTTTTGAATGGTGCCTATTTTCCTTATATTGGGTCAAAACTAGACTGGTATCTATCCTTTGGCCATAGTTCTACAAAATAAGACTCATCTCTTCCACGTGACAGTCCTTCAAATAGAAATTATTCCAGTAGGGCATCACTTCATGTGACTTCATCATCTTATCCCTCATCTGAATGTACTCTTGGTTGTCAATGTCCCTTTTTAAATGCGGTATCTAGAATAGAGCATAACCTTTTAGATGGGGCATCTAGAACAGAGCATAACTTTTTAGATGTATTATGATCAGGGCAGAGTGAAGCAGGACCATTGTCTCTCTCATTCAGAACACTCTATTTCTTTTACAGTAGTAGCTGAAGATCACATTAAGAGAGGAGGTGTGGCACAGTGGATAGAGGGCAGGCCTTGGATTTGGGAAGAGCTGAGTTTAAGTCCTGCCTCTGACAAAATAGCTGTGTAATCAAACACAAACCTCTCAGTGTCCCAGGCAACTCTCTAAGTCTATAGAATTAAAAGAAGTTTCTGATCTGCCTCTGTGGAGGGAATTTCCATTACTAGGGAGTTTTTTCCCTTGATGAATTCACAAGTCCAGACCAAAAACCCAAATAAATTGTATTAGCCTTTTTAACTACTATGCCATATCGCTCACTTGTCACATTAAATTCATAGTCCATTAAAATCCCAGAATTTTTTCACATGGAAGCTATGTCTTATAGTTGAAAGAGTGCTGGATTTGAATTCACAAGATGTGGATTCAGATACCTCTTCTGCTGTTTATATCTGTTTGACATAGATTAGGCCACCTAGCCTCTTTTGGCCTCAGTTTAAAATCAGGGCATTGATCCATAAGGACTCCTGAAGTTCCCTCCAATTCAAAAACTATGACTATGATGGTCTGATTATATCTCTTCCATCCTGTTGTAGTACTTTGTTTTTTAATCTAAGCATAAGACTTTATATTTATCTCTGTTAAATTTCACCTTATTAGATTTAACCCATTGTAACTTGTCAATATTTTTTTGATACTGATTCTGTCACCCTAGATGTTACTTATCCCTCCCATGTTTATGTCTTCAGCAAAATAGATAAACATACCATCTATGCTTTGATTTTAGTTATCAGTAACAACATCAAATAGAGAAGGGCCTTGGGAATTCTCCCTCTACCATCCCTAAAAGTGTTCATTCAGCCTTCATTTGAACATCTTTTGAGTTTCTGTGGACAAAAAAAAAAATCATCACCAGGTGATGAGTTTCTCTGAGCTTAGAGAGACTGGTCCCCACACAGCAGGCACATAGCATGGTACTGTAGCCATGCTCAGAGTAGGACCCATCAGAGTTTGTAGTCTGCTGGCAGAAACTTCAAGCCCCTTGGGGCAGTCATCTCCACACCATTATAAGACATCAAAACAGGCCTTTAGGAAAAGATGCCACAAATTGAACAGAGGAATCAACTACGGTGTCTAATGAGGCTACAATGTGACAAACCTCTTTTGGGGGCACTTCACCCAGATTGTAAAAGAGGCACACAATGTTGTCCTTCCTCAGAGATGTTGGATTGACTATTATTTATGAGATATACTATGCCTCCATCCAAGGGTAGCTCAAGGCCAATTCTGATGCTCTGTCCTACAGGAAGCCACCTGATGCTTCCATTATGACATGTCTTGTTCTGTCTTGTACTGTAGTCATTGGTCTACTTTTCTAATTCCTTCTAGACTATAAACTTAATGAGAGAACAGATTGCTCATTTGTATCTCTCACTAACTTTTCTGGACCACCCATCTATCAGAGTGCATTGTATATGTCAGTATTCAATAAGGTTTTTTTAAAAATATTAAGTAAAACTGAGCAGTGGCATTCATCATTACTTTGTATCTGATTATACAGTAAGTTTTGAATCCACCAGCAACATTACCAGGTTCATCTTTCCCACATGGCTATCCTGAAAGATATATCAAATGTCTTGGTTAAACCCAAGAAAATCTATCTATGCATTGCCTCGTCCAGTAACCCTGTCAAAAAATGAAGTTAATCTGTTCCTTTTTATTCATGATGAAGCCATGCTGGTTTTTAGTAATCACTGCTTCCCATTCTAAGTGCTCTCAAATGATTGTTCTAATAACATATTCTGGATTGTTGCTAAGGATCAAGTCAAGCTCACCAACATGCAGGCCTATTCTGGGGACTTATTTAATGAGAAAGACCAAGGCTAGTATGCATATATGGACCATTAAGATAGAGTTTGGGCTAAGTATTTTAGGGATAGCAAGACAGTGTGTGTAGTTGGTCTAGGGATCAGAAAAGAGTAACCATGGTGGCAGGAGGGGGGTGTGTTTTGAAGTGGAGAATGGTGGTGATGATGGTAGTGGTTAAATGAGGAGAAGCATCAGAAGTTCTGAACTTTGAGAATTTGAGTGGACACTTCCATGGAGTGATCTGGAGGGGAGATACTCAAGATTTAGCCTGGGGCTGTTTTCCAGCCTCTTCCAAGGAGGGGCCATACTGGAGGTAAGAGTTGCAATGTCTCCTTTATCTCCCTTCTAACTAAGAAGACAATCATAAGTGAGCTTAATTTTTTTGCTCATAGACATAGTGGGGTTAGGATGCTTCTCTTTGTTACCTACCCGCCCTTTCCATACTAAATCAACACCTCATAAACCCCAGTGTGGTTTTCTGGAAAGAACACTGAGTGTAGAGTTATAAGGCCTGGGTTTGAATCCTGCCTCTGCTACTTATAACCTGTGACCTTAGAACACTCTCAGGGCCTCAGTTTTCTCATCTGCAAAATAGGTCTGCTTTAGATGACCTTAGATGACCTTGAAGACCCTATCCAACTCTAAATCTCATCATCTTAACTAAAGCACAGACCTGACCATCACATTCTCCATCTCAATAAATTCCAGTGGCTTCTTTCAGTTCTAGGATCAAATGTAAATTCCTTTAGTTAACATTTTAAAACCCTTCACAACCTGTTCCCCCACTGACTTCACATCTTATTGTAGATACATTCCTTCGCTTCTTGCTTCCCACGATCCAGTCAAACTGGTCTTCTTACATTTCCCTTCTGTAACTCTCCATTTCACCCTCTTCCCTCCTATGTACTGCCTGTCCCCCATGTCTAGGATGGGAGACTTTCTCCACCCTCCCACTGGTCTCTTAGAACCCCTAGTTTCCTTCAAGACTCATCTTAAGCAACACCTTCTACATTAGACTTTTTCTCATCCTCTCTCATTGCTAGTGCCTTCCCCAGCAAAATCACCTCGTATGAATTTTGCATTTATGTGTATATGTCTCTCCTGCTACAGCTAGTCTCCTTGAGAGCAGGGACTCTTAGTTTTGTATCCCCATTGACTAGGCAAAGGTGCCTGGCACATAGCATGTACTAGTAAATACTTGTTGAATGATTGATAACTCCTGCACTGTGGGTCTCATCAGCTTTCTCTTAGAGAGATTGATTTGTTTGTTCCTGCCAAAGACAGAATAATCTTCCCAGTTCTGTCTCCTTTAAAAATTTTTTTCCAATCCATGACCACAGAGAGAGTGTTGGAGGTTTTGAACTTGGATGGTGAATTCTAATTACCTAAGGCTTATATTCCATCCTTTCCAATGCTCTGAATGTGTTCATTTGCTCTGGCTCTTGACAGGATAGCAAGACATATTTCTTTTCTAACTCAATTTTAGATGCTGCTGTGGCTACACTGACTCAGAATGGCCTAGGCATGAATCTCCCATGGCTACTCTCCTTTATCCTCAGCCTACTCACAAATACACTCTTGTCATCCATCCCTAAACCCTACTAAGCCCTGACTTGGATGCTGTATCTATCACCACACATGTGTCTGCCTTAGTCTTGTTATCTTATTAAATAAAAATGGGTTGTAAAGAAATAAAACAATCAAAAAAAGAAACTTACTGAGTTCCCCATTACTAGCTAGCAATCCTGGGAGCCTCAGTCATTAAATGAAAATAATAATTGAACCCAGAAGCTCAGACATCATCTCATCTAAATTGCAGCCCTACAACAGGGACCTTTACCTGGGATCCATAAATCCTCTCAAGGTCTATGGATGGCTTGGATAGGGGAAAAAACCCACATTTTTATTTTCACTAGCCTCTAACTGAAATTTAACATTTCCTTCAATTATTTAAAAACATGATTCTAAAAACATGATAGGTTTCTCCAGCTTGTCAGAGGAATCTATGAAAAAACAAAAAGGTTAAGCACCCCTTAACTGTTCTACAGAAATCTCTTTTACAACCCCAATGGTAACATTGATGGAAATAGCAAATTGGGAAAGGAACTTCCACAGCCGAAGGTAGGGAGAGATGATGTGTTCAAGTTTTAGAAATACTGAATTTGAATTGACAAAACAAATGAGCTTCCAGGGTATCAAAGTATAAATATCCTACAGGATTTCTTTCCGTGTGTGTGTGTGTGTGTGTGTGTGTGTGTGTGTGTGAGAGAGAGAGAGAGAGAGAGAGAGAGAGAGAGAGAGAAAGAGAGAAAGACAGAGAGAGAGAGAGAGAAAGACAGAGAGACAGAGAGAGACAGAGAAAGAGACAGAGAGAGAGAAATTAAAAGTGTTTTAGCAACAGGCAAAGTTTTATTAAACTTTCCTATGGAACATACTGACCAGATCAACAGTAAGACTTTAGTTCTTTTTTTTTAATGAGGGAAGGTGATACATGTCTCTGAATGAACACTAAGACTAAATCAGGTTAGCAATTTTTTTGATGATCTACATACAATACTATTAGCTTCATTTAGAATTTAAGGAGCCTTTATTATACCTAAATGAAAATTAAGTCAAATTCTGTCCTTTCCCTTTCTTTCCCAAGAAAGAAACACTGATTTTTAATACCAATATTTAAAACTGGTGAGAGAACTGGAATTCTCCATAAACTTTCAGTTCATTCCATTGGCAAAACTTAGCAGTGGTTCTTGTTCTAGGCTTTGTAAAGGTTTACGACAATGCCTTGGGTACAATACTGGCTCCTATCTGGGTTTAAAAGAGAAAACTGCAGTTATTCAGGATAGTAGTATGAAGATAGATAGAGAAAGAGAGAGAGAGAGAGAGATAAATAGATAGATAATTTTTTGGAGGGAGGAAGGCCCAAGGTCACCTAACTAGTTATGTCAAGGATCTGAGGCCACATTTGAACTCAGATCCTCCTGACTCCAGGGCTGGTGCTCTATTCACTGCACCACCTAGCTATCCCAATATATACTAAAAAAAAAAAAAACAAAAAAAAAAACACAACTTCCTTATTTATGGGGAGAAATCTTTACCAGAATAAACCTTGTTGGACAGCAAGATCCTTTGTCAATTTTACTCCTTTGTTGTTAAGAAGGGCAAATCAATTAGCAAGATGAAGTCTTCTCTTGAAACAATGGCTTTTGGAAAGTCATCATCTTCCCCCTAAAAATGACTCCCTGCAATGGAAGAGTCTCCATCCTCTAGATCTAGTTCAGAAGAGAAGGGAATTAAAAATCAACATTCAAAGGGGCAGAATTTGAAGGAATTTTCTTAGTTAATAAATTAAATATGTATGAATAGACCCGACAGGCATTTAGGCCTTTATGTTCAGATTCATAAACAACGTGACAAAGAAGATAATGCTTTCCCTATATTATGACAAATCCTGACTCCCTGCAGTTTGCTCCATTGGTTATCAGTATAAATACCTTGATATTTTAAGACCTTCTTCCAAAATTTGGTATGGTATTTTTTCCCAATGATATGTTTGTGGTTGTTGTCTGTTTCAAGCCATCACATATGTGCTTTTTACCCATTCTTCATTTGAGCTGTCTGATGGATATTCCCAACAGACCATATGCCTTTCTAATTGAGGTGTATTTTGTGCTGGAAAAATAAGAAATGAACAAGGAAAAGAAATAGGATTACAGCTAATGGTGTGCTGGGAATATTTAACAACCCATTCTCCAAAAATGTACAACATACTTTTAAGTTTAATCTGTTTTGTTGACATTTTCGCTATCACTTTATTAATTCTAGACAATTAACAAAGCAATAAACTAAGCCTCATTTGTAGTATTTGCAAATATATATGTGAGGTATAATTGCTCACACTGAAAAAACTTTAACATTGGTTCCAGACTGAACCAACTCCAGCCTACCCCTTGGGATGAGGAAGGCATGGATTAAATCTTGCCTGTCACATTTTGGCTATATGATCCTCAACAAGTTACTTAACCTCTCCCTGCCTCCAGCAACTTGCTAAAATTATAAATTGCAGAAGCTGCCAATCTAAGTCTCTAGAAGGAGTTTCCTTATGTCAATGAAACCACAGTTATACAACTGCTATTGACAGTTGATTCAGTTGTGTCCAACTCTTTGTGACTCCATTTGGGGTTTTCTTGGCCAAAATACTGGAGTGGTTTGCCATTTCCTTCTCCAGCTCATTTTACAGATGAGGAAACTGAGGCCAACAGAATTAATGCTGGCCAATATCACACAGCTAGTAAGCATCCAAGGCTAGATTTGAACTCATGAAGATACGTCTTCCTGATTCCAAGCCCAGTGCTCTATCCACTGTACTACCTAACTGTACTAATTTATTAACTTCATTTGGCACTCTTGGCTTTTTAATGTCTTACAAAAATACAAAATAGTCCCAGGTATAGTGAGGATACTGGAATATTTGATGTTGTTATGGGAATCTGAAGATCTTCCCTGCCCCTAGGCCCTTTGCTAAAGTGGCTATGTGACTCTGAGGACCTTTGGATATTTGAAAGTATACTCTGTTCCCTAATAGGCTGAATGTGGTCACGTGGAGCCTGTGGCGCCAGGC
>CM053581.1:113457006-113497296 GCA_028627135.1 Pseudochirops cupreus
CTGAACTAGGTAAATGATATTTGATCGATTAAAGTAAGATTGTTAACCCATTTTGAGTTGCTTTCCTTTAGAAAAGCAGATCTAAGAACCTGTACTAGCAGCCACCCTGGGTGTGCTGGGGTGCTTGCTGATACAGATGTCCACATGGAAAAATGTTCTCTATTTGAAGCATACCAATGACACAATCGTGTTAAGAACAATCAATATAAAATATGCCATTTTTCAGGGATATAAGCAGGTCATTGTGGTTGTAATGGACCTTGTCAGGTTTTGGCTGAAATGGTTCCACTTGGCTTGCCATTTACTCAAATTTCCTTCCTTCCAAACTGGTTCTCTGCTTTATTGTTGACACATAGGGCACAGCCAAGTTTCTTAAACCAGTATGAATACACTTCCTGTGTAACATTAATCCAGTTCTTCTGGTATCTTTCAGAGATGTCTAAATTGATGCTTAGTCTAAAACCTTTGACTGATTGAGATGTGTTCTCAGCAGGTTGAGGTATGTATCAGATCATTCTATCACTGTAAGCAGAGTGGGATAATTAATCAACCAATTTGGTGACCACTCTCTCTTCCCCCACCCCCACAACATTTTAGGTTTATACCACAGGTATGATTCATGACTGCTCCTTCCTCTGAATGCACAGTACATGTTGTCTGTACCACTTATTACATAGGTATTTGGATAAGTCATTTAAATGTGTTGGGCCTTACTTTCTTCATCCTTAAAACGAAGAGTTTGGAGTGGATGGTCTTTATGGTTTCTTCCACTTTTGACGTTCTGTATTCTGTGAACCTGTCTTATCATATTGTCTAAAATTATTTAACCTTTGAACTATATTTTAACTTGTGTTTTTATGCCTTATTTTACAAACTTGACAGATTTTAGTTTCCTTTAGGGAAAGAGTCCTATGCCTTAATACAGCTTTGTGTCCCTCCATCTCCTCTCCCCGCCTGCCTGCCCACTCATGGCATTGAGCACAATGTTCTGCACCCAAGTGGCACTCAATATATTGTTTTCCTTTCTCTGAGTTCATACATTTTAGAAAACTACTCTGCCTCCATCCAATCAGTGTTTTGGGGCAGGGATGGGAAGGTGTGCACAGGGAGCACAGGAGGGTGGCAAGAATATTTAAGAACAGTATTTGTCGCATGACATTTGTCATGGGCGATCCTAGCTATTTGAGACTGCTTCTACTGAAAACTAGTTTGGGGGATAGGCAGTAGCTTTGTATTCATATTTGGGGTCCCCTTGATGTGATTATGCTGCCTTTGGGTAAGTGAGGTTGCTGGTCATCAATACCGCAAGCTCGGCAAGGGCTACATTGTCTTAATCTGAAATGGTTGGGTTTTTCTCCAAAAATAATGATGGTCCGGGAATGTCGGCTCTATGTAGGACAATGCAGGGCAAATGCAAGAACAACAGGAAGTAAACAGACACATAAAACTAAACAGGGCGTGCTGCTTCTAAACTAAAAGAACGTGTGAGTGAGTTTGTAGTCATTCCAAGGAGGCATGGTTGGCTCAGGGCTCCCAGACTTAGGAAGGAAACGCAACATTAAGTTCCAGTAGATTAATACCGAATGACACTGTTCCTTGCCATCTCCTCCCCAAGACACATAAAATCCCCTTTTCTAGAAGCTTTACTGTGTATCCAGAGAGTTTGACAATTGGATGGAGTTTTTTCGTTCTCAAGACACTTTTGTGTGTTCATATAGGGCTGCCAACTTCAGAAATTATACCTTCATCCAGCTGAGTGGTGAGTTCTCAAGAGGCAAGGGGCTCGATGTGGGTGCTCGAGTTTGGAAAGGAAGCAACGTCCTCCTCTTTTTCTGTGATGTCGACATCTACTTTACCTCGGAATTCCTCAATACGTGCAGGCTGAACACACAGCCAGGTATGGCTTCCCAGGTGGATTGTCCTCATGGGACAATCTATAGATTCTATAGAAGCGTAGCCCATTGGACATGTGTGGGAATGAACCTGTAGGGACCATCCCATGGAGCATACATGAAACTGAATTGAGGTCCCCAGGCTTTCCAGTGACACGTGTGGCTCAGAGTTGAGGGGCCTGTGCTGTGGGACGATGAAGCATAACCTCACTAGTCCCTTTGCTCTTAGCAGCAGCACGTAGCAAAGATAATATAATAATAACTAGCATTTACTCTGTGCCACGCACTGTACTAAGTACTTTAAAATTATCCCATTTGATCCTTATAACAACCCTGGGTGGTAGGTACTATTATTATGCCCATTTTTACAAATGAGGAAATGGAGGCAAACAGATTAAGTGACTTGCCCAGGGTCACATACCTAGTCAGTGTCTAAGGCTAAATTTAAACTCAGGTCTTCTTGACTCCAGACCCAGCACCTTCTAGCTGACCACTGAGCAACAAGGGCTTTCTAATACTAGAACTTCTGGCCACCCTGATGGACCTGAACACATGAAAATTCCTCCTAATAGGACTAGAAATTCATTTTCTTTATGTTTTCCTATCTTCAGGTCATGCTTCAAGGAAATTGTCCATCTACATGGATTATATCCTTTAAAACTAAATTCAAAACAAACTTCTTACAGTAATTTGTCCCTTATCATAAGAGTAACAATGTACTGATTACTGATCTAACCTAACACTAGCCCTGAGACCTCAGAGTCCCAAAATGCTTGGCAGACAAGGAGAAAACCAGAGGAAGTTATTGCTTCTTTTAATCCTACTGAATCGGTTTATCAGCCAGTCTTCTTGGTCAATGCCCAATTCTCTGCCACCATTACAGGGACTGGGGGACCAATAAGGCCAATTACTTCTTCATCCTAGAGTCCAAGTCCTTCCAGGCTGAGTCACCTGTGATGCCAGAAGTAGACAGAGGAGCTGAGCTCAGTTCCATGCATGCTCCTTGGACTAGCTCCCACCACCTAATGCACAAGGTCTTGCTTGCGAATTTAAGAAAATGTTTGTTTTCTGATTTGTAGGAAAAAAGGTGTTTTATCCAGTCCTTTTCAGTCAGTACAATCCTGGAATAATTTATGGTCACCACGATTCAATTCCACCCTTAGAACAACAACTGGTGAGTAACCTGTCCTTTGAAGTATATATGTTACAGTCCATTTGAAGAATGATTTAGATTCATGGGATCCTTGATTTTGTGCAGGTGGGTTGACTTTTCTCAGTTTTCATTGATTCAAATGTCTTTCTGCATCTAAAGGGTTTGCTTGTTCAAAGTGGTTACAGAACTTGAAGGAAGATAATAATTAAAAAGTGTTCCCCAAACCCTTACATGTTATCCAGGGCCTCTTACTTCATAAAACCAAGTATTTTTAGTCTCTCCATTTGCTCATCTGTTAAATGGGGATAATGATGTTTGTACTCAGAGCTCTCAATTCTCAGAACTGATGTAAGGACATTGCTCTGTAAATTGGGAAAAGCTAAAGAATTGTAAACAACTCGTGTTACTATTTCACTATTGCCATTATTATCAGGGAAGGAATTCCTGCAGGAGATGAATTTTGAAAGATATGTTATGCATAGATTAATGATTCCCTGCCAGGCGTGTTGGCACAGCCCTGCCATCCCTATTACGAGGGAGACTGAGGCTGATGAATCTTGGGCTGAATTCTGAGCTGCAGCGAGCTGGGCTGGTTGAGAGTCTGCACTAAATTTATCATTAATATGGTGAGCCCTCAGAAGTGGGCGAGGGTGTGATTAGCAGCTGTTCTTTTCTTCATTATGTTTATCATATGATATTATATCTTTGTGTATGTGTTATATCCCCTGTGCCAGACTTAGGTGAAGGACTATGAGTTTTGTTGTTATTCAGTTGTTTTCAGTTATGTAGACTCTTCATGACTCCGTTGGGGTTTTTCCTGGCAGAGATATTGGAGTGGTTTGCCATTTCCTTCTCCAAGTCATTTTACAGATGAGTAATGGAGGGTTAAGTGACTTGCCCAGGGTCACACAGCTAGTATGTGTCTGAGGCCATATTTAAACTCACAAATATGGGGCAGCTAGGTGGCATGGTGAATAGAGCACCGGCCCTGGAGTCAGGAGGACCTGAGTTCAAATCTGACCTCAGACACAACACAAAAACTAGCCATGTGACCTTGGGCAAGTCACTTAACCCCAAATGCCCTCCAAAAAGCAAAAAAATAAACAAAAAAATAAACTCACAAAGATAACACCATGCCTGACACTCTCCACTGTGTTACCTAGCTGCACAATAATATAATTAGGGGTATTCCGAGCTAGGTGAATGGACTATGAGTTAGGGGCCATATTTCTCTTTTATCTCTGCCAGCACTCACACAGTGCTTTACACATAGTAAATACTTTTATCAGTGGTTGAGTGAATGAGTTGTGATCATTTGTTTTAACTAAGGTCTCTTTAATTTATTACTGTTTTGATGTCTGTCTTTGTAAGATAAAATGTATGATTTTCCTAAGTGTGTGTATATGTGTATGCATATAAGTATTTGAATCTCCTAGGTCTTGTATTTCCTAGCAAAAAATTAGACCATCTCAGTCTAGTCTCATGACTGTTATAATCATGTTCTAGGGAGTGAGTCTTAAGCTAACAAATGATTATGTTCCACGATAGCTGTACAAATAGGACTCAAATGAATAGATGTGCTCATTGTTACTCCTCAGCCAGTTTGATAAGAGAATAACTTTCTATAACTGGAAGAAAAGAACGGCCAGAAAATTCACAAGTTTTTGCATTCAATTAAGACAGGTTAAAAGTGTTGGTTTAACTAACAGATTTTGGAGAGTTGCAGGCCTTTAGAAATGGCAAACAGGCACTTCCCAAGTATCTTAACCACGGTTGACATTTTTCTCTGATACCTCATCTTGGCATGGAGTTGTTGTTTTTTAAAGTATTTTATTTTTTCCAATTATATGTAAAAACAATTTTTAACTTCTTTTTTTTTAACTTTTGAGTTTCAAATTCTCTCCTACTCTACTTCCCCTCCTTCCTCATTGAGGAGGCAGGTGATTTGATATAGGTTGTAGATGTACAGTCGTGCAAAACATATTCCCATCCTGGTCATGTTAGAAAAGAAAACACAGTAATTTTTTTTTAAGTTTAAAAAGACCAGCAATAACACTTAGAGTTGAATCCCAAAGAGATCATAGAAGTGGGAGGAGGCCCCATATGTACACAAATATTTATATTAGCTCTTTTTGTGGTGGCACAGAATCGGAAATCAAGGGGATGACCATCAATTGGGGAATGGCTAAACAACTTGTGGTTTATGAATGTAACGGAATACTATTGTGCTATATGAAATGAGGAGCAGATGGAATTCATAACAACCTGGAGAGACTTATACAAACTGATGTTGAGTGAGAAGAGCAGAACCAGGAGAAATTTATATACAATTACAGACACAACATGTGTTATAACCAACTTAGATAGACTTTTCTCAGCAATGCAAGGTTATAAGATAACTCAAAGGGATTCATGATGGAAAGAGACGTCCACATCCAGAGAAAGAACTACAGAGTTTGAATGCAGATTGAAGCAAACTACCGGCTCTCTTTCTTTTTCTTGTTTTGTTTTGTTTTCTCTTTCCCATTGTTCACTCCATCAGTTATAATCCTTCTTTACTTGACTAATGTTTAATGTGAAGGTATTTGCAGATCCTATATTTGATTGCATTCCGCCATTGGCAGTGGGTAGTAGAGAAAAGGAGAGAAAATTTGAAACTCAAGGGATTGTGGAACTGGATCTTGTAAACTAAAAGTAAACAAATAAGTTAATTTTTAAAAAGTTTAAAAAGAAAGTATGATTTGATTTTCATTCAAACTCTGTTGCTTCTTTCTCTGGAGATGGATAGCATTTTTCATCATAGGCCCTTAAGAATTATCTTGGATGATTGTATTGCTAAGAATAGCTAAGTTATTCACAGTTGATCAGTGTACAATATTATTATTACTGTGAACAGTGGTTCTGGTTCTGCTCCCTTTACTTTACATCAGTTCATGTAAGTCTTTTCCAGGTTTTTCTGAAAGCATCTTGCTTATCATTTCTTATAACAATAGTATTCCATCACAATCATATACCACAATTTGTTCAACCATTCCCCAGCTGCTGAGCATCTCTTCGATTTACAATTCTTCGCATGGTGTGGAGTTTTAAAAGGTTATGGTAGGTAGGGACTCAGGCCAGAGTTTTTGGAGATGTATAGGGCCCATATCCTAGGGAAGACTATATCAAGGAATTGCCCCTTTCTTTGATGAAATATATTACAGGACACCAATCAATACCAAGATTCATTGTATTGATTCTGCCTCATATTTAAAGTTCTCTAAAATTCTGCTTCGAATCTACCTTTCTAGACATTTTGTATGTTCCGGCACTCTATGTTCCATTCAAACTGGCATACTAGCTGTTTCTTGAATTCTGTATCCCATCTAGAATGATTTTTCCACACACACACACACACACACACACACACACACACACACACACACACACACACACATTTGTGTCTAATGATATCTATCTCTGGAGCAGGGGAGAAAAAAATATCATATATAATATGATACCTCTATTATATATTTAAAAGAATTAGCAAGTTGTAAACAATAGATGTGCAGTTTCATGTGCAATCATCTTTTTAAAAATTATTATTATACTGTTATGGAAATGCTTGTTTTATTCCAAAAATCAAAAGAAAATAAATTTTAAAAATTTTCAACTCCCTCCCCCACAAAAAAGGTTATGGTAGATGAGAAATAATTCCACAGGACTTTTTTAATATAAAAGAATAAGCATTTATTAAGCACCATATACTAGGCGCTGTACTTAGTGCTTTACAACTATCTCATTCGATCCTCACAAAACCCCTACAAGGTAGGTACTATTATTGTCTCTAGTTTATAGTTGAGGACTTGCTCAGGGTCACACAGCTAGTAAGGAACTCGGGTTTGAACTCAGGTTTTCCTGACTCTAGGCCCAGCACTCTCTCCACTGCGCCACCTGGTGGCCTCAGTCATAGATTGTGTATTTGTTATCTGAGGACTAAGCTGGGTGTCTCATCATCAGGTTAGCTACAGGTTGAAGGAGTCTCTGGTCACGGCAACTCAAGAAGACGGTGTCCTGGGCTGCAGAGGGCTGACAATCTGCGATAGTGGGTGGAATACCCACACCAACAAAGTCACAGGCTGTTAAAAGTATTGGAAAAATTTAGCCAAGCACAGGCAACCCATTTCATATGGAAACACCCCTGATCCCAGAAATATTTTTATTTAAAATAACATTTCAACTTTGAAATTTAATTTAAAATATCAGCATAATTAGTAGATTTACTACCTTTTCCTTGTACCGGACTTAGATGTCATTCAGTTATATCTATACATACATACATACCTTGTTAAAATTAATTATCTGAAATAGAGAACGAATCTCAGGCATAGACTTCCAAAGATGAAATGATTTCATAGTAGCAGTCCACAATAATTAGTGACAAAGGATGATTTGCAGAGCTTGTTGTTATAACAGAAATGAAGCATGAGACTTACAGGATTAGGGAAATATAATAAAAACAGGGAATAGGCCAGTTTGCAAATTTGGCTTGCTGGGATGCCAGGGGCGTAATGGACAGTTTCTAGGGTAGGACAGCTATTAAATCTGATATGCTGTTGGATTAGGGCCTGGGTCTATCAACCTGTCTGTCAAAGTGAGATTGTTTTAGGAATCTCTGCCCTGCATTTGTAGCATTTTTCAATGAAAAAGATTACTTTAAAGGGCTTGTAGTTTGAACTTAGCTTCAGGGAGTTCAGAAAAAGGGGAGCTAAAGCTGAAAAGGAGGAATTTGTGATTTGTAGTGGTTAAATTAGCAGTCACTGTCCCCCCCCCCCCTCCAGTTTCCAGAAAGGGAAACCCAACCTTGGAAGATTACAGTGCTGAATGTACACCTTATCTCTAGCTCAAGAAAAAAATGGGGGGGGGCACTTATCCACTAAAACTGGAAAGAGGAATATAACCTTTAGTCAGTCCCCCTTTCTCCAGCTGCCAGAAAGGGCAGATACATGTCTTATTCTAGATTACCTGCTATTAAATGATAAACTCACATCAGTCTATGTATTTACTAAATCTATAGGTAACCTAGACCCAAGAGAATATCTATGTTAGTTTGGCTTTTCCTAAAGAGGGGGACTTAATCCCATAATCAAAGTAAAAATAAATCAAAGTAATCAATGCTAACTGATCCAAAGATTATTCCTTTTCAGCATATAGGTATATGCACACATATATTCTAGCCCTCCTTGGTTGTTTGCTTTCTAAAGCACTTGAAGTTCCACCACCCCCAAGGAGGATGTCAACTTCCTGCTTCCTGGTACTCTTGGAAGGTCAATGAGAACTTTCTAGTGAGGCTTTCAGAGTTCTTAACTGGTCTTATTTTGTCATGTTTTGAATATGTCAAGTGATTCTTTTGGCACCATGGCTGCAGTCCATCCTTCCTTGGCTGGGAATTTTGAATGATGGCAAATAATATTGAGAACAATATTACAGGCACAAGCAAAAGTAATCATTTGCTTTAAAAAAAAAACCCTCGTTATAACTATTTCCTTCATTACTGAACAGATCAAAAGCTTAAAGGCTCCTTTTCCCCCTTCCTCCTTAATATGCCATTGGGATGGTCACAGAAGGGAGCTGCTCTTGTGGCTTAGTCTTTCTCCTTGTGTTATCGAAGCTCCAAATAATGACAATAATAGCTAACGTTTATATAACACTTCGAGGTTTGCAAAAAGCTTTATAAATATTATCTCATTTTTATCCTTACAACAACCCTGGGAGGTGGGTACAATGGAGGCAGACAAGCAACTAGGTGATGTGTCCAGGATCACACAGCTAGAAAGTATCCGAAGCCAGATTTGTTCTCAGGTTTTCCTGACTCCAGGTCCAGTACCCTTTATTTATTGTACCAGGGAATACCCTCTATTTTTAGTGTAAGTCCTAAGTGATTACACATGATGGACTGTTTATACAGAAACAGAATTAGTCATGTTATGCTTAAGCCCAAAGGGCAAAGCTAGGAGCAGCGGGAGAAAAGATACAAAGAGAAGGATTTAGGGCTCAGTGTTAGGAAGAACTTTCTCATGACTGGAGGTCTTTAAGCAAAGTTTGATTGCCACCCATAGCAAGTTATAGGATTGATTGGACTAGACAGCCTTTTTGCTCCCTTTTAATATGGAGGTATTGTAATTCTGTGATATTCCTTTATACTTGTAACCCTCAGATGTCCCTATGTTTCAGGGGATCCTGAAATGTCCTGGGGATCATGGTTGTCTTTTGAGAGAAAGAGAGAGAGAGAGAGCGAGAGGGAAAAAGAGAGAGAGAGAGAGAAAGAGAGAGAGAGAGAGAGAGAGAGAGAGAGAGAGAGAGATGACTGAGTGATAGAGATTGATAGAAAGATAGATGATTAATAGAGATGGGTAGGGAGATAGATGATGATGAGATAGAAAGACAGATAGACAGAGAGATAGATAGATAGACAGACAGACAGACAGATAGATAGGGAAAGGCATTTATTGACAGTCCTGATACAGAAATATTTAATCATGGAGGGAAGGTTAAGGCATCATTTTCTAATTTGACTCTTTATTTATTAGAATATTGCTCAACTAGCGCTGTGGGATTATTTTCCTCAAAGTAAGAAAAAGGTCATGTCCTGGAAAAGGCAATGCAGAACAAGATCTTGGGTGAACAGAAAAATTCCTGCTTTTACTTATCAGTTGCTCTCTTTTAAAAAAAACTTTTAAAAATTAATAATCATTTATTTTCTCTTCTTCTCAAAAATGGGGAAAAAAAGAAAAACAAAACCCTCAAAACAAATCTGTATATTTGGGCAAAACAAATTTCTACATTGGTGATATCCAAAAATGTATGTGTAATTCAGTATCTATAGTCAGTGACCTCTTTGTGAGGAGGTGAGTAGCATGTTTCCATCACCAATCCTCTGGAACTATATAGTTGGTCCCTTCAATGATCAAAGTTCTTAAGCCCTTTGTGAGGGATAATTGATAGTGAAGTTTCCCCATTCTGAAAAATCAAATCTAAAATGGCTTCAGTATTCACTAGGCCTAGGGTTAGGTCACCTGACCTTCAAGCAATCTGGGGCTTAGAGCAATGGAGACCCTCCCCCAGAGCCAACTCAGCAGAAGATATGCCAAATAAGGTTAAGACTGCTTTCACTGGACACCCGAATGTTTCTGGGTCCTTTGTTTCAGAGGGAGATTCCTGTGCTCATGCCCTCTGTGAATGAGAGTGAAGGCCAGTTGTGGGGGTTGGGTTTCTGCATTAGAAGATTATATAACCATGGACTGGCTTCTACCTGTTGCTCTCTCCCTGCCGCTGTGCGGGCGACAGGGGCAGAGTCCTTTCTCATGAGAAAGAATAAAGACCTTTTCTGACCTTAGATTCAGACTCTGAACTCTTTCATCTCACACACCTTCAAATTTGTTTGTTGTCATTATTATGTAAATTTTTTCCTGGTTCTGCTCACTCTGAGTCATTTCAAACAAGTCTTTCCAGGTTCCTCTGAAACCATGCCTTTTGTAATTTCCTATAACACAACAGTATTCCACTACATTCATACACCAAAACTTATTCATCCATTCTCCAAATGATGGTCACCCCTTTTAGTTTCCATTTGCTTGCTGCAAAAAAAGGTGTTGCTATAAACATTTTTGTACATATGGTTCCATTTGTTCTCGGAGCCTCATTTTCCTCAACTGTAAAAATGAGGGAATTTAACTCTGTGGCCTCTAAGGGTCCTTCCAATTCTAAATCTATAATGCTACTATTTTACTATACTATATATACTATATACTATACTATACTATACTTGTATACTTATATACTATATAAGCTATAGATAATCATATTATTGTTATCATCGCCCTTGGAGGATGAACTTATTCCTATTTATATATTGCTAGATAGATACCCCTCCTATTCCCTAGGAACATTTAGTTAGTTATTTACCCAGTGAGCCTTGACATCAACTTAGACTATACAGACCATTTATCTCTGCCTCTTAGAATCCTTAGCATTTTCCAAGCTTAGTTCATATGCTATCTCCTTATGGAAAGCCTTTCAATATCCATTTGTTCCTGTTCAAATTATCATGCAAGCACTTATATGTTTATATATTGTTTCTTCCCACTAAACTATAAACTCCCTGAGGGTAAGGACTATTTCTCATTTTTTCTTTTGTATCCCCAGCTCCTGGCACTGTGCCTTGTACCTTGCACATAATAAGCACTTAATAAATGCTTATTGGGTTATATTGCATGGCAAAGAGAGAGAGAGAGAGAGAGAGAGAGCTGCTCCTCCTATCATGACTCTACCGTGCTTGGGTTGGGTAGTGCTGCTATCTCCCCAACAATGGCAATAAAGGAAGGAAGGAAGGAAGAAAAGAAGGGAGAAAGGAGGGAAGGAAGGATGTAAGGAAGGAAGGAAGGAAGGAAGGAAAAGATAGCTTTAACTTATTTTTTTTATTCTGTGTCATTGACCAGTCAGGGACAATTATCTCTATATAGCTGACACATATTTCTGTCTCTCCATTCTTATTGCTTTTGAATTGTAGCAACCTTACTCTTCACCTAAGTCCCTTCCCCAATTGCACCCTGACCAGTCCTGTCCCCATTTGGCTTATTTTCATTACTGCTGCCAAAACTGACTGTTCTGCCTAACTCTTTATTGTGTTGTTCATTTCCCTGAAGCCCTATATGGGCTCCCCTTTGTATTATAGGTCAAGTCCATGACAATTCCTGTGTGATCCATAGCTCATCACCAGGTGCCCCAGATTACATCCATGCCCCATGTAACATCCTTCTCAGACTGCCACCACTGTGAATGCTCAGAAATCTCCTTTTTACTCTTAGCCCACTCTGTCTCTGTGTTTCTCCTTATATTTGCTCTACTTACGTTCTCTCATTTCATCAAGTAAATGCTTATTCTAACAAGTCCATCACTGAAATAGCTTATAAAACTTCATCTCCTCCATGAAGTCTTTATAGACTAATCAGAGCTGAGAACATTGTTCCACTCTATTCAGTCAGGACGGAGAATTCTAAATTCTCTCCTTAATCTTTATCCAAGAAAACATATGTCCTTGCCACTCGTCACTAAGAGGCATTTATCCCTCAATTATACCTTAGTATTCATTCTGGACCCGGTGTATATTTTTAAGCTTTTATGTGCGTGTCTGCTTGAATGTTGTTTGTCCTCCATTGTGAGAACCCAGAGGACAAATGCTTTCATCTAGCTCTAAAAGCTTATTGATAACAGTGAAAGAATATGTGTGATCATTTATATTAGGCTTAACAGAAAAAATGGAGGAGATAAGGTCTGGACCCATTCTTGAATATATTATTCAAAAGAAAGATTGTGAGATCCTTGGAGGAAAGGACTTTTTCCCTTTTCTTTATATCCCTGGCACTAAGCGTAATGCCTGACATACAGTAGATGCTTAATAAATGCTTGTTTACTTGAAACAAACCATTCTGTGATACAGCAAAACTTTTCCTATGGTTGGAAAGGTAGAAAGTGTTCATCATCATCATCTTTTGCAGTTTAGCCAGGTAAGAAATAATACAATGTGGAAAGATGGAATGAAGAAGCAAAAATACTAAACACATCCTTTACTGACAGCAATGTCATTAAAATTATATTTAAAAAGGGCCTTTCAGGAAAGAATTAAAAATTAATTGGAAAGGGCAGAGCCATGGTGGCAAAGTAAAGGCAGGGACTTGCCTGAGCTCTCTCATGTTCCCTCTAAATAACTTTAAATAATGCCTCAAAACAAATTCTGGAGCAGCAGAACAAATAAAAGGATGAAATGAAATAATTTTCCAGCCCAACACAACTTAGGTCATGAAAATTCATGAGTCCAAAAGTAAAAATTTGGAAGTCACAATACAGGATTCAAAATCAGGGAGTTGAAATCAATGAGTCAAAATGGCTTGTGGTGGGATTCAAAATTCAGGAGTCAAACTCTAATAAGTCAGAATATCAAAAATTTAGAGTCAAAATCCAAGAAGTTAAATTTGAGAGTCATAACCTCAAAATTCAGGAGCTAAAAACCATGAGTCAAAAATTGGGAGTCAAAATCAAAGAGGCAAAAAGTCTAAATTTGAGAGTCAAAATCAAGGGCATAAGATTGTCAGAATTTGGATGTCAAAATGTCAAAATTTAGGGATCAGAATCTGAGAGTCAAATACAAGAGTCAGATGTCAGAATCAAGGAGTCAGAATCAATGAGCCAAAATGTCATAATCTGGGAGTCAAAATTCAGGAGCTGAAATCTCATTAGTCAAAATGTCAAGATTTGGGAACAAAAATCCAAGACTTAAAATTTGGGAGTCTAATTGTCAGATTTGGAAGCCAAGATCCAAGATTCAAAATTTGGGAGTCAAAATTCAACATATCAAAATGTCAAAATTCAGGAGTCATAATCAGTCATTCGAAATGTGAGCATCAAAATCCAAGAGTCAATATTTGGAAGTCAAAGGCAAAATTTTGAAGTCAGAATTCAGGGACTTGAAATGTTAAAATTTGGAAGTTAAAATTCAAGAATCAAAATAAGTATAATGAGAGTCAAAGTCTGAGAGTCAAAATGTGGGAGTCAAAGTTCAAAGAGGGAAAATGTCAAAATTCAAGAGTCAAAAAGTCTAAATTTGGGAGCCAAATCCAGGAGCCAAAATTTAGGAGTCATAATCTGTGCATTCAATTCAGAATTTGAGTCAAAATATCAAAATTTGAGACTCAGGCAGAGCCAGGATGGGAAAGTAGAATTAACACCACAGCTAAGCTCTCCCAATATTCTCCTCCAAACAATTTTGAAATAACGCCTCAAATAAAATTCTGCAGCAACATTGCTAACACAAGGTCAAGGTAAGTCTTTTTCCAGCCCAACACAACTTAGAATGTCAGGAGAGGTCTGTGACAGTAGGGTAGGGGCTGGCCCAGAGCACACATGGGTGCAAAATCAAGTATTGGTCTTGGAGGCAGCAGAGACAGCAGCAGCAACTTTGAAAACTCTCAGCCCAGAGATGGTAAGGGGATTGGAAAACTGATCAGAAAGATATTACAGAGGACCTCTGTGCTACCACTGGGTAGGTGGTGCGGGACTGGGCCCTATTTGGCAACTCCATTGTTTATATTCAGTTCAATATTGCTTATATTCAATTCTGAGTTGCAGTTCCAGGACATTGAGGAGCACTTGTGGTCACAAGGGAGCAAGAGTCCTGGATACAATTGTTGGGTGGAGAGGAACACTAGGAGAGCAGTGATGACACCTCTCTCCAGATTATATCACCTTACAAGCACCAAAAGCAAATTACACAGCCCCGCCTCCCACAAACTAGCTGTGAAAACAGCAGCATGAAAGAGCCTGAAGCTTGGGGAAATGATCCCCGACCCCCTCAGGTGAACACAATGAAACTAAAGTTCAGAGTTGGGGAATAAGCAGGAAAAAGGAGCAAACAATAAAAAAAGAACCTGACTATAAAAAGTTACAATGGTAACAGGGAAGATCAAGACACTTAGAAGAAAAAAAACAAAATGAAAACAGATATAAGCAAAGTCTGAAAAAATATAGAGTGTACACAAGCCCAAAAAGAATTCCTAGAAGAGCTAAAGAAAGAGAAAAAAAATTATTTTAAAAACCAAAGTGGTAGAAGGAAAATTGGGAAAAGGAATGAGAGCAATGCAAGAAGATTATGAAAAGAGAATTAATAACTAAGCAAACTAAAGAATAACACCTTAAAAATAGAATTGGATTAATGAAAAAGAGGTACAGAAGCTCACTGAAGAAAATAATTACTTAAAAATTAGAATTGTGCAAGTGGAAGCTAGTGATTCCATAAGACATCAAAAAAACAATGAAACAATGTCAAAAGATTGAAAAATAGAAGAAACTGAAATATCTCTTCAGAAAAACAACTAACCTGGAAAACAGATAAAGGAGGGGTAATTTAAGAATTATTGGACTACCTGAAAGTTATGATTAGGAAAAAAAAGGAGCCTGTATGTCATATTTCAAGAAATTATAAAGGAAACTTGCTCCCAAAACCAGAGAACAGAGGTTTAAAAAAAATTAAAAGGATCCACCCATCAGTTCTTTGAAAGAAATCCCAAAATGAAACTTCCAGGAATATTATAGCCAAATTCCAGACCTCCCAGGTCAAGGAGAAAATGCTTCAGGCAGCCTGAAAGAAACCATTCAAATATTGTGGAGCAACAGTCAGGATCACACAAGATTTAGCAACTACCACATTAAAGAAGTGGAAGGCTTGGAGTATGATATTTGAGAAGAATAGGGTTATAACCAAAAATAACCTCCCCATCAAAACTTAGTGTAATCCTTCAAAGGAAAAATGAATATTTAATGAAATAGAAGACTTTCAAGTATTCCCAATGAAAAGAACAGAGCTGAATAGAAAATTTGGCATTCAAACATAAGTCTCAAGAGAAGCATAAAAACATAAACATGAAAGAGAAATCATAAGGGGCTTAAGGTTAAACTGTTTACTTCCCTATATGGGAAGATGATATACATGACTCCTAAAAGCTTTCATTGTGAGGGCATTTAGAAAGAGTCTATATTAATATAAAGCACAGATGTGAGTGCATTATAATGGAATGATCTGGAAAAAAATGGAGGAATAAGGAAGAAAAATTCCTTGGGAGAAGGGGAAGAGAGAGGAAGAATGGGGAAAATTATCTCATATAAAAGAGAAATGGAAGGAAGAACTTTTATAGTGGAGGGGAAATAGGTAAGGGGGGATAGGCAACATTTTTATTGGAATTAGTTCAAAGAGGGAAGAATATGCGCGCGCGCGCACACACACACACACACACACACACACACACTCCGTTGGTTTAGAAATCTGTCTTACCCAACAGGGAAGTAGGAGGGAACGGGATAATAGAAATGGGAGCATATTAAGCGAAGCATTCATCAGAAGTAAAATAAACTTTTGAGGAAAGATGGGATAAAAACAGAGAGAGAAGAATAAACAGAATAAAATGGGATGAAGAGAAATATACAGTAATCATAGCTATGAATGTGAAGGAGATGAACTCACTTATAAAATGGAAGCTGATAGCAGAATGGATTAGAAAACAGAATCTGACAATATATTGTTTACAAGAAACACACTTGAAACAGAAAAACACACAGGGTTAAAATAAGGAGCTAGATTAGAATCTACTATGCTTCAGCTGAAGTAAAAAAAAAGGTAGGGATAGTGATCATGATCACAGACAAAGCCAAAGCAAAAATACAACTAATTAAAAGAGAAAGTGGGAAACTGTGTTTTGCTGAAAGGTACCTTAGACAATGAAGTAATATCAGTACTAAACATATACGCACCAAATGCTATAGCATCCAAATTTTTTTTTCAATATTTATGTGTTTATTTTTTTTTGCTTTAAAATAAATAAATGTATTTATTTATTTTCCACTTATTGTTTTTTTTTAACTTTTGTTTATTTTTAGTTTACATTATTCATTTCCATGAGATTTGGGTTTACAAATTTTCTCCCCGTCTTTCCCATACCCACTACCCCAAAACAGTGATCCCACTGTATACCCCCTCCCCCAATCAGCTCTCTCTTTTATCCTCCCCCATCACCCCTCTGACTTTCCGGTAGGGCAAAGTGGATCTCCCTACTCCACTACTTCTATATTTCCCTCCTTCCTATTCCACCCTCCACTTGTTCTATTCTCTACTTTGTCCCTGTCCCTTTACAAAAGTGTGTGCTTCTAACAACCCTCTCCCCCAACCTACCCTCCCTTCCATCATCCCCCCTCTCATCCCCTTCACCCCTACTCTCCTGTAGGCCAAGATACCCAATTTAGAGTGTGTGTCCTTCCTTCCCTAAGCCAAATTCAAAGGGAGTAAGGTTGATGCATTCCCTTTTGCCTTCCTGTTCTTTCCCTCCATTGTAACAATGATCCCTTGCCTCTTCTATATAGCATCCAGATTCTTAAAGGAAAAGTTAAATAAGTTACAGGAGGAATCACACAGTAAAACTGTTAGTGCAGGACCTCAATTTTCACCTCTCAGAAATAGATAAATCTAACCATAAAATAAATAAGGAAGAAGTTGAGAATAGAATTTTAGAAAAGTTAGATATGATAAACCTGTAGAGAAATTTGAATGGGAATGGAAAAGAATATTTCTTTTTCTCAGTTGACTTATGGAAACTTCTCAGGGTGAGCTGGCAGAGATGGGGAGTGATCTTCATCAATGCAGGGAAGACGCACATTAATAAATGCATTGATCTGTTGGACTATTTGAGGGGGAAGAAAGCACTATAATTATTTCCAGGTTTCCTTTTCCTCCATTGTGGTCATATCATGTTAAATTAGGGTCCAACTGGGATAACCTTAAGCCCTAAATAGGAAAGTGGGGCTGCTTCTACCTCAAGTAGAGTTGCTAAGGAGCAACATTTCATGTTACATAATCTCTAACCTCTTTGGTCTGGCTCCTGGCCCACAGTCCTTTAGGAAAACAGCTTTTTAAGAGGCATCATGATTTATTAGATAAAGTACTGGACTCAGACTAAGGAAGTCATGGCTTTTAATCTTCATTGAGGCACTATTGCCAAATCATTTAAACCTCTCTCAATCTCGGATTCTTCATCTGTGAAATGGGAATAATAATAGACCTTATCTCACAGGGTTGTTGTGAAAATCAAATGAGATAGTTCATGTATAGCATTTTCCAGACCTCAGAGTTCTATATAAATGTTAGCTGTTCTAATTCACCTCCATTCTGCCCTCCCTACCTTAACCCCAAATTGGACAATTCTGCCATGCTAAAAAGTGCCTCCATTTTTAGAAGCCATCTCTGCCATTATGAATAATAATGATAATAATTAATATAGTGTTTAACATTTGCAAAGCACTTTATATATGTTATCTCATTTTAACAACACTGGGAAGGAGATGCTATTATTATCCCCATTTTATGGATGAGGAAACTGAGGCAGATAGGGGTTTTAGTGACTTTCTCAGGGTCACACAACTGGTAAGTGTGTGAAATTGGATTTGAACTTGGGTCTTCCTGACTCCAAGACCAGTGCTCTCTCTGCATCATCTAACTGTCTCCTACCCCCACAGAGGTTAAATATTTGTTGGCCTGCCATAGGCCCTCTTCTTTTCTCCTTCCATGCTATTTCACTTAGTGATCTCATCAGCTCCCATGGATTTAATTACCATCTCTATGCTGATGATTCTCAAATCTACCTTTCCTGCCCCAAACTGTCTGCTGACCTCTACTCATCTCCAACCACCTTTCAGGCGTCTTGAACTGGATGCCCAGTAAACCTCTTAAACTCAATGTGTCCAAAACAGAATTCATTATGTTTACCTCTAAACCCTGTCCCCCAGCTGCTTTCCCTATTACTGGAGAGGGCAACACCATCCTCCCAATTCCTTGGGCTCACCAGTTAGGAGTCATTCTGGATTCCTCACTATCTCTCACTCCCTTACCCCCTCCCATATCCAAGCTATTGCCAAAGTCCGTCTAATTTCACCTTTGCAACATCTCTCAAATACACCCTCTTCTCTCCTCTGACATAGCCATCACCCTGGTTCAGGCCCTCATCACCTCATGCAACAGCCTGCTGGTGGGTCTGCCTCCCTCAAGTCTCTCTGCACTTCAATCACTCCTCCATTCAACCACTAAAGTGATTTTCCTAAAACATAGGTCTGATCATCACACACATACACTCCCACACTCAAACTCTTGTGGCTCCCATTTGTCTCCAGGAGTCAATACATTTGGCATTCAAAACCTTTATAACCTAGCCCCGCCCTACCTTTCCATTCTTCTTACACCTTACTCCCCAAAATGTACTTTTTGATCCAGTAACACTGGTCTTCTATCTGTTCTATCGACAAGACATTCTGTCTTTCAACACTAGGCATTTTCTCTGGATGTCCCCCATGCCTGGAAGGTTTTTCCTTCTGTCCTCTGACTAGTGGCTTCCTTTAAGTCCCGACTAAAATCCACCTGTTGCAGGAAGCCTTCCTAAACCTTCTTAATTCCAGTGCTTTCTGTCTTCTATTTATTTCCTATTTATCCTGTGCAGGGCTTGCTTTATATATATTTCTTTGTGTGTTCTGTCTCCCATTACATTGTAAGCTCCTTGAAGGCAGGGACTGTCTTTTGCCTCTTTTTTTCCTCCTATCCCTAGAGCTTAGCACAGTGCCTGCAGGTGCTTAAATCTTGACTGATGGCTTCCTCGTGAAGGGGGTTGAATCATTTTATGATTCAGCAGTGTGGGAGCACTGATGGGTATCTCCTCACATCATGAAACAATTTGGGGACAATAGGACCAAGAACTACATGACACCAGTCAATAAAGAAGTGACATTTCTTGGCACACAAGAAGCCCCAGAAAAGAAATTTAATCAGTTGTTGGCGTAGCTCAGACTCCTGATCATCAGCCAGCACATCTCTAGGACATAGCTCTTAAATACAGTTCATCCTTCAGTCTGACATCATATTTTAAGCTCCAAAATATCCAAGTCAAGGTAATTGTATTTCATCCTGCCTCCTTTTTTTTTTTTAACCAGGGAATTGCCTGGACTAGACAGAACATTAAGCTAAGAGTAGGAACTGAATGTTTTTTCATTTCTTAGTACAACCAGGTACATACCAAGAATTCCAAAATGGCATCTCTCCAGGACTTCCTGAGTTTAAGAATTTTTCTAGTTGGTGCTAATTTGATTTTCCTGCCACGTTGGAGATGTTGTATAACAATTCTTTGTTCCAAAGTCAAATGACATCATCCTGGAGACTGGCCACTGGAGACAACCTTTGCCAACAAAGCCTTTCTTTCCTGAAGATCTGCCTTCTCCCTTAACCAAAGCTAAAACACAATAATGGTGCAGGATGCAACTTGATGTGTAAATAACATTCACATCTGCTTCTAGATCATCCTGAGGCCGAGATATAGTACGTTAGGGAGGAGAGAACAAAAGCTAATGTAAGCAAGCAGCCCTGTATCATAGGAGCATCCCATCACATATTGAAAACTACAAGAGACCGTAGAGATCTTCAAGTCTGACCCCCATCATTGTAGTGATGAAAAACTGTGGCCCAGAGACGTGAAGTGACTCCTTAGGCCTCTCTTCAAGGCAGTGTGAAAATAAAACATAACTTGGCTGCTTCTGCAGAACACTGAAGGGCATTCCCTCATATCACTAAACAGAGCTGGACAAAGCCAGGCGGTCACCCTGCTAACAGATGCTGCTGCTTCTTGCCGAATAGCCTCTGCCGACTGTGTATTGGCACAACGCAGATGCTGTTGGAACAGCCTAGCAAGAAAATAGTTTTGAGATGAATAGGCTCCATCTGTATTTGGGACTCAGACTAAAAACGCTCTTTTCTTAAAACTAACAATGTGGGGGAACTGCTCCCTTTCTCCCCCACCTCTGCTCTTTCTGGTGGGCACTTCTGGAGGGTCATGCCTCACGGAGTTTTCTTGTCTCAGAGTTGTTCTCCAACCCTTTCCTTGGCTTCATAAGCCCCTCCCTGGCTTCTTGCCATGCTGTTTCACTGGCTGTTGAGTCTGAGGTAAAGACACTTTTTCTACTAGGTTGTTTAGTTGCACCTAAATTTGATCTCTCTCTCTCTCTCTCTCTCTCTCTCTCTCTCTCTCTCTCTCTCTCTCTCTCTCTCTCTCTCTTTCTCTCTCCTCCCTTTTCTTCTCTCTCCCTCTTTCCCTTTCTTCTCTCTCTCTCTCTTTCTCTCTCTCTCATCTCTCTCCTCTTTCCCTTCTCTCTGTTTCTCTCTCCTTTTCTCTTTTCTTCTCTTTTTTTCTCCTCGTTTCTCTCCCTCTCTATGTGTCTTTCTCTCCTTTCTTTCCCTCTTCTCTCTGTGTCTCTGTTTCTCTGTGTCTCTCTCCCCCTTTCTTCTCTCTCCCTCTTTCCCTTTCTTCTCTCTCTCCTCTCTCTCTCTTTTATCTCTGCTCTCCTCTTTCTCCCTGTTTCTCTGTCCTTTTCTCTTTTCTTCTCTTCTTTTCTCCTCATTTCTCTCTCTGTATATCTTTCTCTCCTTTCTTTCCCTCTTCTCTCTCTCTTCTCTTCTCTTCTCTCTGTGTCTTTGTCTCTCTCTCTGTTTTTCCCTTGCCCACACCTTCAATTCAATCAGATAACCTAGCATATAAAGTGGTTTCCACACTTTAATACAGTATATAAATGCTAGCTATTATTCAGTGCAACATGCAATTATGCAAGCCACACTGCTAGATTCTGGATATATAAAAGTGAAAATGAAAAATAGCCTCTATCCTCAAGGAACTTAAAAGTGGGGGATGCAAAATATATAAACCTATACTGTAAGCAAACACAAGGTAATTTGAGGAGGAAGAGAACACCGACAACTGGGAAGACCAAGGAAGCCTTCCTATAGGAGGCAGCACTTAAGCTGAACTTGGATGGAAGCTATAGATTCTATGAGACAGAAGTGTATAGGAGGGGATAGCTATGCAAAGGCATGGCAGTGGGAGATTGAACATTGGTTTCAGGGAACATCACATAGGCTAGTTTAGCTGGCATATAGAGTTCATAAAGGAGAACAATATAAAATAAGTCTGGAAAGATAGGCTGGAACCAGACTGTGAGGGGTTTTAAACACAGAAAATTAGAGGTGATAGGGAGCCACTAAAGAATCTTGACTTTAGCTTTTGTAGCTGTTGGTTCCAAAAATTACACAATATTGTTTCAGCTGGGACAATTTGACTGTATCCTTCACTTATTGCCCTTATTTCTGATTCAGGGGTGTGGGCAGATGATCCACAGTAAGATGGATACCATATTTAGTATACCTCTCTTGTAGGTCTGTGAATTCTCACTTATTTTTGTTTCAAACAAACCTTACCCGGGAACCTCCCCACCCCCACTGCCCACCATTCCAACTACTGTGCTCCCCTTTCAGGTTATTAAAAAGGAAACTGGATTTTGGAGAGACTTTGGATTTGGCATGACTTGTCAGTACCGGTCAGACTTCATCAATATAGGTAAGAAAAACTGTCTTAGGGAATTCTGCTTCTGCACTGCCACCCAGAGGTCGTTATTGTACTTTATTGTATGTGGAGGTGAATGGAAGGAATGTGATCAGATACCATGGAGATCCAAAGACTTGTTTGTCCCAGTGCTGATTTTAGGTATTTTCCTGGAAACGGAGGTTCAGAGAAAAGAAAAAACAAACAAACCAAAAAGAGGAAGCCTTAGGAAAAAACAGTATCATGCTTCCAGTTTATTTATGGCGCCCCTTTGGGGTTTCAAACAATAACTAACAGTATGTCTTTTGCATACAAAGATGATGCTACCAATTCTGCATTGGCTGGGCTGGCTCCAGCAGCAGGTTGGATTTGCTCTGATTTCCCATTACCTTTCCCCACCAATCTCTTCCTTCCCCTCCCAACCCACCCCCAAAGTCATCTACCTTACAGATCAAGATCATGTCTCCAAGACTACAAAGCTTTAAAACCATGGCACACACGAGGTGGAATGGATTTCAGACGCCACATAAAACAACCTGTTCATTTTAGAGAAGAACACTGAATCCCAAGAAGGGGAAAATTAATTTCTCAAACACGTAGAGTAAGTTCCTGGCAGAACTCAGACTCCAGCCCAGTTTAGTAATCTTTCCATTGTGTTGAATTAGAGTTATCCATCTTGGAAGTGAATAGAAAGAAGATATGATGGCCATTTATGGAGCCACTGAGAATCCCCGATTATCGTAACACACCGGAAGTACGGTGGATGTGTGTAATACTTTTTAGAAGCAAACATTTATTTGCTTATTTGTTTGTTTATTCATTTATTTATTTGCTTTTTGGAGGGGGGGAAGGCAGGGCAGTTGGGGTTAAGTGACTTGGCCAAGGTCACACGGCTAGTGTTAAGTGTCTGAGGCCAGATTTGAACTCAGGTCCCCTGACTCCAGGGCCAGTGCTCTATTCACTATGCCACCTAGCCGCCCCCAGCAAATAATTATTTAGTAGTACATATTCCAATTTACGTGTTTATTTGGCTTGGATTTACATTTCAAGTCAGTGGGTATTTGTCATTTCTCTATTTTTTTTAAAGGCAAGGGCATACTTATAGTTGAGGAAAATGTTGAGTATATCAAGGAAGGAAGATATTTCTATTAAGTGTGAAGGCTGTTATGACTTCAGTATTTATTTTCTGCAACATTCACATTCTAGCCTCTATCTTATAATTCTGTAACTAAGTTTTCTTTGCAAGGGCTCTATTTGTCCTTACTTCCTTTAGTTCATAGAGTGCTATGTCACATGTTTATTATATATGTATAATACACACACACATATATGTTCTCAGTGCATGAAGGAAATGTAGGGTGGATAAAATTTGGAACAGAAAATCAATTTTAAAAATTACAAAGTTTAACCCAACTTTCTGAAGAAACAGTGGCAAACAGCATATGGGGAAAGTGCTTTGCACTTGGTTTATAACCTACGGCACTGGACTGAAAGTCAGGAGAACTTATTTCATATCTCAATTCTAGTACTTGCTAACTGTGTGTCTTTGGACAAGGCATGTAATGCTGCTGATCTTGTTTTCCCATCTTGTGGTTGTTGTGAGGAAAATGCTTTGTTAAGTGCTAAGTAATGATAATAATAACTCACATTGGTATATCCCTTAAATTTTATAAAAACAAGCACAACTTCCTGAAATCCCAAACCACCATCTGTGTCCTGAGGAGGAGTAGGGCAATGGCGAAACCAGAGTATGCCAGCCAGGGTAAATAGACCAGCAGGGATTCTTAGTGCCCTGCTGGGCACTAAGCTACAGTAGTTGTTTCAAAGGCCGAGCAACTGGACTCTAGTAATCATGCTGACTGGGCTAACAGAGGCCACCGTGATGAAACTGCTGCTGTTTATCTAAGAAAAAGACAGGATTCATCAAACATAAGGATATTAAAGACAAGGCTGTAGGTGTAAATGTTAAAAGATGTACTAGCATCCTGAAATCAAGGTTGAATGCGAAGAATGTGTTAAAAATAATTAACACCTATACAATATTAGTTTTGATGTGTTTTCAGAATTATGAAATAGAAATCTTTTAGGAAGATTTTTAAAGTTCTATAGAGGGAAAAGAGACTGGGACAAAAGTCAGTGCATCCAATACTGGTAACAGATTTGGAAAGTATCCTCAAAAAAAAAAAGTCTATATAATACTAATGAAACCCAGGACCCATCCCCCTAAGCTAGCTATAGAAAGGTTTACACTTACCAAAGAGGATGAAAAAGATTGATAGACATTCTCAGAGTACATGATAAATTGATCAGAAACCTACCAAAAATGCTTTGCAACAAGCAGATATCATTTTGCTGAGCAATAGTAAAGTCTGAAGACTAGTATCGGCCAGTGGCTTTGTTGAATGTAATTGGCAGTAATCTACCTCCTGATAGAGCCTATGAAATAACTAACAGTCCAGAATGGAGGAGTGACAGGGGCTTATTTGTGCACTTAGTGCAGCACCTGGAACATAATAAGCACTTAATAAGTGTTTCCTTTCCTTCCTTCCTTCCTTTCTTCCTTCCTTCCTTCCTTTTTTCGTTCGTTCGTTCCTTCCTTCCTTAGTTCTTTTGTTCCTTCCCTCCCTCCCTCCCTCTCTCCTTCCCTCACTTCCTCCTTCCTTCCTTTCTTCCTTCCTCCCTTCCTCCCTCTCTCCCTTCCTCCCTTTCTCCCTTCCATCCATCCATCCATCCATCCATCCATCCATTCACAATAGCAAATGGAAGCCACATGGTATTTTTACATGAGTATTTGATTCTGGAGGATTCAAGATGTAAAGATGTTGCTACAACTTTCTCAACAGGAGCCTGAAACCATGGCATCATCAAGTATGGTAGGCAGCATAGTAAAGGGAAAAGATCACTGCCTTTGGAGTCAGAGGACTTGAAATCCAACCTCAGTCCTTTACTGCCTTGTGACCTTGGGCAAGTCACTTAACTTCTCTGGTTTCCTCATCTGTAAAATGAAGGGGGAAAGTTCATCTTCGTGACCTCTGAGGTCCCTTTCAGCTTTTAATTCTATGAACCTCTCTAGTCCTCAGTTTCCTCATCTATAAAAGGAAGGAGGTTAGGCCAAATGAACTCCAAGGTCCCTTCTAGCTCTCAACTTTTGCCTTCAGTTCCTCAAAACAGCCAAAAGAATGACTATAATACTGACTTATACTTTAAAACCATAACCTTAATTTGTCTAACAGGGTAGAAAGTAAGAGGTGGTCTTCAGAATCCTAGAGGACACAGACCACAACAGAGATTCTAAAACAGGTGAAAATGTATATGAGCACTTCTTAGAAATGTCTCCTTTCCATGACGTACTTGTATCCACACCCAGTGGGAATATACTCATGTATAGATAACATGATTTTCTGGGTGCTTCCCTTATGGCAGGTGGGTTTGACCTGGACATCAAAGGCTGGGGAGGAGAAGATGTGCACCTCTACCGAAAATACCTGCACAGCAACCTCATTGTGGTTCGGACTCCTGTGCGGGGGCTTTTCCACCTTTGGCATGAGAAGCAGTGTGTGGACGAGCTGACCCCTGAACAGTATAAGATGTGCATGCAATCCAAGGCCATGAATGAGGCATCGCACGGGCAGCTGGGGATGCTTGTCTTCAGGCATGAGATCGAGGCTCACCTGAGAAAACAGAAACAGAAGACGAGCAGCCAAAAGACATGACGTTCTTTGGGAGGTTTTTTCTTCTCTTGGAGATTTACGGAAACAGTCACTGTTGCCTGGGAGGAGGCTTTAGTGAAAGATTGGGAAAAAACCGACAGCAAAACATCTCATAGATCCGGAGTTAGGGAAGAATGACTGTGACCTCTCTCTGCCTGCACGAAGCTTAATAAGCCTCCATTATAAGCCTCCATTAAGTGCCCCAATTCACTTGGCAATGTCTGACAAAGGCAGAGATGATTATGAGGTTCAGAGCAGATGAGTGCACAAGAGTGTTCTGATTATTTACTGTGGGTCGATTTCAGTAAGATGGGAGCTATTGTTTTCTGAGCACCTTGAGACAATAAGTGTATGAAGGCTGGTGTCTAACTTAGACTGAGAGGCAGTCACATTTATTTCTAAGGGAAGGAACATCTCGGTCCAGACTCTAAGATTCTCAAAAGCTGCAAGATCTAAAGGCTGGGGGGAGGGGGGAGGGAAGTATGACATTTGAAACTTTTGTGCATTCACTAATCAAAACCAAAATGAACCAAAAATTACAAGCCATACACATATATTTTATCACTTTCTTCTAAGATTAACCAGAATTAATCTGTCCATCTGTTTGGTAGTAATTCTTAACTGTCTCCATTTGTTTATTTTATTTAAAAGTGCACTTTTTTTTGCTTGTGATTTATATTCTGCTTATTTAAATGTCAATTTGCAAGCCTTACTGAGAGAGAGCACAACTTCCTGTACATTTTTATGGTTTTTTTTTTTCAGAAGACATTTTTAGATGCATTATGTGAATATTCAGAAGTTCATAACATACAGCTCAAGAACTACATGAGAGCAGATGCGGAAGGATGGATGCATCCTGTCAGGCAGGCACTGAGCTCAAAACAGTTTAGTAACGTGAAATGCACAGCTTGGGGCTATTGATAAGCAAGAGACATACAGATACGGCTGTCTGGAGAGTATTCCTGAAAGAAAGAAATTGAACACTGGAAAGGAAGAAAAAGATGTTTTACCTTGATAGAAAAGGGGAAAAATCTGTCGATCAAGGCTGGTGATTTCTTGATACATTCTAAACTCTTTGTACACATTTCTCCTCAGGAAAACTGGGGACCACTTCAAATAAACCAAAGCAAGCTGTGTGAACCAAACAATCTCTTTTCAAAGCAGGGTGCTCTTCCTGGCTTCTGGCCTTCTTGAGTTAAAGTGCAAAAAATATATATATATTTTTGTGAACAATCGATGGATTTGTCTCAAGGAATGGAACCAATTCTTGTGCATCCTCTCATTCCAGTCCCTCTGGACACAGGTAAAAGAGTCCTTTTTTTCATCAGCGGTTGTTCTCCTTAGTTGCTGGAACACTTCTGGAAATCATGTCTTCTAACTGTTTCAAATTGTTGTTTTAACATGGCCAGTTTTGTGCGGTTTCTACATCTCATTTTCAATTGGTTGATTCATTAGCCAAAAACAGATGCATGGGCCAAGTTACTGATTTTTTTCCCTGCCTTCTGTTTGCCCACCATGAACTCATGGCAGAAAAGCTTCATGTTCATTCAAGCTGGTGTTGTGTAAATCATGAATTGTAATGGTCTGTACCAGTAGTTTGTAACAATTAAATAAAAACACAATACATGAATGTTAATGGCATTGGACAGCTAATAAAAGAAGACTTGCATTGATGCTTTGTGGTCAAAATGCATGATCTGGGCCTCCCTTTTCTTGGAGGAGAACATGAGTTGAACTTTGTTGGTTGGAAAAAATTACTACAAACTTCAATATTTACGTTCCCCATCAGTAGGCTGTATTTGTAGGCTTAGTTTTCCAGCAGTGTAAATGGGTTCATGATGGTCTCACATTTTCTCTCTCAGTTTCCCTTATCATTCAGAGAACAGCTTACCAGGGTTATGGTTCATTTTCAGAGAAAAGAACCAGACTCTCTGATCCACATGAGGAGGGAATCCATGACCTTGACCTCAGTGTGTTCTCTCAGGCTAACTATATACTAATTAGTCATTCATTTAGCCATGGACTACAAGATGCCCAAAATGTGTTCCGGTGGCTCACTGTTATACACAAGAAGTTAGAAAAGGAAAGGTAGTAACCCTAATAAGTTACATTAAGAAAAGCATTTGACTTTTGAATATTCGACAGAAGAATAGATCCCATCAAAGTGTAAGCATAGCAGCCACTCAAGAAGGCCCTCTTGTTTGTGGAGGCCCATGAGAGAAGAAAACCTTCCAGGACACATGGCAAAAGTATTTCTGGGAGTGGTCAGCCCAAGGTGAATGGGATTAGAACTCTTGCAAAATTAGGGTGAAGGAGTAAGAATCTACTGTAGGTTTGTAATTTGACATCCTAGGTAAGTGGTCAAATCACATCATCAGTACTGTGTTCACTTTGGGGTACCATTTTTTTTTGTTATTTTATTGTTTCACTTGTATCTGACTCTCAGCGACCATATTTGGGGTTTTCTTGGCAAAGATGCTGGGGTAGTTTGACATTTTCTTCTCCAGATCATTTTACAGTTGAGGAAACTAAGGCAAACAGGATTAAGTGACTTGCCCAGGGTCACAAAGCTAGTGTTAGAGGTCAGATTTGAACTCAGGTCTTCCTGACCCCAGGCCCAGTGTTCTATCATCCCCTGTACCACTTAGGTGTCCCATTATATTTAAGAAAGTCATTGATGAGCTGAAGTACATCCAAAGGAGACAACCAGGATGATAGAGGTCTGAATATATGACATATGAGGACTAGTTGAAGGAATTGAAAATGTTTTGCCCAGAGAAGAGAAGACTCAGGAGGAACATGAGATTGCAAGCTTCATGTATTTCACAGGTGTTCCTGATTAAACTTTCTTTGATATGGCACTAAAGGGCAGAATCAGGAGCTACCCCTACTGAATAGGGTATTTTTCCATTATTGTAGGGAAGGTAGGTCCAGTGAACAGAGTGCCAGACCTGGAGTCCTGAATTCAAATCTGACCTCAGACACTTACTAGCTTTTTCTTTGCCAAGAAAACCCCAAATGGGATCACAAAGAGTTGGACATAGTTTAGTTGGAAGCAACTAAACAACAACAAAGGTCCTTTCCAAGATTATATGATTCTGCTTCTTTGAAAGAAATGAGTCTCTTGGGCACTACACTGGTAGTGCAAGCCCAACAGCTATTTTTCCTAGTTGTTCTCTGGGAAGGAGGTTGATGGCTACTTCCTCACACCTGTGTGTGCTATTACTGCCCACTTACTACCTGTAGACTTCCAACTCCACATGGGCTTTCTTCCTTCTGCAACTAAGGAACATCTATTTCACAACATCCAGGAAGAGAATCAAGGCCAATAGTTTATAATATTTAATGATACCTCTACACATAGTCTGATTTAAAAAATAATGACTGAAGTCATGTAGACATTAGATAGAATTCAGAGATGTTACTAAGAAAATAGAAATTTGAACTAAGGTTTCGTAATCATTTTGGCTGTGACCATAAAACAGGGAAAAACTATTTTTTTTTTGTGAACATAATGAAAAATATGGGAAAAACTGTTTATACTCATTGCCTCAACATCTTCTCTTCTTGCTTCTCAGTCCTTGATGATTTAACTTCTGACTTCATCCATCAGCTGAAAGTGTTTTGTCCAAAGTTGTCGGTAATCTGTTATGGCCTTTCCTCAAGCCTCACTCCTCTTGGTCATATTCCTGGTTTGCTTAGTGAATCAGTCCAACACTATACTATATTGTACTCTCAAATCTCTCACTCCTTTGGCCTCGAGACACTCAAGCCTTGCCAAATCCCAGTCTTGGATTACTCCCACCATCTTTCTCTACTGTTCCTACTGGTATAACATTGAACAGAGCTGGTAAGGAAGTTATGTGGCCATGATGGCTTGATCCCTTAAAAATTTATGTTTTCTAATCTCAATTATCCCTTATTTCATAAGGTAATCTTTCTATTCTCCATCGTTTAATCTTCATCCCATTTAACACAGAGCATCCAAATCTTTGCTTTTGGCCTAATCTATTACAACTACCCTCTCATCAGAGGACCTTGCCTTATATATTAGAATGTGAGCTCCTTGAAGGCAGGGACTGTTTTTATCTTTTTTTTTTTTTTGCATTCCTAGCATTTAGCACCATGCCTAGTACACGGTATGCAGTTTAAAAATGTGTTTGTTTTTTTTTTTTATTGATTCATACTTTATGAAGAAAATCAGTCTTCTGTTTTGAGTTCACTCTTCTCTCATTCTTCTTGACTTAAAACCCCTTAACAATATCTCTCACCTCAAGGCTAACCCCTCTACCTATTGACCTTATCCCTTCTACTTTTCTCCAGCAGATTGCCTCTACTATCATCCCCTTTCTCTAACCTTCAATTTCTTCTTATTTATCCATTTTTTTTCTTCTGCCAAAAAACACATTTATCTCTGTAATTCTTACAGGGAAAAAAATCCTACAATTCCTGCAAACAATGGACCTATATGTCTCCTTCTTTCTCCACCAAACTCTTTGAAAAAGCTATATCTATACTTGTTGCTTGCACTTCTCCTCAGCCCCCAATAATCTGTCTTCTTGCCTCATCATCCAGCTGAAATTGCCCTTTCCCAAGTTAACAGTGATCCTTAATTGACAGATCTAAAGGCCTCTTCCTTGTCTTCCTCTCTTGACCTCTGCTCAGCATTTGGCACTATTAACTACCATCTCTGTCTGAATCTTCTGCCCCTCTGGCCTCACTCTACCTTTTCATCCTTCTAACATATTACTCCCATCTCCATACTCATTTGTCCAGCCAAATGGGCCTTCATCCCGTTCCTCCCACACAACATTCCATTTTCTAACTTGGTGTCTTTGCCTTGGCTGTTACCCATGCTTACATGTTTTCCTTCCTCACTGCTTACTCTTTAAATGTTTAATTTCCTTCAATACTCAGTTCAAACACCACCCACTCACCTGAGATGTTTCCTGGTCCTCTCAGCCTCTAGTGCCTTCCCCACTAACATCACCTCCTATCTGCTTTGTATATGATTTATGTGCATATACATGTGTACGTTGTCTTTTCCATTAGAATATAAGCTCCATGAGGGTAGATGACATAGTTTTGTCATTGTATCCCCAGTGCTTAGCATGTATGTTGTGATTCAGTCCTTCAATCATGTCTAACTCTTCGTGCCCCCATGAACCATAGCACACCAGACCCTCTATCCTTCACTGTCTCTCAAGGTTCAAGCTCGTGTTTGTTGTTTCCATGACACTATTTATCCATCTCATCCTCTCCCATCCCCTTTTCCTTTTGCCTTCAATCTTTCCTCACATCAGGGTCCTTTTCAATGGGTCCTGTCTTCTCATTATGTGGCCGAAATATTTAAGCCTCCTCTTCAGTATTTGACCTTCCGATTAATAGCCTCAATTTATTCTTTATGGATAGATTGATTTGATCTCCTTGCTGTCCAAGGAGCTCTCAATAGTCTTTCTCCAGTGCCACAATTCAAAAGCGCAGATTCTGAGGCTCTCAGCTTTCCTTATAGTCCAACTCTCACAGCCATACTTTGCTACCAGAAAAACCATAGCTTGTTGACTGAGGGAAATCATTATGTACAGTTTATGTACATTGCTGTCAAATTCTTTTTAAAAAATGTTGCAATCATCTTAGAAGAAAGATATGAACCAAGGTGCACTGCCCCCCTGCTGTTGTTCCTCCCTCCCTGGGATCCCCTTCTCAGTGCTCAGCTTTGATTTCAGTATCTTAGGATGATTAACAAAGTAGTTCCTAAGCAAGGCTGGGGCGTTCAGGAGGCCAGCTCACTGGGCAATTGGGCTCCAGCCTCCAATACTGACCAATACCTGGAGTTAACTTAGAGCAACTAGTTGGAAGAAGTTCTGGGCAGCCTGCATGGTGCCTCTGGGATAACCAGGCAGCCCCAGAAGAATGGCATTGGAAATAGCCCCAAAGCATAGTGGAATGCAGCTTTAAGGGCTTGCGGGCAGCTAGGTGGCACAGTGGATAGAGTGCTGGGTCTGTTTACCTCAGTTTCCTCATTTGTAAAATGAGCCGGAGAAGGAAATGGCAAAACACTCCATTATCTTTGCTAAGAAAACTCCAAATGGGGTCACAAAAATATTTCCATAGTAAAGGGTCACTTTCTCTAACTCCTGCTAGTACACATCATGAAATCAGTCCTAATACTAAACTCAACTCAATGTAATTAGGAATCTGACTATAAAGAAAAAGCACAGACAGTGTATTCCCCAAACTGGATATAATATTTTGGGGATTCTCTTCTACTTGATGCTATCTATATTCCTTCCCTATAGGCAGCTAGGTGGTACAGTGGATAGAGAACTAGACATTAAGTCAGAAAGACCTGAGTTCAATTCCAGCCTCAGTCACTTATTAGCTGTGTGAGTCTGGACAAATCATCTAACCTCTGTCTGTCTCAGTTTTCTCAACTGTAAAATGAAGATGAGTGCCCACCTCCCAAGACTGTTGTGAGGATCAAATGGGATAATATTTGTAAAGCACTTAGAATCTAGTACACAGCTGGTGCTTAATAAATGCTTAGAGCAGCTGGGTGGCACAGCGGGGAGGGCACTAGGCTTGGAAGCAGGAAGATTTGTCTTCATGAGTTCAAATCTGGCCTCAGACATTTACTAGCTGTGTGACCCTGGGCAAGTCACTTAACTCTCAGTCCCTCATCTGTAAAATGAGTTAGACGAGGAAATTGCAAGCTGTTCCAGTATGCTTGCCAAGAAAACTCCAAATGGGATTAGTAAGAGTTGGACTTAACTGGTATATGACTCAACAATAACAAATAAATTCATGCTCCTTTTTTTTCTCCCATGACCCCCCCATTTTTTTCCAATTAAAAAAAATATTTATTAAATGCCTACCATATATAAGGCCTTATGCTAGTGGCTGGGAGTACAGGGAAAGAATTAAGTAATCCCTGCTGTGAGAATTATACATTTCTTTGATTTTATCTTTCAGGCCAATTCTTTTACATAAGTAATTACTGGCAATGCTTCCATTCACCATTGCCTGGAACCTTCCTTAAATTACCATGTCTTTACTAAACTGTGTCCTCATTGCGTCCCCTCTGTAAACACTATATGCCTTGAAAACCAGGATCATTGCAGCTTTGTTCTTGCATCCCCAGCAGCAGAGCACTGGTACCTGAATTTGGGGGCCACCAAAGTTTTGATTCTCTGGAGACCATGATGTTCCACGAGTCACTGTCTGCAATATGATGCTATATGCACTGGAGGTGAATATAGAGCTGTATGTGCCCAGGGGGCAGGTTGGGATTGTTCAAGTGCTGAATAATAGGAAATGGCTGATCCAGCTTCTCTGTTCCTCCTATTCAACTCCAGGCTCAGTTCACTGTGAATGCCTTTTTATGTTTTGGCCAAAATGGAACTACTCTCTTTTGTTTCCATAACTTTATATGAGCCACCCCGTATTCCTGGGATTTCTGGATGATTGCACCTTCTCTTCCTTCAAGGCTCAGCTGCTACCTCAGAAGCCTTTCCTAATCTCTCGTCCCCTCCACCAAGGGCCACACATGTGAAGTGACTTCCTCAGGGTCCCAATGGTAGTTAAGTGGCAGCTAGGATTTGAATGTAGGTCTTCTGACTATAAATCTGGCACTCTACTATACGCTTACTGTAATCTGTTCAGTCATTTCAGTCGTGTCTGACTTTTTATAACCCCATTTTGGGAGATTTCTTGGCAAAGATATTGGAGTGAGTTGCCATTTCCTATGCCAGCTCATTTCACAGTTGAGGAAACTGAGGCAAACAGGGTTAAGTGACTTATCCAGGGTCACACAGCTAGTAAGTGACTGAGGCTGGATTTGAACTCTTGAAGATGAGTGCTTCATGTACCGTGTCTCCTAGCTGCCCTATATTCTAGATATATGTGTGTATGTGTCTTTTTGTATGTATGTGTCTTCCAATCCCTACTACATGATAAACTCCCCAGTACAGGGAATCTTACTTGTCCATCTGTGTATCACCCATCCTGCCTTGAACCTAGCAGTAATTTAATACATATGTGTTGAATGAAAGTGTACTCCTCCAATAAGACAGCAATCAGGGAGTTTACATTTGTTCTAAGTATTCCTGGAAGAAAACCTGGTATTAATCTGATTTTAAAATAGTTTCCTTTATGGACTACAAGGAAGGATAATCTGATGATTGCTTGTGGGAAACAAACGAGGTTGTCTTGGGAGTACAGAATCAGAGCCAGTGCTAGAAAGGAACCATAGATGAAAGGCCATGTAGTTGAACTGCATTGTCTTATGGAGGAAGAGCTGAGTCACAGAGAAGGGGAGTGACTTACCTGTGGTCATGCAGGTGGGATTTGAGCTGAAGTTTTCTGACACCAGTTCCCTCTCTTTCTATTAAATCATGCTTCCTCCATGGGCTGAAGCCACAATAAAAGTTAGGTTGGATCCTTTCTGGGGTCCTCTGTGTGACAGAGGAAACTCTGTAATTTCTCTAAGCTCCTTCAAAGGCTGATTGCTAAGCCTGAGGGCAATAGTTTGGCCTCTTCTCCTTTTCCCTACTAACAGAATTAAAAAAAAATAACACACAACAAAAACTAAAAACTCCCATTTGTTCAGGGTTTACCCAAGTGTCTCCACAGATTCCTACAAAGTTTATAGTAATTTCACAGACTTGATATCCTCTTATCATCACAATGACACCATGAGATAAGTGGGACTCCTAGTATTACCCTTGGTTATTTGTTTCTGCAGGCAAGGAGAGTCACAGATAATAAATATTAAAGCCAGGACCTTGTTAATAAATATGAAATGAGACCACCACCAAGAATCATTTCTGGTGCCCTGAAGGCCAAGAGAATTCTCCTTTTACTGGACAATCCCCCTCCAATAGTCTTGACAAGGCTATATTTTCTTAAGGATTCCCCCTTGCTTCTTGGCCCTGGTAGGATCAGATGTTCACAGTTAAACTGTCTGAAAATGCAGGCTTGTTTCTACTGGACTGACCAAGTTATTTTAACTTTGAAAAGGAAGTAATGCTGAAAAAAAATAAGTTGGAAATCTACTATAAATCTAATGAAAAGTCAAGTCGTCTAATTCACCCACATAGATAGTCTCCTAGATTGATCTTTGGCCCACCTACTCTAAGGGTGCTTCCTAGGTCATTTCTTCACTGCCTATTTGACCAGATGCCTGCCCCCACAATTCTTCCTGCTTCCTAAGCACCTAATGGTGATTCCCCTGGACATACCCAACCCCTGGCACTGTTAGGCAATTCTCCTTTCCACCTTGAATTCCTGTAACAACAATGCTGCTTGCAACTGTTATGGGCATGTAAGACCAATAATACCAGCACACAGGAGGGCTGCCAGCACAGGTTCTTTGATCTGCTTTTCTAAAGGATAGCAACCCAAAAGGGGTCAACAATCTCACTTTGATCAAACATATATATCATTTACCTAGTTCAGGGGGAAAAGTCAGCACTCTGAACTTCAGAGAAAATACTAACAGAAATTACAAGCAGAAATAATAGCATATATAGTTCTTTTTCATGTTTGGCTTTGCTTTTTTTTCCCAGTGATCACTCATTGGTTACAACCCTTCTATATAACCAAACTATTGTACAATGTGAAAGTATTTGCAGATCCTATACATGATAGCATGCCACCATGGGGGGTGGGGGGGAAGGAGGGGAGAAAATCTGAAACTCAAGTGAATGTGGAACCGAATCTTGTAAACTAAAAGTAAATAAACAAGTCATTCAAAAAAAAAAAAGAAATAATAGCATAAAGACCGACAGACAGGGCTTCTAACCGTGTGACCAAATAATACATACATCACAGATCCACAGACAGACCCAACTGTCTGACCATTACATACATACATAATTACCAGAAAGAGAAGCACCAACATTTGGGTTTTAAAAGCCAGAGGATTCCTTAATGGTTACCCAGAGTCTCATCTGGCTACATCATTCAAACACTCTTCCCATGAGTGAGCTCCAAAGCAAAATGCTAACCTCAGAATATATATACACTTCTTCAGGGTCAGAGGGCATCACAACCCTTGTGACCCACTGCCTAATTACAAAGTAACAAAAGGTGTGGGCCTTCCTGAAAAACAAGCCTCCCCAATCAAGCTTCTCTTGTTGGGTTCTATGTGAGGCCTATTAATGGGCAGGAAAGATTTTCAACTCCCATTAACATTATGGTTCCTAAACAGCTCCAGTGTGAGGCTTTGGTCATCCACTCTTTGGTAGTTCTTAGAAATGAACAGATCATGAACGATTAAATATTAAGCAATAGGGGCAGCTAGGTGAATAGAGCACTGGCCTTGGAGTCAGGAGGACCTGAATTCAAATCTGGTCTCGGAAACTTGACACTTATTAGCTGTGTGACCTTGGGCAAGTCACTTAACTCCAATTGCTTCCCCTTCCAAAAAAAAAATTATTAAACAACGACATCTCCTACAACAGCCCCAAAGTTACATGCTGGTGGTATTACCTCCTTTTGGATTGTTGTAGAACCAATTCTCATGTTTGCTTCCATAGGTTGAAACAGAAAATGTTGTGCTTTACAGGAGGTAACATCATAGAATTATAGATTTTTTTTCCCCATGCCTTGAACTCTCTCCTTCATCACCTATGAATATGGTGGTCAGAAGAAGCAGAATAAAGACACTCTTAAGGTATCTCTGAGGAACTTTAGTATAGACTGTGAGTCATAGGAAAGTCTGTCGCAGGACCATCCAGCATGATATGCTCACTTCAAAGAAGGTGCTGTACCCCATGAGCAAAGCAGAGTCATAGAAACACAAAGGAAAAATGAACTGCACAAATCCAGAGCCACTCCCATTCTAAATGTTCTTACAGATGTCAAGATATTAGGAGACACCCTGTTTTCCAGAGCTAAGATCCAGCAAGCAAGCTGTGCCCTGAACTTGGTGTGGCAACAATCCTTTGTGCTCATGCTCTGCATGATCTCAGCCACAGAAAAATCCCAAAATTGTTTCATATAATTACTGTATTGCTTTGACCATCAGCAGGTGTTCTCTGAGCTCTGAGAAGCACTGGACAGGCACCCTTGTTCTGGTCATGAAGCCCTGTTATGCATCAAACTTGTCTCATTACTGCTGTTACCTCTCATTGTCAGGGCCACAACTCACTGCATAGCCATGGGTATAAGTGCTGAGATCTCCCCACACTACCTCAGGTCCTCCCACGACGGGCAGGACCCTGGAAAATGCATCCTTGCTTGCATCCTTGAAATTAAACTTCTGTTAGATTCCTGACTCTCCTGTCTCTAGCCTGCTTTGTCTGGCTCCAGTCATTCACAGGTTAGAGTCTGTTTCAGTTTTGTTGACTTTAATTGGTAGCAGAAGTGGGATTGGATACAGAACTTGAGCACTGAACTCTCCAGTACCGATTTATTTCTCCAGAGTCCAACACCATCTTGTCTGGGGAATCCTCTGCCCTTGTCCCTGCTCCAATCCTCCAAGCTCTTATCTTGGTCAAGTTTGCCATTCTTTGTGAGGAAAACTCCAGGGCCCCTCTGTTAACCCAGTTCATCTTGGATCACTCTGGTAAGTATATCCTTTCCTAAACTGCACCCCTGCTTTTTTAAAAACTAAAGTTGTAACTACATGCTTCTGGTATTTTTGTTTGTTTGTTTTTTGTGCTTTTTGGAGGGGGGAAGGCAGGGCAATTGGGGTTAAGTAACTTACCCAAGGTTACATGGCTAGTAAGTGTTACGTGTCTGAGGCTGGATTTGAACTCAGGTCCTCCTGACTCCAGAGTTGGTGCTCTATTCACTGTGCCACCTTGCTGCCCCTTCTGTTGTTTCTTAAACTGCGTGCCTTGGTAAGTATGTGTCTCTGTAAAATTGGAATTGTAACTGCACGCTTTGTTAGAATTCTGTGTCTTATGGTTTTGTTTGTGTTTGTATCTTTTTTTTTTAGGGCAATTGGGGTTAAGTGACTTGCCCAAGGTCACACGGCTAGTTTTTGTGTTAAGTGTCTGAGGTCAGATTTGAACTCAAGTCCTCCTGACTCCAGGGCTGGTGCTCTATTTTCTTCATCACCTAGCCGCCCCAAGGACTTGTGTTCGTGTCTTTATAAAATGTAAAACGTCTGTGTTGTGTTTTGTATTGTGAGCTAGATTCTGTTACCTTGAAAGATTTAAAATACATCCAGCCAGAAAAACTTCTAAGGGCTATAGCCAAGAGTTTAGAACACTGGGGAAGATTAATGAACTTTCATAGTTGAAGCAATTGTCACAGTAAGCAGGACTAACTCCCACTTTAGACTTTCTGAGAGAGATTGGGATATAAGATAAGAGACCTTGCAAGACACTTCCCTCCCCGCCCCCCCCCATCATTTCAGCTTTGGTTATGTTGGAATTACAGAAATAAAGTCAGATAATCATAGTTATAGAACTCCTGAAAACATCTTGTTAGATTAGGGAGTTTGGAGATTAATCATTCTAAAATTGCAGAGAACTCCTGGGATTTGGGATAATTCCAGGAACTCATTCCCTTCTGAAATAAGTTAATAAGTTTTGGGATACCATTCTGTAGAATTTGTTTTAAGGAAAAATAGAGATTAGATGTTATAAAGTTTTAAAAGTAAATGGCAAGAGTAATAGCTTCATTGTTCTAGGGCAACAAAGAAAGGCATCCAGTTTGGAAGTAATCCCAGAGTGAAAGAAAAGAATATAGGTAAATGGTGCACCTTGTAGCAACCTCCTGTTAACCCTTATTTAACATTTCTGACGATGGAAAGAGAAAATATTATTTAAACCAAAGAGACTCCTGTGATTCCCCCAGGCCAAGAGATCTTCTTGTTAACCCCTCTCATCCCAGATCAGATTCCCAAATACAGGTGTTGGAAAAAAATGCTAGAAAAATGTAGGGAAAGTTGAAATACATTCCCGTTACAGAAATTTGTTAGCTGTGTAATATTAAGCAAGTTCTATTATCTCTGCTCCAGTTTCCTGATCTGTAAAGAGAAAATAGTAAGAGTACCCACCTCCCAGAGCTGGTGTGAAGATCAAAATGATATAATGATTGTACAGTGCGTAACACAGTGATTGGCATATACTAAACACTACACTATTATTGTTTCTTTTATTGAATGTAATTGTTCCATACCTGATAACTCTAAAGTGGATCTAAAATACCAAAGGTAATAAGATTAATCACTTTTGTATGTGATAATTTGGAAATGCAATTGACTGAACTGATGTCATCTGAAGTTTTGTTTCATGTTTTAAATACATGATATTGTTTATGTTATTACTGTATTTCTAAAGTCTTTTATATGGTGAAATCTGAGAGACCATCATAACAGAAATGCTGTTAGACAAAACAACTTATTATTATGGAGATTATTACACATAAATGGAGCTTTTGTGATTTAAAAAAATAGGTATTTGAAAACTGTTAAATATTTAATGAGGTATATTTTGTCATAAAGCAGATAATATATAATAGCAATTTTTCATTTTAAATTCTTGGTTATTATGAAATTATATAAGGTGGTTTAAAGATGTAGCTTTAATATATTAATGATGTGTCAATTATCAGGTATTTGCCATATGTCTGAAGTCCCAAAATATGGGTAGTTTTTTTTTTTGGCTTTCTTTTTCTAGAGGCAATTTGGATTAAATGACTTGCCCAGGGTCACACCTGCTAAGTGTCTGAGACTGAATTTGCACTCAGGTCCTCCTAACTCCAGGGCTGGTGCTCTATCCACTGTGCTACACTGAATATGGGTAGTTTCAGTTTATAAATAAAGGATAAATTAAATGTTAGCTGCTAAGGAAACATCAGGAAAGATATTCATGACCTAAGTTATGGTTAGTAAAATTTTTCTACTAAAGAAAAAAATTCTTGGGACTGTAATTTATTATTGTTTTGAGTTTTGATTACAGGAATAGTTTTCTGAATTGTCATGAAGCCAGTAGTAGAAAATGGCATATATTGCAGTCTGGGAACTGCTAAAGGTAGATGTCTATGCCTGGAAAAAGTTTTGGGGACAACCTTGGCACAGCCTAGGTAGGATCTTCCTGACTCTTGTTTTCCCATTGTACTTTTTCCTTTCTGAAAATGTATTCCTTTAACACTCCGTGACCTGTCATATATGAGTAATGTCTAAGAGAGTTTCCCACCTCCGCCACTTATGATAATATGGCAGTGCTATAACTATGGCCCTCTTTTTCCTTTTATAGCAAATTGCTATAATCAAGGAGTTTTGTAAGTGGAATACTGGCTCTGTTAAATAATAAATTGATACTGGAACATCTCTGAGTTACTATAATAGGATGCAAGTATGAACATTTTACATTTTTAACCTATATTTGTGGTCAAATTATAATATAGGGATGGTATCCTCCTAAAAGGGAAATGATTAAACAAAGTAATAAGACAGAGATACAATGTAAAAGTTTTCCAAATAAATGGAATAGTAAATTTTGAGAAAGGAACTGGATTAGAGTGTTTTCTTTAAGAACTACATACATATGTATATGATTGGCTTCCAAATTTATCTGTCATGGAAATTCAGC
>CM053581.1:113497396-113514608 GCA_028627135.1 Pseudochirops cupreus
AAGTTGGAGAGTCAAATTTAAATGATATTGCTAGCAGATTTATCTAATAACCTCTATATTTGGAACCAGAGAAGCAGAACCCCTTTTAAAGCTGTCCTGAGAAGAAGCACATTGTCCAAGACAAGATATCTAGGGACCAGTTTACTACATGAGACACCAGGGACTCAAATTCTCACAATTGTTAACTCATATGTCTCCTAAGGACCCCTTCCAGGTATTTCTGACTACTCCCATAGTTTCCAAACTTGTAGGTATGGACTCCCAGATCATCTGAAGAAAGCCCCTGCTGCTGAGTGGATGGCAGAATCCTCCAGGGACTTCAAGGTTTGTCTAGTACAGACCCAGAAGCATCTGACATCCAGATGAGACAGTTGTCCCAAGATTCTGGATGGAGGCTGAGTATACTGTCCTAGCTTTTTCTCCTCTTCTCTTTTGCTATGTTTCCAACCACTAAGGCCCTGTTTCAAGTATGTATTGGCATTTTTTCCTTCTACAATCTTGGTCCCCCTCATTTTGCTGCTTGCAACCAAACAGCAGCCAGCAATGATATCTGAGAGTCTCCTCAAGGAACTGATCCTCTGGGATAAGAATGCTTGCCCTGGCCTGACTGGCCTCTTGTGGCATCTTGGATTGTACCTACCTCTCCTTTATTGACCAGAAGGGTAGATCTCCTCCCTTTGGCCAAAAGGGGGAAATGTCAAGATATTAGGAGATACCCAGCAAGCAAGCTGTGCCCTGAGCTTGGCATAACAACAATCCTTTGTGCTCACCCTCTGGATCCCAGAATTGTTTCATATAATTACTGCATTTCTTTGACCAGCATCAGGTGTTCTCTGAGCTCTGACAAGTACCTTCTGTATCCATGTTCTAGTCATGAAATCCTTCTATGAATCAAACTTGTCACATTGCTGCTGTTAATCCTCATTGTCATGACTACAGCTCACTGTGCAGCCATGGGTATAAGTATTGAGATCTTCCCACACTGCCTTGGGTCTCCCCACTAGGGGGGCTTGCAAGCCCTTTCCCTCACTTTGAAATTAAACTTCTGTTTGACTCCTGATTCTCTTGTCTCTAGTCTGCTCTGTTCACTCTGGCCATTCACATGTAAGTTTGGTATAGTTGAAGCAGACCACCTGTGCTCAATCTGTGGTAGTGCCTTACAAACTTGTATCAGTCAGTTGAATACATACCTTGACTCCAGCATTGTGATGTCATTGGTCTTCAAAAACAAAGGGCATACAACAATACTTTTGTGGGATCCTTCAAGTCTCAGATAAAGTTTCACCTGCTGCAAGAAATTTTTTCCCAGTCTTCCTTAATCTCACTGCCTTCCCTATGAGACTACCTTCAGTTTATCCTGTTTATATCTTATTTATACATAGTTGATTGTATGTCCCCATTAGACTGGGAGCTCCTTAAGAGCAGAGATACAGATGCTTAATAAATGCCTGTTGACTCAACTTGGAATGTACCTTAGAGACCATCAAGTTCAATCCCTCTCATTTTACTGATAAGGAAACTGTGTTTGAAAGAAGCTAAGTGACTTTCTCAGGGTCAAACAGCTAGAAGTGCCCAAGAAATGATTTGAAACCAGGTTTGAAGTCGGGAAGACTCATCTTCTTGAGTTCAAATCTGACCTCAGACACTAACTAGCTGTGTGACCCCAGACAAGTCACTTACCCCTGTTTACCTTAGTCTCTTCATCTGTAAAATGAGCTGGAGAAGGAAATGGCAAACCACTCTAGCAACTCTAAAAAGAAAACTCCACAAAGGCTCATGAAAAGTCAGCTACAAGTGAAACAATTGAACAGCTATCCCCTAGACCATGTTACTTCTCAAGATTAAAGAGGCTTGTTTAAAAAAAATCACATCATTTCTAAGAATTTCTAAGTGATACCACTAACACTAGGACTACTGGAAGGGACTGCAGGACTCATTTAATTCAGTCCTTTCAATTTCAGACTGAGGAAATTTAAACCACCAGCATTATAGTGGCTGCTTTCAGATGTTTTCTTTTGGAAGATGCAGGGCTACTGTAGACTGTGCCAGGAGAAGCATCTTTAGGACTAAATAGAAAACTAATTAGAATATGGGTCATAGGATTTAGAGTTAGAAAAGATCCCAAAGACCATGTAGTCTTACCCCTTTAACTTGCAAATGAGAAAAGTGTGGCTCAGATTGATTAAATCACTTGATTAAGTGTTCACACAGGAAAGTCACTGAGCCATGGTTAGAAGACCAAGGTCTTTTAGATCCAAATCCAGGGCTTTTCCTCTTATACCATGTTGCTTCACAGATGCACAGACAACCATTTAATACGTCATGTGTGTCTGTCACACACACAAAATGTCGCAAATATTCATTCTAAAGAATTATGTATCAAGGTGAAAAAAAATCCTGAACTTAGAGTTGGAAGATCTAGGTTCAAATTTCAGCTCTGATATTTATAATCTGTGGAACTTTGGGCAAAGTCCCTTAATCTCTATTGTCCCCAGTTTCCCCAATCTGAAAATGAAAAGATTGAATTAAATGAGTCCTGTAGTCCCTTCTAGTCATCCTAGTGTTACTAGTATAACCTAGAAAGTCTTAGAAATGATGATTGTTTTTTTAAACAATATAGTATAGTATAGTAAAGGCTATACAACCTATGGTGTGCTGTCCAAATATCCCGTGAGGGTTGGAAATTTGAGATATTTTAAAGTGTCAAGGTGCTAAATGAAAGGTGCATTTCATGTATGATAGATGGTGGTATATCACCCTATTTGTAGAGGATGAAACTGAATTCCCCAAAAGTTCAGATGACCCAGACCAAAGTCACGGGATGGAAAAATAAGCATCATGACTTTAAAAAAATATGTAAAAGACCTGAGATCTCAGGATGCGGCTCTCAGTGGGGCTCAGCATCTGGACCAAAAGAATTAATCTCTGATGTTCTAGACAAAGAGTGAGCAACCCCAGTCTGATTTTGGTGGTATTTAACTACTCCTGAGCATCTGCCCCCCTTTCTTATCTCTCCTCCTCATAGAATCTTAGACTTTTGGGTCTAGGAAGAGCCTTAAGGATCATCAAGTCCTAGCCCTATCACTTTGTAGATATGAAAAATGAGAGCTTACAGAGGGTCAGTGGCAGTTGGGACTAGAACCCAACTCTGGAATCCCATCCCATATCCTGGGGACACTGTGGCACCCCTTATTCTTGTTTCCTCTTTTACTCTCCCATAGTCTTTTTTTTTCCCTTTCCCCTTTTCCTTTCTCCCTTTTTAGACTTAAGGATGACATCCCTGGCCCTTCCAGTGTCACTCAAAGCTAAAGGAATTGTTCATGACTGTTTTTCAGGTCTGTAGGATTAGCAGGATTAGAAGCCAGGAGAAGCCAAGCCTGGAGAATCTGGTTAGATAAAGGCCTCTAGAAGGTCTGGTCAGCAAGATAGGAATGCAAATGGTTTAAATTCAGATGGACTTCTACTTGTCCTTCCCACAATTACTTTGGTTTTGAAGGATTTCTCCTTTTTCAAGGCCTTCTCACCCAGAAACTCTAATATATAGTCCCTTAAACTTAAAATCCTTCAGCTTGCACGCTCAGGTTCTCTTGTTTTAAAGATTCTGTCCTCACTGGTTGGTCACTACTGCTATTTGGTAGGAGGACACTCCTTTGATACCTGTTCTATCCTTTGACCCCAACAGAGTACTCCTGGGAGTTTAAAAAAAAATGCAGACGAGAGGAAGAACATTATCTCATTCACACCAAAGGAAATTAAGAGTTCTGATTAGGAAAGGGGGTATGTAGTCTGAGGATAGGAATTTTTATGCCAATGCTACTTGCCTTCCTTTATGCCACCACCTGAGTTCAAGCCCTTATCACCTCTCTCTTAGATTGGTACAATAGCCCCTGCTTCTGGTCTCTCCTCTTTCCTACCCATCTTTCATAGGAGCCAAATGCAGAATATTCAAGATATATATCTGACACACACAAATATCTTTGTTCTCCTAGGCTTGGACTTACCAGTGACACCCCTGGCCCTCCTAGCATCACTCACAGCTAAAGGAACTACTCTTGACTATTTTCCAGTCTGTGGGATTAGCATGGTAGCAGAAAGGTGGGCGAGGCCAAGCCTGAAGAATCTGGTTAGATAATATGTTCTAGAAGGTCTAGCCAAGAAGATAGGAATGCCAGTGACTAAAGTCCAGGTGGAGATATGGATTTTAGGGTGGAGAAGGGTAGGAGTGGAGTATTAGCATAGGCAGTACAAGCAAACAGGTCAGGTTAGAGTCTAGGAGAATTAGGAAATAGAGATAGGGAATCTGGGGTAGGAGCCTGAGGATTAAGGGGAAAGCAGGGGTCCAGGCACAGCAGACTTGGATAGCAGGGCCACAGACCAGACTTAGAAAGACTGGCAAGAAAAACAAAACAAAACAACAAAACAATGAGCTGGGTTTAGAACTGAATAGGAGAAAGTTAGATTGCCTTTGGGAAGTTGCAAAGTTCTTCTATTGACCCCAAGTTTCTTCCTGGAACAAAGACCCATCATTTTAATACAATATTCTTCCGGTATTATTTTATGGCCACAAATTATGGAAAACTGCCATAACCTCCAAAGAGGTGAGATGGAGGATCACCCAAAGAGTTCATGGTAGATGTGAGCAGAGGCTGAAACACAAAACAAAACAAAACAAAACAAACAAACAAAAAAGGCTGGCAGGAGAAGTCCAGAACCCAGGCCTAAAGTTTGAGGGCAACCGGTCAGAAAGCAGACTCAGCTTCTTCTGAACAGTCATGGTGGTCCCAGTAGCAGAATAATCTTGCTCATAAGCCACTTTCTCCAGGGCATTTATGTGCTCTAGCCCAGAAATGAGGTCAGAGGGTAAGAAGGATTGAGGCACTGCAGTAGCTGGGGCTGGGAGTGCAGAGCAGGGTCAATGGACTGTCAGAACTGAGGGGGAATTTCAGAGATCAAGTTCATCTTCCCATTTCACAGACAAAGTAAGACTTGAATAAATGAATGAATAGAAAAGCAAATTCAGTCAACCCCTGAGCATATGAGGGGCTCCCCTAACAGGATGAAGCTCATGGGCTGGGCTGGTATCCATCCGTCAGACCCTGCATGAAGTGCCCACATTCTGACAACATACACAGGGATATTGCTTTGCCAGATAGAGTTTTGTGTCCCTTTTTTTTTTGTTAGCATTTCTAGGATTGTGCTTTTCTTTCAGGGAGGGATCAGTTGGTAACATAGAGCCTCCAGTTCTGGGCCTGGATGGGTTCTGCTTATCTCTACTACAGTGGGCCAAGGGGTCAATTTATATTTATATTATTCATCTGTCTGCTTACACAGTCGCTTTTTTAAAAACGGAAACTTATGGTTGCTGAAGGGCAGCATTTCAATGTGCTTCCATTGTATTTGTGACTTCAGATAAAGTCACTGTGTGTCCATACTGACTCAGGGTTATTTCTCTCCCTCTCCAGAGACCTAAACTTTTCCACAAATCATTTCTAGAATTAGAGTTGCCAGATTTCCTTTTATACAAAAGAGAGAATAACCCAATAACAGTGAAAAAAAGGGAAGTCATGGGGAAGATGAGTTCATCTGTATACAAAAGGGCCACAGAGGTAAAATCATCTTCTCCTCCTTCCCCTAAAGAAAGGGGAAATTTTTCACCGATTTATTGGAAATACAAGCTTTGGGCCAGTCCCACTTCAGGAGGCAAGTCAGAAGAAATGCACAGTTTCCACTGGCTGCTTTTCTAATATATGTTCACCAGCTCTTGCCCTCCAGGGAGGGAGGGATCAGAAGAAGAGCAGCCCTGGCTTCCCAGTATTGTAAGTTTGTTGGATTGTGGAAGAAAGGAGAGGAAAGGCAGCACCCAGAGGTTTAGTACCCAGCACCATCCTTCTGTCTTCTTCTCTTCGGAATGGGTAACAGGAATAAGAATATTTTATAGCATCAGTTATATGTCAAGCACTGTGCTAAGCACTTTAAAATATTGTCTCATTTGATCCTTACAACAACCCTGGGAGGTAGCTGCTTTTATGATCCCCATTAGACAGTTGAGTAAATTGAGGCAAATAGAGGTTAAGTGACCACCCAGAGTCATACAGATAGTAAATCTCAGAGCTTTATGACTCCACACCCAGCACTCTATCCACAGCACCACTATAGCCTAGCCTATCTCAGGTTGCTCATTCTGTCTCCTCACTCCCAGAATTCCAACCCCCACCCCTCAAACTGTACCAGACATCCAAGTCCAAACAGGTCACTAACTGGGGAACTCTGGCACAGCATTTGCTTCATTCAGCCTCTTGTTTCCATAGCAACACTCACAAGAGAAGTGCTACACATAATTTCTGAACACACTGGAATCATGTATGAAGTCTTAGGAATTTTGCAGCAGTTGAACCTGGGGCAAGGATGTAGCCCTCCTTGGTTTGAAATACCTTAGGTCTTCTTATTCTCCGTATTCTTTATCCTTTCAAGGCAATTTCAGTTCCTTTTTCAAAACTTATGGACTTATAATAACTGTCAATCAAAAAAATTCTTCTGCATGATAATTACACATGTATATTTTATTTATAAACATATTACACATTCATACGAAATGCTTATGCAAAATATACACACACCCCTTAATTATGTCACAAATGAATCTCTCTAGAAAGACTCCACATGTGTGTTATGTATTTGGTTCCATTATTCATCGGGTTCTTCTACTTACCAAACTGTATCTCATACATGGGTAAACTGAGGCCTAGAAAGGTGAAGTGACTTGGCCATAGTTAAGATAGAACTGGGTAGCAGAAGAACAAGATCAGAATCCAGGTTCTGTACAGGATTCTTTTGTTTCCTCCCCTTCAAATGCTTTTGTCTCTTGCTGTACACAAAGAGCCTTAGATTGCCTTATGATGAAGTCCAGACAACCCCTACCATGCCAATGGATGCTGGACAAGTGTCCTATCCTTCCCAACTCTCAGCTCATTCTTCTGAATAGCAAAGGCTACCATACCGCAGAACACGGATTAAGTTCCAACTCATGCTAATTCAGCTCAGGTCATGCATTTCTCACATCATTTCATAGCCCAGTGGTTCTCATTTGTAGTGCACGTTTCCTTATGATCTCCAGATCTCCTTGGAAAGGTCTCTGGGAGAAGGTATTGCTGTCTTATTTTATGAAAGTACAATTGCTGCCTTTCATTAATGATTGTAGGAAGGTTATTGATTTATTTTTTTTCCTTTAATAGCAATAACATCATAGAATGTTAGAGCTAGAAGTGGTCTTCAAGGTCATCCAGCCCAATCCCTCATTTTAAAGATGAGTTCACTGAGGCCCAGAGAGGATTAAAAAACTGGGTTGGTGCCATGAAGCTAAACAGTGACTATCAGTCCAGGGTTCCATCCATGATACCACACAACCACTTGTATTACTGTATTCAGGAATAGGAGCTAAGAAAATTATGCAAAAGTTTAAATTATTTTCAAAATATATGGAATGACTTAGGGGAAGGTACACATTGAATTATATATAATTGAAAACTTTCTCCACTAAAAATAAATACCTAAAGTCATCTTTCCAAATTGTGTTTTATCCAACTAAAAAAAAGTATCATGCAAATGGTAACTCCATGAACGAAGAGCCATTCAATTGGTACAAACAGGCTCTTTGAAAAGGATACTAATTGGGGCAGCTAGGTGGCACAGTAATTAGAGCACTGCCCCTGAAGTCAGGAGGTCCTGAGTTCAAATGAGACCTCAGACACTTAACACTTACCAGCCGTGTGACCCTGGACAAGTCACTTCTCCTTTGGGAGCTTCAGTTTCTTCAGGCCTAAAATGAGTGGGCTCGCTTCCATGATCTCTAATGTTCCTTAATCTATAATCTATGATTCTGGTTCTGAGGTAGCTTTCAATTCTTAATTGTCAATGGAGGAATAATTTTAAGTGTCACAAAGGGAGGGCACTGATTAGCATCCAGAGGAGGGCATCCTGGATGGTGCAGGGGCCTGGAATCTGTGCCATAGAGAGACTTCAGTTCAAAGAACTGGAGATGTTCAGCTTAGAGACATAGGGGGGAAATGCTAGCCCTCTTAAGGTATTTGAAAGGGCATCAAGTGGAAGTAAAAATAGATTTGCTTTACTTAGTTTTGGGGCAGGGACAGAACTTGGAGGAGTAGCTGAAAATGGCCAAAAAAAAAAATTCAGATCTAGGTTTGATGAAGGAAGAAAATGGTAAAAACAAGATATCCAAAAAAGTGGAATGGGCTCCTTTAAAGATGGTAATAATAGGTAACACTCATTTAGCATTGACTGTGTGGCCGCCCTGGCTCCATGCTAAATGCTTTACAAAGATCTCATCTGATGCTTATGACAACCCTAGGAGGAAGGTGTGATTATTATCCCCATTTAAAATATGAGGAAACGGAGGCAAACAGAGGTTAAGTAACTTATCCAAGATCAGACAGCTAATAAATAAGCAAGTCTGGCTTTGAACTCAGGTGTTCCTAACTCCAGGCCCAGAATTCTAGCCACTGCATCACCTGGGTTTTTCCTCACTGGAGATCTTCAAAGCAAAGGATGGGTGATGACTTGTTGACTCTGTTGTGGTGGGGATTCTTGTTGTGTTGTGATCCTGGGAAAGCCTCCTCTCCAGTTAGGATCCAGTCTGTCTAGGGCCACTGGCAATGGAGGCAAACCTCGCCACAGGAAGTGGGAGAATGAGAGGTTTGTCTCCCTGAGTGTGTATGTGTGTGTGTGTGTATGCACACACATATATAAAAATTGTTTTGTGAAGCTAAACAGTCACCCTTATTAACAGAAAGGTTGATTCATGAATAGTGAATGTGACTTGTGTCAGGATAAAAGAATCATTCATATTCATGTACAAAAATATTGTTCTATACTATGTGCGAAATATATATGTATATATTTGCACACATATATACATACATATATACGCATATATACACACACACACATACATATATCTCCACCCCCATCTTAAGGCTTTACACTTTTCAAAAAGCTTTCACTCCAGTTATCAAATTTGATCCTTACAGAAACCCTGTGACATAGGCAGGGCAGGTGTTTGTTTTTATTTCCATTTTGAAGATGGGAAAGCAGAGGATCCAAGACTTTAAGTGATTTCCCTAGAATTCATACAGATTTACAAATGAGATGAAGCTTTCCAACATTCAATTTTAATTTTTGTCTTCAGACTTTTGAAGTGTTTCCATTCCTCTTTCCTACATGATTCCAAAGAGTATAATAACTGAAATGAACTTTCACCTCTCTTCCTCCTTTCCCTTCCCTTTCCTCTTTTCAGTCAGGACCAATGATTACAATTGGTTAGGAAACTTCTGGTATGAAATCTCTCTCCAGGGATACAGAAGGCTAACTCATCTGGTCTTGGACAGTTGCTTGGGCACTGAGAGGCTGATTCACTTGTCCATGGTCACAGAGCTTGTATGTGTCAGAAGCAGAATTTGAACCCAGGCCTTTCTGACAACAAACCTAGCCTGTCATCTATAGTACTTCACTGCCTGCCCTTATTATCATTTTTTAAACTCAATTTGAGTTCTAGCGAGCAATAGCCTTTAGAGCTCATGCAAAGAAGAGATATATCATGTAATCATTTTGGTTTTAGAAAGATACCTTACTTCCCCCAAGGCTTTAACTCCCCTTTGCTTTCCTTCATGTGGTCCAGTAAAGTTGGCTCTCAATATGTAGCTGCTTTGATGAACTTGGGAAATAGTCTGGCTTCCCTTTGAGAACATAAAACAGAAGAGGGCATTCCCATTGACATCAGTCTTTAAAGTTTGTGCTGAACAGAGATTCTTTAAGCAACATCGGGGTCATCTCTGCAGTGAAGAAATGCCACATTCTGAGCTTTAGCAGTGCTCCTTCTGAGAAAGGCTCAGCTGCAGGATGCAGGACAAAAACTGACCGGTGGTGTCACTCAAAGAGCTCTAGGTAGTCAGGTGGATCCTCCTGCTGACCACAGGGGTAGAGCAGCAGCTCTTTCCCCAAGGAGGTGATGGGCTCTTCCTGTAAACAGAAGCACAACATTCAACTGTGTGTGTGTGTGTGTGTGTGTGTGTGTGTGTGTATGTGTGTATGTGTGTGCATGCACACATACCTGCACCCTGGAAAAACCAACCATCTGAGTGATTATACCATGTGAGCAGGGCATTCATGGTACATGCACAAGGTCATGTCCCCAGAAGGATTTCAGTTGCCATTTCTCCCAAAATTATCTTGGGTTTTAAGGATTTCTCATATTTTAAAAGATTTTTCCCTTCTAGAAATTTATCCATATATCCATATAACATAGTTATATACATATATATATACACATACATACATATATGTGTGTATATATGTGTGTATGTGTGTATGAGAGAGAGACAGAGAGACAGAGAGAGAGAGTATGTGTGAGATAGAAAGATAGTCCCCTGAACTGAAAATCCCTCTGCTTTCACACTCAAGCTCTCTCTTTTTAAAGACTTTGTCCTCAGTGGTTGGTCACTACTCTATTCCTGTTTGGTAGAAGACCACTCCTTTTGTGCTTCCTCTACCCTTTATCCCCAACAGAGTATTCCTGGAGAGTGAAAAGAAAAAAGGACAGGACAGAGGAAGAATATTTTTCCATTCACATCTGCCAACTGCAGAATACTCAAAAGGTGTATCTGACCATGTCATTCCTCTTCTCAAAACTCTTCAGTGTCTCCTTATTGCTTCTAAGAGAAAGTCCCTATTGCACTGCTTGGCATCTGAAGCCCTTCACAATCTGGCTCCCACTTACCTTTCTAATCTTATTTCCCATCAAGTGTCTTTCACACACTCTCCATTCTAACCAAACTGGCCTCTCAGTTGTTCCTCAGGTATAACATCCATCTCTTGCCCACGTACCTCTCTACCCTTTGCTATTTCCCAACTTCCCAGCAGGTGGGGGGAGGAAGATGGTGCTTTCACCCTCATTTCTGCTTCTAGACCACCTTTGTTGTTGTTACTTAGTCATTTCATTTAGTCTTATTCTTCATGACCCCATTTGGGGTTTTCTTGACAAAGATCCTGGAGTGGTTTGCTTATTTTACAGACGAGGAAACAGGTAAACAGAGTTAAGTGACTTGCTCAGGGTCACCCAACTAGTAAGTGTTGGAGGCCAGATTTGGACTTAAGAAGATGAGTCTTGGGGCAGCTGTGTGGCATAGTGAATAGAGCACCGGCTCTGGAATCAGTAGGACCTGAGTTCAAATCCGAGCTCAAACACTTTAACACTTTACTAGCTATGTGACCTTGGGCAAGTCACTTAACCCCAATTGCCTTGCCTTCCCCCCTCCAAAAAAAAAAAGAAGAAGATGAGTCTTCCTTACTTCAGGCCTGGCCCTCCATCTACTCTACTGTCTAGCTGTCCCTCTAACCCCCACCCCTACCCCAATTTCTTTCTTTTTTTTCCCCCAGTTTCTTTCAAAGCAAAGGTCAGATACCTCCTCCTCCATGAAGTCTTTGCTGAGAATTTCAGCAATTAGAGCTCTCTGCCTAGGGGAAATAACTGCTTATCTCTGTTCGTGAGGTACCTTATCCGTATCCTCATGAGCAGGAACAGTTTCACCCTTATTTTATATTTCTGTAACCTAACACATCACCTTGCACACAGGTATTTAATAAATGTCCACTGGATTGCTTTGAATGATTATTTTGAAAGGACATAAATATATAAAGGTTTACCTTGTGATACGCAACCAAATCTGCCAGAGTGGAATGCTGGAGTTGGTCAACCCCCAGGAAGCTGTAGGAGTCAGTGGACGCATCGATTAGGAAGTGTTTAGGTCCATCCTTTGAGAGGTAAGACAGAGCATAGCCTTTTATCTTTTCACTCACTCGGATCAGAAAACTTCCAGGGACTTCTGTACTCAAGAGTTCATTTGCTCTCTTTAGACTAAGAATTCCTGTAGAAGAAGAAAAAACAAAACAAAACACATACCTCAGACTGGAGAAGAAACACCAAAATTCTTCCCCACTCCAGTGAACAGAACAGGTCAGGTGAGTTTCAGACAGAAAACAAGTCAACTTTAATCCCCTCCCCCCCTTTTATTAATCCTACCTTGAAATGCAGTTTTAAAGAAATCATTTTCTCATTAGTATCACATAGTTGTGATAACTGGGCAGGGATGACATTTCTTTTCCTATCTATGAGTGTTCCTTTTTAAAAATCTCATTTCCTTAAAGAAAAAACACTTTGAATTTCCCAAACACCAAATAAAGTGGGCATGTTCATATACAATAAGAGAAAGAAAATTGCTCACATATGCTGTGAATCTACTCTGTGGAAAGATTGCTTGTTCCTCCAAGGATACGGCAAATTCAACATCTTATTTTCTAAGCTGTCTTTCTTGCTTGCATTTTTTAAATGAAAAGAGATAGCTAAGCAAATGTACTATATAAAGGAGAAATGTGAAATGGTCAACCTGTCCAAGAAAATAAGCTACAATTTATATTTGGCTAATACAGGAGTTTGTTTTATCTGACTATAAACACACACACACACACAGATAGATAGATAGATAGATAGACAGATAGATAGATAGACAGACATATATATATATGTGCATATATATGTATGCACACACACATATGTTTGTAAAGGGTTTTGTTTTTCTTGCTTTCTCAATGGGTGAAGGAAAACGGGGGAGGGAGAGATTTTGGCAATAATATAAATAATTGAAAATAAAACAGAACTTTTTAAAGTGCTTGTTGATGGCTTGCTTGCATGTGGTAATTGCAAATCATCATCCTTGTCCATCAGTTTGTTAAAAGGAGCACAGGGCACCCCCTCATTTTGGGGATGAGGAAATTGAGATACTTAGTGACTTGTTCACTATCATTAGGAAGACTTTGACCTGGTGACAAGGCCAAACCCGGAACCAAGGTTGCCTAACAGTCCCATTGCATTTTCTACTACTCATGGCCTCCCAACACCTCATCACCCTTGGAAGTCATAAAGCTGTTGATTTTCTCTTTGTAATTCAGACATCTGACTACTTCTGATCAGTCTTCTCCCCGGTGAACAAGGTTTCATTCTGGCTTCTTCCCATTTTCCATTCTAATTCTTATCCTTCTATAGATTTAATCCATATACAGACACTGCAGTAAAAGCCCAAGGACAAGACGGCCTAAGGCACTGAATTATTCAAGGTTCCAATTTATTTGGAGTGTTTGGAGAGTGCACATTTCCATTTCTAGCACAGAGACTCTTTTTTCACCCTATACACACCACACATAGCACCCTGTTGACATTCTAGGATGCTTTCTTAGGTCACTGTTAATATTTTTCAAAGTAATCACCACCCCTGGTAAAATAGTCCCTCACCCTTAATTGGGAATTGTACTTGACTGATCAAGCAGTCCACGTAGAGAAAGGCTGTTAGACGTAAAACAGAAAAGCAAACTCCATTTCTTTTCTTACCAATAAGCCCTTAATTGCTTTCACTCCCTGACGCCCACTACCACATTGAACATATTTATTGTCTTTCATGAAGTCTGGCCCTTTGGAAATCAAACGGAGCCGAATTCAGTCATTTCATTAGTCACAGATCCTGTACTGTACCCGAGAGAACATTTACTTTCCTTTTTTTTTTCCAGGAATAACAGGGATAAATAACAGGTTATGGGTCAATTCCCCAAACTTCTGTGAGGACCACATATTGCCAGTGAATAAGTAAGGCTACTGTTGGGGACAGAAGAATAGAGACATATGGAGAGCAATGGTTATTGATATCTTTTAGAGGGATACCTTGGTCAGAGGATCATGGCAATAGAGCAGGAAGGGGCCTTGGGGACCATCTAGTTCAAACCCCTCATTTTGTAGGTACAGAACTGAGGTGCCAATATCACATGGTAGCAGAGCTGGAGTATGAACCCCGGTCCTCCAACTCCAAATCCAGTGCTATACACGGAATATCATACCCCCAACTTAAGGCAGCTGGGTGGCACACTGGAAAGAGTGCTAGGCCTGGAGTCAGGAAGACCCGAGTTCAAATCTGACCTCAGTCACTTCCTAACTATATGACCCCAGGTAAGTCACTTCACCTCTGTTTGCCTCAGTTTCCTTTAGAGTAAGGTTGGGGTTATAATGGTACCTATGTCTCAGGGTTGTTGTGAGGATCAAATAAGAAGATATTTGTAAAGCATGGTGCGTGGCCTAGAGTAGGCACTTAATAAATGTTTATTCTTCCCTTCCTAGAGAAGAGGAATGTTTGGGATGGGGATGAAGAATCATGAGCAATTATTTTCTCTTATAGCCAAGAAAAATCCACAGAGTGCCAAAAAGTATAGGGGGTTGCCTCTTCCCTTCCTCTTCTTGGGGCTTCCATTGTAGTCAACAAAAATTTATTAAGTGCCTACTAGATGCCAGACACTGTGTTAAGCACTTCGGATACAGAGAGAAGGGAGAAAAGTCCCTGTCCTCAAGGAGCTTACATTAGAGGGAAAGACAACACAGGAAAGGAATGAAAAGAGGGCAAAGGGAGGAGTAAAGGAAGAAACATGGCTAGCTTGGGCACTTCCATACAAGAAATGTTCCAGGAGGAAGTGACCAATGGGAAGAGGAGGCTAGGGGACAGAATGATCTTCCAGGAGGAGGAGGTGGCAGGAGTAGAGGGACAGGAGCAGAAACCTTGCACAGGCATAGAGCTTTAAACCTAACACAGTTATCCCTTCCACATCGAAGCTGTCCCCATCAAAGTTTCAGTATATCATGGGTCTACATAAGAAATTAAATGGGAATTTTCTAGGAGTTTTGCAGAAGCTGCAGACAACATGTGAGGCCAGAAGATGACATAGAGTTTATGGCTGAATATGTAACACAAATTTTACAATAGCGTTATTATAAATACCCCATAAAACAAAAAGAAAAAAAATCAGATTTTTTTCTCTGGTATAAAGGGAGGGCCAAAAAAATTTTCTAGATGACAGGGGCGAGGTGATGTGGAAGGGATGACTGTAGAGACTTTGCTCAAACAAATAGATGCTTTGCTGCTGGATGAAGTCCAAAGTCCTTGGCCTGGCATTCAAGGCCTTGCAGTCTAGTCTTATCTCAAAATACTCCCTTCCAGTACATTCACTATGAAGCCAAACCAGACTCCTTGGTGTAGCCCTGGCATAACCTAGGCTTTTCTGCCTCATTACTTTTCTTCACTCTCTTCCCTATACTTAAATCACTGTATCTTGTCCCCTACTGAATTCCTCTCCTTCCTTAAAAGCCATACTCAAATGCCACTGTATCCTTTAACTCTTACCTTGTTGAATTCTCCATGTCCCTCCCCAACCCCAAACCCCAGCAAATAATGATGTTTTCTTACTGGAAAGAATAAAGGAAACAAGCTTTTTAAAAGTACCTACTATGCGCCAAGGACTGTACTAAGCACTTTACAAATATAGTCTTATTTGATCATCACAACAACCCCAGTAGGTAGGGCTATGGCTATTATTATCTCCAATTTGCAGTTAAAATTTACAGGGTAATTTATTATTATCCTCATTTTACAGGTGAGGAAACTGAGGCAGGGAGAGGTCAAGTGACTTGTCCTAGGTCACCCAGGCAGCAAGTGTCAGGGCTTGAGATTTCAACCAGTTGCATGTTGGACCCATGAAATTTGTTTACTGGATTGATTTGGCAAATGGTGACAGGGTGGTCCCGCTGTGCTAGTCATAGAGCTGGGTGAACTCCCTCTTTACTTCTCCTCTCTAGACAGGAGACATTAGAAACTGTAGTTTATAGGTTTAGGTATGGGATGCTGACAGTCTTATCTCCCTTCTCCTTTTCTCTGAAGCTAGATGTAAAATAAAAGGTATTAACCTTTTTTTTCTTTTTTGGAATTATAAAGTATTTAACATACCCAGTCCCACTAAGATATTGCAAAGGGTAAGAAGGGCTTGAAACAGGAAACAGAGATTTCATTCAAGAGCTTGAAATCCAAAAAAGGCAAGAGATTAAGCGTTGGATGCTGTGAAACTTTAGGAAGTTATTATCTACGCATGGAAGTATATGGACTGCCTAGAACCTACAGTGAAAACTCAGCAATTATTAGTAATAGCAGTTTTTTAAAGAAATAAGAGCACCTCACATTTCTAGAACATTTAACATTTCACAAACCATTCTCCTTACAACTATTCTATTAGGCAGGAACGATAAGTATCCCTATTTATAGATGAGAAAACTGAGGCCTAAAGAGATTAAGAAGTTTGCCTGTAGGGAGTCAAGATGGTGGTGTAGAAGCAGGAGAATTCCGCAGCTCCCACCATAACCACCTCAAATACCTATAAAACATGACTCTAAACAAATTTTAGAGCTCCAGAACTCACAAAGTGACAGAGAAACCAGGCTCCTGCTGAAGGCAGCCCAGCAGACAGGATAGGAATTGCTCATCACAGAGCGCCGAGCCCAGCCCGGTCTGAAACTGGGGCTTAGCCACAGGGTGGAAAAGCTGCAGCTGGAGAACTCTGGAGAGAGGATCACCAGCAGCTGTGGCAGTTTCCAGAATTATCAACCCATAAGAAACAAGGACAAACTGAAAGGTCAGTGGAACTCAGCTAAATTTGGAAGAGAAAAGTAGTCAGGCTGTCTGCCCCCAGGGCAAGAAAGCAGCAGAAGCAGGGGCCCTGAAAAAACGATAATGGCAACTTATGAAACATTTCTCAGTATGAAGATAGGTGAAGGGAATATAAATGTATGTATATGTATGCATACACATATGTCTATACAGGAGGGTATATATATATGCATATGAATACATATATGAGTGTGTGTGTATATGTGTACATAGACAGAGGGCACAGGATCAATTGAATAGGAAGGGATGATATTTTAAAAGGTGAAATTCTGAGGTGGGAGAGAAATAGAATGAGAGGAGACAGGAAGAGACAGAATGGGGTTAATCATCTCATATAGAAGAGGCAAGGGATAACTGTTACAATCGAGGGGAAGAACAGGAAGGCAAAAGGGAATGAGTCAACCTTACTTTCATTGAATTTGGCTTAGGGAAGGAAGGACATACACTCTAAATTGGGTATCTTGCCCTACAGGAGAGTAGGGGGGAGGGGGATAAAAGGAGGGATGATGGAGGGGAGGGCAGGGTAGTGGGGAGGATTGTTAGAAGCACACACTTCTGTAAAGGGACAGGAACAAAGTAGAGAATAGAACAAGGGGGGAGCAGGATAGGAAGGA
>CM053581.1:113515108-113559953 GCA_028627135.1 Pseudochirops cupreus
ATGATGGAGGGGAGGGCAGGGTAGTGGGGAGGATTGTTAGAAGCACACACTTCTGTAAAGGGACAGGAACAAAGTAGAGAATAGAACAAGGGGGGAGCAGGATAGGAAGGAGGGAAATATAGTCAGTCTTTCACAATATGTCCATTGTGGAGATGTTCTGCATAACTACACATGTATGGCCTGTATTGAATTGATTGTCTTTCCAGTGGGGGTGGGTGATGAAGGAGGAAGGGAAAGAATCTAGAATTTAAAGTGCTATAATCAAATGTTAAATATATATATGTGTATATAATAATAATTATTATTATCATTATTATTTACATAGAACTGGGAATTAAGATACACAGGCACTGGGGTAAGGAGATCCATCTCGCCCTACTGGAAAGTTAGAGGGGTGATGGGGGAGGATACAGGAGAGAGCAGATTGGGGGAGGGGGTATACAGTGGGATGGCTGTTTTGGGGTGGTGGGTAGGGGAAAGACAGGGAGAAAATTTGTAACTCAAAATCTTGTGGAAATGAATGATGTAAACTAAAAATAAACAAAAGTTAATTTAAAGAAGTTTGCCTGTAGCCAGGGACTTAAACCCAGATCTTCTGACATCCAAGCTGGGCTCTTTCAAATACAATATAGCAGAGAGAACGTAGGTGGATAAAAAGCAAGAATCTGCTGAAGAAAAAGACCCCTGTATATAAAACCTGAAATTCCTTATTATTTCTATGGACAAAGGAGAGGGTCCCATTTGACAATTCTTCTTCTCCTTTTTTTTTTTGGCAAGGCAGTTGGGGTTAAGTGACTTGCCCAAGATCACACAGCTAGTAAGTATGTCAAGTATCTGAGGACAAATTTGAACTCGGGTCCTCCTGACTCCAGGGCCGGTGGTCTATTCACTGCGCCACCTAGCAGACCTGTCACTTATTCTTTTTGATCCTAAGATAAAAATCGTAATGGAAAATAATAGCCAAACCCAAGTGGAAGGTCAAAGTCTCCTCAGAAACAGATTATGTGGTTATTTACAGCACTTCTTCAACTAGGCTGAGAGTGGGAGAAGTGAAAGAAACCCTGTGTAGATATGATTAGGTTATAATACACACTGACCACCTAAACAGCACATCTGTCAGCTGGCCCTGTAAAGCCCCTTTCCATATTTGGATCACAATGAAATCATTTTATGGTGAATCGCCAATAATGGTTTGACAGTGTGGGCAATGATTCCAAAAAATTCAAAACTGTGAGGCTTTGGATAATTTGATGTCTACAAATATATCCACTTTTAAGCAAACCTGACATCTAGAAGTGCATGCATGCACACAGATACATTTAAATGGTTATATTGAGACTGCTATAAAAATGTTTGTACATATGGGTCTTTTCCCTCTTTCCTTGAACAACTTTGGGGTATAGACCTCAAAGCAGTATCACTGAGTCAAAAGGTAGGACCGGTTTAGGGATATTTTATTTGGGAGTGGGGGGACATGAGGAGGATGGAGAGAAGAGGGGAGAAGAGTTTAGAAGAAAATTAGTTTTTAAAACTTTCAAATTTTAAAAGATACGTATGTGTATCTGTGCACACGTAGAGGCTTATTTTTTACTTTATAAAAAGGGGATGCCTTTATAGAGGTAAGTTCTAGGGTATTTAAAGTATAATTTATTTTACAACAAACTGCATACACAGCTTTTCATAAATATGCCTACTATAAAAACCTGAATTAGATCTGCATGTAAATGGGACTTCCAAAAACTAAGTAAAAATCTAGGCTAGAAATTATTCATCTGCAGAGTTTGGGAAATTCTTTGTAATATTCATCACCACCAGATTCTTCATGTGCAGACTTTGGAACCCTGCCCCGCTAGGGTACTTATCAGAGCTTCACACCCCAAAACAGAGCAGGCAATAATAATATTCTACTCTTCAACTTCATAACTATCTCCTTCAAAAACACCTACAGGTTTTACATGGGAGTGGGAAAGGGAGAAGGAAAAGATATTTCCTTTATTTTGTCCTGTTTAAAAATGATTAGGTCTTTAAAGACTGTAGTCTGTTTTTAACAGTTACTCATTATTTTAAAAATAATTTTATTAAAACCTTTTGTTTTTCTGTCCCCTACATTCCCAATTTATCTTTTCCCCAGCCTCTCCCAGAGAATCATCCCTTATAATAATGAATTTTTAAAGGGGTGGGGGGTGAAAGAGATCAGCAAGACTATGCCTGGTCATTATAATTTCACAGCTTTCAGGTTTGATTGCTCTGTTGTTGATCTATCCATTTGCTTTGTGGCAATGTGGCTCTGCTTCCTTTTTATCAGTTCATATAAGACTTATTGTGCTCTGTTGTTTTCATCCTATTCATTATTTATTACAGCATAGTAAAGTTCTATTACATTCTTGTACAACTCGTTTAGTTATCACCCAGTTAATGGGCATCTACTCTGTTGTTGGTTCTTTGCTGCTATAACATGAGCTACTTTAAATATTTTGGTGTGTATGGAACCTTTATTTTGTCACTGACCTCCTCAGGTATATTTCTAGCAATGGAATTTTATGGTAAAAAAATATGTTCATTTTAGTCACTTTCTTCTTGTAATTGCAAATTATTTTCCAACAGACCAATTAGTAGCTCCACCAATAATGCATTAACATACTCATCTTTCAGTGACCTTTCCTATATTGACTATTCTCATATTTCATTATCTTTGACATTATTTGTGAGTGACATGAAAACTCAGAGGATACAAGTCACTATTATGAAGCAGTTTAAGGTTCACAGAGTATTTTCTTCACAACTTAGTAGGATAGGTAGTACAAGTATCATTTCTACCATTTTACAGATGATGAAACTGAGGCAGTAAGTGACTTAAACCAGAGTTACTCAACAAGTAAATATCAGAACTGGGATTAGAACTCATGACTTGACTGACTGAGCCCAGTATTCTTTCCATTAACTCCTATCGGTCTACTAAAGTTGAAGGAGGAGAGGAAGAGGGAGGAAACAAAGGACCAGAGATGAAAATATGATGATGATGCAGAACACCTTGCAGGACAGCAGGTTGGGGGTAGGAAGAAATCAGGGTCATATCAGTGTGTTGCTTTGACATAATAGCTGGGTAAAAGTCAGGGGATGCTCAGCATCTCCATATGGTAGTGAATAGCAGCTGTGTCAGGTAATCAGACATTTGTATTCCCTTCACCCCTTCAAACTCTTGTGAAGTCCAAGTATCCTTGGAACCTCTTCAGACTATGTTTGGACTGCTATAGGCTTATGAGACCTGACGTGGAATGCAGCTGACACAAAGACACTGTACGGGGAGACGCAGCCTTGGAGATACTGCTTTGGCAGCAAGAGGGAACAACCAGAATGAAAGTTTCCTCGAAAGGGAAAGAAAGGATCTCTAAGGGAGCCCTAATATGGAAGCTAAGTGACAGTAATGGCCACTTGGGAGGCATCAAGATATAATAGAAGTAAGTCTAGGTTATTGATCAGGTTGGGGAAAGTGTTCTCTGATTATAGCTTTGAGCCCTGTCCCATTAGTAAGAGCTGTGGGTTACAAGACTTATAGATTCTTAAAGCTGGAAGATGTTTCTGAAAGAATTCCCTGGGGTTAGTTACAGGAGTATGTTGTGCTAATGAACTACACCTAAGTCCAAAGTTCTTTTCCAAAAGATATCCCTGGGGAGTCATGATCTCTAGTCTGAGGAATCTCCTTACAGGTTAAACTAGATGGCTGCTGAATTCCCTTCCAATGCTCAGTTACTGTGATTCCTAAGGGCAAGGTATATATCACCCTTTTCTCTGAAGTATGGAGTCCAATCCCCCCTCCTTCTCCTCCCTTTCTCTCTCTCTCTCCCCCACTAATGGTATATTTCAGCACATGGAAGGTCAGGTTGGAATTGTCTAATTATGTACACTAACTTTTACACGGGCATAATTTGAGAAAGTTTTGGCATTGATGTGATTATGAAACTATTGAAGTATCAAATTTTTATTCTTTTTAATTTTTTTATTCTTTTTATTTATTCTTTTTAATTTTTATCATTTTTTTCCGAGTTTGGAGTTGATTTTGACTTTAGCAGTTAATGTCCTTAACTGCACACGCAAAGCTGATTCTGAAATTACTCCCACATCAGTTAACAGCTGTTTCCTGCCAGACAGAATTTGTTTGGATTTTTTTTGGGGGTGTAGGAGGGTGAGGAAGCAGATACCTGTTTGATGCTCAACATGCCCAGTATCTTCTGACTCTTTATCAAGAGATTAATGATACACAGGAATCATTCTAAATTCTGTCATGACATCACCTTCCTGATGTCACGGTCCTCTTCAAGAATGAAGGACAAAACAACAACCCTATTTTCTAATAGATTTTTCATATCTTCTAATGTTCCCCTTTACAGTGAAGTCACTGGTGATTGAGAAATATTGACTTGGTTTGGAAGATTCTGTCAAATTCTTCATAGAATTTCTCAGCTTCTTCCTCTGTGACAAATGGTGCTTCCACTCATCACAAGCAAGGTGAGGGGAGATTAGCAAGTGTCCCCACAAAATGATGCTCCTTTTTCCCTTTGGGAACATGATGGAACGAACTCTACCAACTCCTCTACTCAGCTCTCTGAACTTTGGAGCACTCCTTCCATTTAGCTACAACATCTTAATATCATCTAATTTTATTTACAGTGAGAACAGCAACATGGATGTGGTTCAGTTCCTTCCAGGAGCCCATCAATTTATCGGCTATTGGGGGTGGCTAGGTGGCGCAGTGAATAGAACACCAGCCCTGGAGTCAGGAGGACCTGAGTTCACATCTGACCTCAGACACTTAACACAAAACTAGCCATGTGACCTTGGGCAAGTCACTTAACCCCAAATGCCCTGCATTATCCCTCCAAAAAGCAAAAAAAAAAAAAATTATCAGCTATTGGGCAAAGATTTCATATTTAATGTATCACCCATTAATTAGGTTTTGTAGACTGAAGTCAAGCTGGGTTATTCTTAACAACCTCTCTCTTCTACTAGGCAAGTCAATTAACATCTATTTGCCTTAGTTGTCTCATTTGCAAAATGTGAATGATTATAGCACCTACTGCCCAGGGTTGTTGTGAGGCTGAGATGAAGTAATATTTGTAAAATGCTGTGTAAACCTTAAAACATTATATAAATGCTAGTTATTATCATCTTCCTCTTCTAATCCATTTTATTCTCTACTACCAGATTAGTCTTTCTAAATCATAGCTCTGATCTCTCTTATTTAAAAGCTTTCAGTGGATTGCTATCATCTAAAGTTCACATCCCTAATACTGGCATTCAAAGGCTTTCACAGTCTGCCTCCAAGCTGCCTTCCCAGTCTTATCACCTAGTGCTCACACATGCCAGGTCCCTGCCAAACTAAACTCCTTGCTCTTTTCCAAGCGCTGCCCAGGTTTTCTCACATCTGTGCTCCTCTTGCCTGGAGTGCCTTCCTCTTCATACTATGCATTAATTCTACCCACTGTTCAAGGCCACCTTCTCCATGAAGATCACCATCCCTCCCTTCAAACCCTTCTCAGGCCACTCACTAGAATCTACTTCAGTTTATTTCCTGTACATACAGAATGAATATAAAATCACTGAAGGCAGAGTTCATTTTTTTTTGTATTCAATACTCCCTCCTGCCAGCACCTAAAAGAGTCTTGCACAAAAGAGAAGCTGCATAATTTTTTTGCTGAAAAAATGAGTGAATAAATATAATTAGCTTGAAAATTAAATATGAATATTATCTTCCCAAGGACTGTTCCTTCCTCATCTGGGAGCTTTGAGAAAGAAAGAGAAACACATCTGTTAGTGCTCTTTTGGGTAGAAGGGGATTCTAAATAGCCCTTGCACTCTCTCTTTGAGCCATAGCTAGAAGAGCCTAATTAAGGGCTTCCTCATTGTTTCCTTCCTCTTGAAGAGAGAGTTCTTATCCCTTTTCTCTTTCCTCATTCCCTTCTCATGTCTTCTAAAGGAAGAGTACTCAATTCCATCTGGTTTGAGGAGCAAGGAATCAGTGAACAAAGTATAAAGGAAGGGAGGCAAGTTGGATGACAAGAGTACTAGATTTCGTTTTGTCATTTATTTAAATAAACACGTATAAGCACCCACCATATGTCTAATGCACCGTGGGAAGCCATTGGAAGAATGATAAACAAAAGATAAATGGAATGATGACTGTTCTTGAGGAGACAAGTGGGGGTACATAGATAAACAAACCATAAATCAGAATATGAGAACATAAAGGAGCATAAAGGACTTAAGATCAGAAAAGAGAGAAATCTCTTCCACCTGGGGAAATTAGTTCATTGAGGAAGTGACATTAGATCTGGATCTTAAAGGATGGACGACATCGACAGGTGGAGACTGGCAAGGAAGTGAGGTCATTCTATGTAATGAACAATGTGGACAAAGATGCTTCTGATTGAAAACCTGGGGCAGTCTCAGGTGATGGTGAGTAATTCAGTTTTGCTAGAATACAGTGTAGATAAAAGGGAATAGGGTGAAGGAAATAAAGGCAGAATAGAACCAGATTGCAGAAGGCTTCAAATGTCAAACTAAAGATTTTAGAATTTATTCAGCAGGCAGTGAGGGTCCTTTGAAGGTTCTCAGGGAGATGAGAGAATTGTATCTGGTGACCAGAAAGTCCAATCTGGCAGCAGTGTTTAGGATGGATTAGAGGCAGCAAAGCTGGAGTCAGTTCGATTCATTTGGCATTGAGAATATAAGACTCTCCAAGTTTTTCTCAGATCCTACGTGACTGGCTTCTAAATAAAGTGAAGTGAAACATTTGCAAAAACTCCAGAAAATGAGATACTTTTTACATTGGCATGTGTAGACATTCCACAATGGGGGACAGCCAGTGAAAAGACATGGTGTTTCCAAACAAAGCATTTTCATATCTGATCCTGAAGTTAACAGAGAATTACTACTGGAGTTTATTGAGTATGTGTGTGTGTGTTGAGGACATGGTCAGATCTAGACTTTAAGAAAATCAGCTGACTGGAAATGGAGTTGAGCAGGGAGAGATGAGGCAGAGAGATCAATGAAAAGACTATTGTAAAATATTCTAGGCCAGAGGTAATGAGCGTCTACACCAGGGTGATAGTTGTGTGAGTAAAGAAGACATAGATGGACATATATGGAAGATGCTATGAAGGTAGGAAGGACAAAATTGGGATATTCAGTATGAGAGTTGGTGAGGCTGACCCAGAGGTTACCATCTGGGCCTGGATGATGGTGGTGCTCTTGACGAGAAGTGTCAAACTCAGACAGAAACGGGAACCACTAATCTATACATAAAGGTCCCTTTAGGTCAAATACTGATTTCATTTTAATGTTTGATGTTATCTATATTCTACTGTATTTTTATTAAATATTTCTCAATTATTTTAATTTTGTTTGGGCAACATGACAGTAATAGAGAAGCTGGAAAGAGGATAAGCTTTTGGGGAAAAGATCAGTTCCACTTGCTGTGTCTATGGGTCATATACTATGAGATGCCCAAAAAGCATTTTGAGGACTGGAGTTCAGGAGAGACATTAGAGCTGCATATGGAGATCTGGGAATTATCCACATAGAGACAATAATGGAAACTATGAGCAGTGATGAGATTCCCTACTCCCTACTTCCTACTCCCAGCACTTAAAACAGTATCTTGCACAGAGAAGGAGTTCAATAGAGTTTTGCTACATAAATTAGTGATTGAAAAGGAAATACGAGTGTTATTTTTGCAAAGACCTTTCTTTCTCCATCTGGGGGACTTTGAGGAAAAAGGAAACACATTTGTTGGTGTTCTTTTGGGTAGAATTGGTATGGAGGAAGAAGAGAAGAAGGCCCAGGTTAGAGACCTGGGAGGCGGTGGTGGAATGGAGGTGGGCAGGATATAGTGGGTACAGTATTCATGCTGAACAGAACAGATTGCTGGTACCTGACAGGGCAGCCAAGTCAACTTCTGACCTCTCTTTGTTACATACCCTGAAACCACCAAGGACTTTCACTACCTGCTACTGTAATTCTACTTTCTGAACATAATAATTGACATTTATATAGCACCTTAAGGTTCACAACATACATATCTTAAATACATCATCTTATTTGAGCATAATAACAACCCTATGAGGTAGACAGATATTAATGGACCTATTTCACAGGCAAACTGGAAACTCACTTGCCCATGGTCACACAGCTAATAAGTGTCCAAAGCAGGATCTGAATTCAGGTCTTCTTGACTCCAGTTCTAATACTTCATCAAGTAAGATATTAAGTATGTATCATATATTTAAAAGTATGTATTGTAAATGAAGCAGAATTTATATATCTATCTGAACATTCAGACAGAAAAGGCTTCAAAAAATAAATGTGAAATCACATAATCAGTGGCATAGTAGTAAAAAATGTTAGACTTAAGATTCAGAAACCTGGGTTCAAATTCTGATTCCAGCATTTACTTGCTATGTCATTTAGGACAGCTCATATCACCTTTCCGAACTTCATCTTCAGCATGAGATGTTATTATTTATCTCTGCTGGTGTAGGAAATAGAAGGAAAAAAAGTTAAACGGGCCACACTCTTGAGGAATTTGCATTCCATCTAGGGGCAGGGGTTACATGCACACATAGGTATCTATTCAAAACAGGTGCAAGATGATTTCGCATTATCTACCCACAAGGTTTTTGTGAACACATAGGCTTTAAGATCTTTAGAAATGTTTTGTGGTTGTTGTTACTGTTTTCATGAGAACAGAGATTTGAAGGATTTTGAGGTTGGCTGTGTTGCTTTCTTCCTTTGAAGGATGAAGGATTCTTCCCAGAATGTTGAAGATTGTAGAGGCCAGAGGTTTCCAGTCCAGTGTTTAAAATGTTTGAGAGCATTTAACTTTGACTTGGGCTAATTCATAGATTAAGAAAAATTAGGGAGACACTCAATATGTCTTCCTTAAAACTAACTGCTGATATATAGATATAGATATAGATATAGAGAGATCTACATATATGTGTGCATATAACGTGTGTGCATAACATGTTTGTATACACATCCATACACATATGTATATTGCGTGTCTTTGTGTGTAAATATGGATATGTGTTTATATCTATCTATAGAAAGTTGGAGAGCTATGACTTGGACTAATTCATAGGTTAAGGAAAATTAAGGTGGCACTCAATGTGTCTTCCTTAAGAGTAGCTACTGTTTTATGTGTGTGTGTAAAAAAAAAAAAAAATATATATATACATACATTCATATATACACACACAACATGTATATCTATAATATGTATGTTTGTATATGTGTACATATAAACACATGCATATGTACACATATACACACAATAATATATATTTGTATATATGTACACAAATATACACATGCATATATTTGGGTGTGAGTTTAAGTTCAAGAGTTATTATTTCTGACTCAGGTTAATTCACTGGTTAAGGAAAATCAGAGAGTCACTCAGGGTGTCTTCTTTAACATTAGCTCCTGTATTTATATGTTTTTTTTTTTGCTTTTTTTTTTTTTGGAGGGGGGAAGGTAGGGCATTTGGAGTTAAGTGACTTGCCCAAGGTCACATGGCTAGTTGTTTTTTTTTTTTGGTGTGTGTTAAGTGTCTGAGGCCGGATTTGAACTCAGGTCCTCCTGACTCCAGGGCCAATGCTCTATTCACTGCGCCACCTAGCCACTCCTATTTATATGTTTTATATGTGTATATATGTGCACATATACTTACATATATCCATAACCATATGTTGTGTGGGGCCTAACCATAGGGCTGGGAACTGCCAGGGTAGCAAGTGTGGGAGGGGAGAAGAGGAATATGAATCCACAAAGAAAATGACCTCTAGGGAACTCAGGTTTCAGAGAATAACTGCTTTCACAGAAACTAATAGGATTTACCTCTGAGGAGAATGAAGAATTTAAGGGATGTGCCAAAGCTAGAAGCAATCAATATAGCTTAGGAATGGAATATGCTGGATACACCATAAATGTAAAAAGTCTGTTCTAAGCAGCTAGGAAAAGAAAATACAGATGCTAATGCATTTGGACAAGGACAAGCTCAATTACCTGCTAAGAGAGTAACAAAGGTCCTTGGAGAAATGAAGACAATAGAATCATTTTGTAATTGGTGTAAATTCATGTTAATAAAATGCCCATCGCATTTCTAGAAGTGTCCTAATGAAGTACAAAACACACATAGGGAGAAAGTGCCAGAAGAGTTAGACTTTAGTTCCTGCTCTGGGCAGTTGTATATCTTGGGCAAGTTACTGAGCCTCTTTGAGTTTCAGTTTCCTGATCTGTCTAACGGGAAAGTAAATACCGGGTGTGCCTAAATCATAGGGTTGTTATCACAGCTAATTGAGATAATCCATGGGAAATGCTTTGTTAACAACATGTAACATAAAATGCTACATAGATGTCAGCTGTTATGATGACGGTGGTGATAACAATTGATGATGATGATGGTTGTTTAAAGATGAATTTATACCTTAATAGAGAAGAACAATGAGAAAGTCAATTAATGAAGAATCTGCTTATACTTCAATAGACAGTCATTGGCTAGTTTTAGTTAACAATTCATTTGTAAGTTAAAAAAAAAGTTGACTAAGCCCAGGTCCCTGTTAAGAAATGTAAGCTAATAGAATATTGATGGAAAATCAAACACTTTCTTGTTTTCTCATCATGAGTAACAGCTTTCAGAAAGGCAGAACAACCCTTCTTAAAATGAAGGACAAGCCTTCCCAGAGAGGTATAAACAGGGCTTTAATGAACGCATTTTGCATTGTAATTATACAACTATGTGATAGATGCAATTTTCATGCCCTTAGCTGTAGGTTGCTCTGTGATCAACTGTCCTTGATTGTTACATGTAAATATGTATGTGTCCCCAGTAACATGGAAGCTCCCCAACAGCAGGAACTGTGTCTCCTACTTCCTGTGGCTTTTTCCTGATCTTCTCTCTGCCCCCTTCCATGACATGCTTACTACACAGAAGTACAAGATGAATCCACTTTGAGTGAATGAACAGATGGACCAGAATATGTGAGTTCTCTTGGAGCTTCATCATAATAAGGGCTTCATTTGTTATTTTGTGATGCTTTTACCCATGGAATCTCAAAGCATGTCAGTCTATGTAATTAATCATATATAGAAATATACCTCTTCAAGTGGGTTAAAAGAGGTCACAATATATAACCTAATTTTGTTGTAACAGCACAAGGTAAACTGAGTCACTCTACTAGGCATGAAGTACCTGACATTCATTAGTAGATATACACATGAATGTCAGATGTCATTCTTATTTCTTGGTATCTTATAAACTATTGTCAAGATATTAGGAGATACCCTGTTTTCCTGAGGTAAAGCCCTGCAAGCAAACTGTGTCCTGAGCTTGGCATAACAACAATCCTTTGTGCTCACCCTATGGATGATCTCAGCCAAAGCAAAATCCTAGAATTGTTTCATATAATTATTGTATTGCTTTGACTAGCACCAGGTGTTCTCTGAGCTTGGACAAGCACCTGCTGTATTTATGTTCAGGTCATGACGACCTGCTATGAATCAAACTTGTCTCATTGTTACTGTTATACCCCTCCTTGTCAGGGCTCTAGCTCACTGCATAGCCATTGGTATAAATACTGAGATCTCCCCACACTAAAGCTGATCCCCCCCACTAGGGATGGGCCCCCGCACATGTGTCTAATTTGACTCCTTGCTTGCAAGCTCTTCCCCTCACTTTGAAATTAAACTTCTTCCTGATTCCTGACTCTCCCATCTCTAGCCTTCTCTGTTTGGCTCTAGCCACCCACAGGTTAGAGGCCAGTTCAGCTCAGCTGACATTATAAAAAATTATTATAGTCAAACAAGTAAGTGACTAAATACAATAATGAAAAGAGGTGAAAAGACTCTAAGAAGAAATATAGATTAGGAAGGCAGGGATTTTTTTAATTGGCAAAACCATTTGCTTTTCTCCAGTCTTGTGGTCCCCCTCCAGTCTCCTGTTTTCCACAATCTTTCAGGTATTGCAAATAGTATCTCAACAGGCAACTGCACCTGTCAGTTCTCTCAGTACTCAAGGCCATCTGGGTGAGGTGACTTGAAATCATCAAGGGCAAAATGATTCTCTTTTACTATCTCTTCAGTTACTTGGGGTGTCAACTCTGTGTTAAAAACATTTTTGTTCCATGTTTTCCAATGCAAATGTCATTTTTCTTGGCTGATAACATAAAAGCAAAATAAGAAATAAGAACCTCTACCTTCTCTCTGATGACACTTAACATCGTCCCACTTACTCCCAAGCCGAAGTCCTATCTCTTCCAATTCAGCCGCCTCCCCCAAAAGCAAACAGAAACCTCTGCTGGTCAGAATTTTCCTCACCAGTCTCAACTCATTCTGAGTTTTGGCCCCCGACATTATTTTTCACATGACTTGGCTATACTCTTCCAGTTGTCCTTTGCGCAGCCCTGTGTCTATATTTTGTGCATTCTTTTAAACATATCATTTGTTTGGTGAGCACCCCTATCAGTCTCCTTAAACAAATCCCATTCTTCTCTTGATTGGAATTGTTTTGCTGATGATTTCAACGTTGGGAAACTGGTGAGCGGGCAGTGCTCTCAACAAAAATAAGAAGTTATGAAGAGAAAATGGACTTAAGATAAAAAAAAAATAAAGAGTTCTGTCTTGGGGTGAGTTTGAGGTGCGTAGGGTACAGGCGTTGGAGATATCCCACATGCAGTTAGCGATGGAGGACTGAAGTTCAGGAGACTGGGAAAAGATACTAGATCTGGGGATTATTTACATAGTAGTGATAGGTGACTCCAGTGGAAGAGAAGAAAGATAGAAAAACAAAAAGAGAAGAGGTCCTATAACAGAGCCTAGGGTACAGTACCCTGGCAATGGAAGTAAAAGAAAGATAAGAGACTGAGGAGAAGAAATCATACAGGTATATTTAGAGGCGGAAGATGCCTCAGAGCCCATTGAATCCAACCCCCTTAGTTTGCAGACAAGGAAGTGGAGGCATAGAGAAGTCCAGAGACTTGCCCAGAGTCTCATAGTAAGTGTCTAGTACAGGATTTAAACCCAGATCATCCTGACTCCAAGTCCAAGGCCATATTCATTACACCGTACTACACAGAGCATCACAAAAGATGGTGTTGTTGTTGTTTGTCCTTTGTTCTTTAAGTTCCTGACATCAAGAAAATGATGCCATGACTTGCAAATGGATTGGATTTCAGTGAGAGAGGGCCTTGCAAAGTCACCAGCCTCCCTCTCTCCCCTTGAGCCCCCTGGGTCCCCTGGCAAGATCTAGATCTGGAAGACTGGAGATGGCCCCCATCACAAAAGTATCAGGAAGAGAAATGACCAGGAATAAAGAGATTGTCAACAGTATCAAATCCTGAAGAGATGTCAAGAAAGAAGAAAAGACCATTAAGAAGAAGTAATCTTGGAGAAGGCAATTTGAACTGAGTAATGAGAATGGAAGGCACAATGTGATAAGTTTTCAGTTGAGAAGAGAGTATGAGGTGAGAAAGTAGAAGCAGTGAAGGCAGCTTTTTAAAAGAAATTTGGTTGGAAAGGGAAGAAACACTGAACAATAGCAGGAGGAGATATATTAGGCTAAAGTGAAGGTTTTATAATGATGGGAGGCAGGATTTATTTGGAAGCTGTTGTTTGGAATTTGGAGGGAAAGAGTCATTGTATTAGGAGAGACTGAACATTAAAGGAACAACTCTGATCTATGCAGCAACCAACCATAATTCCAGGAAACTGATGAAGAATGTTATCTATATCCTGAGAAAGTGGTGAGAGATTCAGGATACAGAAAGAGAAATATTTTTGGACGTGGATGGCCAACAAAGGAATTTGATTTTTTTGACCATGTATATTTGTTACAAGGGTTTTGGTTTTTCTTTTTTTATTGGGGAAGAAAAAATGCTTGCTAATTGAAAAAAATATTTTTAAAAGAAAGAATTTAAGAGTTAAAAAGAAAAAAGGAGAGGGAGAGACAAAGACAGAGACAGAGAGAGGAAGAGGAGCAGACTTCCAGAGGAGACAGGTAAAATTGGGGTTAAGGATACAACTAGGTAGGTTGCTATTTGCAAGGACAAAGTAGTCCATTCTTTCCTTTGAGACTAGAGCAAAGGAGGAGAGAAGGAGAAGACAGTGTGGTGGTGATTTGAAATTGAGGATTGGGCCCTCTTTATAACCTGACTAATGTCTAATGAGAAAGTATTTGCAGATCCTATACTGGATTGCATGCTGCCATGGGAGAGGGAAAGGGAGAAAATGTGAAACTCAAGGGACTGTGGAACTGAATCTTGTAAACTAAAAGTAAACAAACAAATTAATAAAGACAAAAAAGGGGAAAAAAAGAAATCAAGGACTGGGAAGGAGTTTGCCATGTGATGACCTTATTTTATTCAGGAAAGAATACTTGGTAGAATCCTCTGTTGTGAGTGAGGAGGTACTGTGAGTGGCATGAGGAGAGAAGATTTGGAACAGATGCTCTGCAGGATGGAATACTCACTCAATCATGGACAAATAAAAGGCCTAATGTACAGCAGCAGGAGCTCTGGCAAGATTACATAACGTGTATTTGAAGTAAACACAGCACAATAATGTGACTTTTGGTCTCTCTACCCTCATGATTCATCACAGTATAAGTAGGAGCAAAGAAGAAAGATGGTGGGAGGAATTCATAGTTAGGGTTTGAAAGGGATGATAAGCCACAGGACAAGAGGCTAAGGGACTCAAGGGCAGAAGACAGGGTAAAGCTGAAGTGCTTAACGAAAGGCTCAAGTCAGGCTAGAGCAGGGATGATGGACTGGGAAAGCAGGAAGAAAAGGGAAAGTTAGTGCCTAATACAATGACTGGCACACAGGAGGTGAGAGGAATAGGAGAGATGGGACCTGTTTTAGGGATAGACAATGCCCACATGAGGAAATTGCCTCTGCCAATGCAAGTTGGCCCCTTCTCTAAAACTTAAAGAAAGCTACCTTCCCAGAGAAGTTCCTGGAGAACTGAGAAGGTAAAGGACTTGCCCAGGGTCTCACTGTGTCACAGGCAGGACATGAACCCAAGTCTTTCTTTCTGTCCACTAACCCATATCACCTCTCACCTGGCACAAAGGAGATGGTTAAAAAAAAATCTTGCTGCTTGATCAATTAATTGATTGACTAGGCTGCAGTGAGGATGGATTAAGTGGTTTAGAAGGAGCCAAGGACTGGAGCCAGAGATGGAAGGATAAGTGATTATGGTCAGATAGAGGAACATGAGAATGTCAGGAGTATGTGTGTGTTTCTACACCTAACAACTCAACTGTTCTCTGACTGCATCAGGTGTGAAGCACACGCTTCCCTTTCTCAACCTAGTGCAAGCCCTTGGAAGGCAGAATTTGTAGATTTAGAGCTGGAATTAATCTGAATGGTCATTTCATCCAGATCCCTCATTATAGAGAATTCTAGGAAGAGGAAATGACCTTCCCAAGGTCACACAGGTAGTATAACAGAGAGTGGCTTCAAACCTAGCTCTTCTCATAAACCCTGCATTCTTTCTTCTGTACCAAACTGCTTTACAGCAGTTCACAAGCTCTGCAAAGGGCATGCAAAAGTGGATGTCATATGAATAGGGGATGGCTGTAGACCAGTTGACACTCAAGCACCTAGCACTTAAGTGCAGCAGTGGATAGAGCACTCATCCTGAAGTCATAAGACCTGAATTCAAATCTAGCCTCAGATACCTCCTAGCTCTGTGACCCTGGGCAAGTTACTTAACCACTGCTTGCCTCAGTTTCCTCATCTGTAAAACAGGAATAACAGTACCTTCCTCCCAGGGTTGTTGGAAAGATCAAATGAGATCATCGTAGAGCACTTAGCATAGTGCCTGCCATAATAGCTATTATCATTACTGAAAACTATCTACTAAGAAAAGGAGGTTTGGAGATCTGTGATGGTGGAGGGAACCTCCACAGCAATGACATCTTGGATCCTTGTTGTACTGACTTAATGTCATCTAGGTAGTATCAGGAAGAATATCTATCTATATCTATATCTATACACAATACACCCACATATATACACATACATACACACACACATATACACACACACACATATGTGACCTACTGGCAATTTATATACATATACATATATATATATATATATATATGGAGAGAGAGAGAGAGAGAGACTTTCTTCAAGTCTATAATTATTGTTCTAATATAGATTTCTAAGCCTTAATCAGAGAATCAAAGGATCACAGCTTCAGAAATAGAAGAGACCTCAGATGTCACATAGTCCAACCTTCTTTCTGTACAGATGAGGAGTCCAAAGCCTAGGAAAGTTAAGGAACTTATGTAATATCGCATGGATAGCAAGTATAAGAGGCAGAATTTGAACCCAGGTCCTCCAACTCAAAAGCCGATGCTCTTTACAGTATACTACACTGTCTACTAAGTCAATGACCCACTTATTTTGAGTCATATTTGATGCAAAAATCTCTAGTATAATAACAACTAGCTTTATATATTCTAATTTGTTGAAACAGGATGCGATCCATAATGAAATTTCTCTGCCTATAGAGATATCAAATAACGGACACGAGAAGCTCTGAAGCTAATGACTGGTATAAGATGACACAGACTGAGACAGAAGACAAAACGGTATTTCTTGTTTGTCTTTAAGAAATGCAGTGCAGAAATGATAAGTGTGAAAATAAATTTTTCTTTATAAATCTCTTTATTCTATTTTGTGGAATCTAACATCCTCTTTTTATCACATCTTATAATTCTAGTAGAGTGCTGAGACCTAAGATCATTTCCTGATTTTCTTTTTATCCTCAGCACAGTACATGGCACATGGTGGTGCTCAGAATATGCTAGGTAAATTGAATCAAGTCCTTTTGGGTACACTAATGAACCTTGTCCAACTCCATGGATAGAGTAGGTGTTCAATAAATACAAGATAAGTTGGACTCTTTACTCTTTTAAAATTCAGACAATACTGTCAGAGTAGGCAAAAATCAAAACAAAACCTACTGGTTTATTAACATGCCATTTTCATTCAAATCGTACGACATGGTTAAATTTTGCCATTAGGAATTGCTGTTTAATTTGGAGAAAAGGAAAAAAATGTGAAAAGGGATTATTTGAGATAAGAAAAAGAAAATTTAAGTAATAACTTATAAAAACGTATTTCACAGAGTAAAGGACAGAGAAAGAAAGATGATAAATCAATCTGGGAAGGCCACCAGCTAAGATTTCAAAGCACCAATGAAAAAACAATTATGTTGCAAAGAGAATAAATGTAAGTGCTAAAAGTAGAATGAATTATTTAGATGTAATCCATCTTTTCTTTTCTGTAGAAGCCTGTGAAATCTGATTAACTCACTCAAACTGAAGATAATGATTTATGGTACAGAACTCTCCTTTTGCTGGCAACATGAGTATGATAAATGTTTGAGTAAACAACAAGGACACTATTGCAATGGTACGTCGATATAATACCTGTACATAAAATGCAAGAATCTTGGGTTGATTTTTTTGATGTTTTTTTTTAGACTGGAGCAGCCAAAATTTTGAGCAGTATTTTGTAAGTTTCTACTAGGCTTCTGGCTTACTCATGCTCTCACAGCTGCCAATTGATGCTTCAAACAGAACTGACGTTTGAAATGGATTTTTTAGGTCAGTCAAAACTCTGGATACATGGGATCAGAGTGTCAGAGTTGGAAGAGGTCTCAGAGGGCATCTAGTCTAATCCCAACTGAAGCATGGCTTCCCTCTATGACATCCTTGACAAATGAACACCTAGCCTTTCCTGCCAATTTCACTGGTATTTATTAAAAAATCCCTCAGTTATTTAAAAAACAACCAACCAACCAAGCTATGATGCCGTATGGAAACATGCAAACAGAGAAACCATCAAGGATCTAGATACGAGGCTTCTTGCTGCAAGACTGCCTCCCAAGATCAGAGTTTCAATCCCCAATACCTAACATGCCCCCGCAAAGGAAAGAAAAATCGAATCAATATTTGATCTGTGACCTACTGGCAATTTACTGTTAGTTATTAGAAGCTGTCTTCTGTCACACATTACTCTCACTGCTTCCACTTCCTCTCCTCTCACTTCTCAACCTTTTGTCATTTGTCTTCTGATTTCATCCTTCAACTACTTTCTCTACGTGGTGCTGCAGAAAGGTAGCTGTTGTTATTAGCTCTGTTTTACAGACAAAGAAACTAAAATTCAACAACATTAAGTGACATGCCCAGGGCCATGCAACCAGTAAGTGTGTGATGCAGGATTAGAACTCAGGTCTTCTTGACTCCCAGCCCAGGGAACAAGGCTCATAGCTGTTCTGTTTCCAAAGCAGAGAATACCAGGGGGACCCTGGACAACCTCATCGTTCCTGACATATATAATAGTTTGGTTTAAAAGAAAAAAAAGGGCCTCCCGTTATAGGGATGGCATCTCAGGCTTCAATTTCTACTCAAACTAGCAACCTCAGTTTGAACTCACTTTAGACATACAACTTGAATTGTATTTCTTTTTAACTATATGCTTATAGTTGCAATGTGTGACAAATGGGTTAACTGGGTGTATACCTGGTCAGGCAACAAGCTAGTCTTAGAGAAATAATATCTGGGCCACGCACACTGGCTATCATTGCTGCTGAAACCCAAAACAGTGAATAGAGTAGGGAGGGAAGCTTGAGCTCAGTTGGCAGAGTTGGCACCAACTTGAAGTTTTTCAGACTGCACCCAGTAATTGTGTTCAAGGTGATACTTTCTTGGCAAGCCTGCAGACTCAGCCCCTATCACTGGTTGCAACCTCAGTTACCCAGAAGAACCCAGAATCCAGGAATCATAGAAATGGAAAGAATCTGAGAAATCATAAAGTCTAATCAACACCTTTTCCAGGTGAGAAAACTAAGACTCGAAGAGGGGAGGTATAAAAATGGTTTATGACAGATCCAGGATGAGAATGCTTGTCTTGTGAATCCCAGCCTGGCATTGTTTCTGCTACTCCAGTTCTTTTGAGGTGGAACTTTCTCCTATGGGACTGCTTGGGAAAGGCAATGTGAGTATATCTCTTCATTCAGTCAGAGATAATTTGTTTGGATTCTTGAATTAACCCTGTATGTGCAGGGCTCTTAAAATTATTCACTGTTTATTAACAAATTTCATGCTGATAAATTGGTCCCTAGGAAACAAGGAATACAAAGAAATCCAGACTAATCTTTGAATGGACAATTATTTTGAAAATCTCTTGGTCAGCATGTCGAAGAGAACACTTTTCTGTAACAATGGTCTCTGTGGTTTCGGGTTTCTTCTGCTGGTAATGGGGAGCACACTGAAGAGATTTCAGTACTCACCATGGAACCATGGCGCAATTGTGTCTGAATTTTTCTCAAAGCCGGCCCTCAGTGGGATCTGCTCCTCCTTAAACCATGTGATGATGTTTTCTTGGGCTGAGTGGGACACAGATCTCTTCACTCCCTGATTTCTGTCATTTGCAAAGGATTAATATTTTCAGTTAGATTAAATACATTAGATAAAGCTAGTGTCTTCTAAAGGGACACAATATGCATTTAAAAGCCCAAGCTAACCAGTCAGAGGTACTATGGGATTTTTTGTTTTTTTGGTACTATGCCCCATGGCCAGAAAACAGATCCTTTTCTGCATCTTTCCAGCCATCCTGACAGATATGCCTGACAAAAATGTCATGAAAATTTAAGGGAGCCATGGGTATGACCAACTGCTGTGTTTACTTTAATTCATTTTTAATATTATCTGGGAGCTTCATTAACTCCCAATTAAAATCTGAGAAATTAAGTATTAATATGTGGAGACTGCCTTTAGCACAAGTTTCCTGGAGAGAACCTATTTGTAAGCAAAGCATTCAAATCAAATTAAGTCAGTTTCTGCCTCATCCTTTTCATCCTTTGGTTTCTTTTTTTTCTGTCTGCTTCCACTAGTCTCTCTGGCTCACTTCCCTTCTCTCTCTTCTCTACTTTGAAGGTTTTAGTTCACTTGAAAGATATCTTCAAAAATGAGGGCACTTGAAGATTTATACAAAAAGGGCAAAGCAGGTATTGAGTTAAATGTTGGTACCAAAGCCTCCTTAATGTTCCTCAGACATGACACTCCATCAATCTTCCCTTTGCCTTTGCGTGGTTGCCCCCATGCCTTGAAAGCTCTGCCCCCTTCTCTCTCCCCTTGCTTCCTTCAAGATCCAGCTCAAAGCCCACCTTCTGCAGGAAGCCTCTCCTTAGCCTCCCAACTGCTAATGCCTTCCCCTCCAAGATTACGTTCTGGCTACTCTATATGTATTGTTGTATATACCCAGTTATTTATTCTCCATTCAAACGTACGCTCTTTGAAGACAGAGATTGTTCTTTGCCTTTCTTTGTATTCCCAATGCTTAGCTCTGTACCCAGCACGCAGCAGGTTCTCAATAAATGCTTGACCACAAGCTGATAGGGCAAAGGTCAATCCCATTCCATCCTCTGCCTTTCCCTTAAACATATTTTCCAGATCCTTGCATTAAATGAAGCCTTACTTTCCTCTGATGACACCATGCCCCTTGTGCCCTATCTTCAATGGAAGCTCCTCCTGAAGTAGTGGACATAGTCTTTGTTCCTCAATGTTATTTCTAGATTATTATACCCCCTATTGTGAATTCCATGGTATCTGATACCAGCCTCTCTCTCTTCCTTATTAAATCCAGCTCTCACTCCCTAAGACATCCCCCTAGTGTTTTAATGACTTCACACCCACCCTCATGATCTGCCCCTCCAACCTGATGAGGTCAATGTGTGGATGATATTTCCCAACAACTTGACTTTGATGCCATCAACTCCTCACATTCACTCCATTTACGCACCCTTAAGCATACCTATGCCTTGGATCCTGTCAACACTCTGAATTGCAAATCTCCAAGGTTTTAAATCCTAAAATACCATTCTCTGTTTACAACATCTATCTATACACCTCTCCCTCCTGCTACTAAGGTTGGTGTTTTTTACCCTTATCATGACCTCCACTTTCTCTACTCAACTTATTCTTTCAGTTAATCAGGTCCCTTTTGCTTCACTTGAATTGATTAGTAGAAAACAAGAGATCTAGGCTCATCTTTGAATAGCAACTGTTTGCTATCTCACTTCTGCTCTTAGATTGTCAAGTAAAGTAATACAATGGTGCTAATTGGTTCCAGTAAAAACTAATGCTATATAACTATCTGGGCTCTCAATGCTACTTGGAAATCCTCTTGTTCATATCAACTTGTCTCTTTTTTTCATTCTCTTCAGTGACTATTGCAAATTTATTTATTTTTTCTGTAAGCCCCCAATACCAACCCCAATGGTCTTAAATCAAAATAACAGAGTTGGGAGGGACCTGAGAGGTCATTTTGTCCAACCTATATATGACTAAGAATCTCTTGTACAATATCCCCATTAAGAAACTATTGCCTCTTCATTTCAAAACCTCTATTGAGAGGGAATTTCTACTTGAGAAGATCATGGTCATCCATTGTCAACTCTTGTTACTTCTCTAATTTCCACATCCAAATTTGTCTTTATATCTTTACTTATCCTCTTTTCTTTGCCTTATTTCTTAGAGGAGGAAGTTGGTTCTTTCCAAAGTTAATGCCTGTTCCTGTGTCCTCCATCCCTGCCCCTCTCATCTGTTCTGATTGGTCTATCAGTTGCCCTCTTTCTGGGGTATATCCTGAACATGCACAACTCTATGCCTTCAATATTTTTGTGTCAGCTGGCTCTTTTTCCTCAGTCTACAAAAAGGTTATTATATCCCCAAGAGATGGAGATTTCACCACCTGCAAACACCTTCCCTTGACTCTCTTACTCATTGAGCCACTAGGTTACTTCTGCTTCCTTTGACCAGCAAACTCTCAAAAAAAAAAACCAAAAACCCAATAGTGTACCACTCATTCTTTCTACCTCCTGCCTATGACTTACCACTAAATCACTCATAAATGGATTCTTCTCTTATCACTCTACTGAAACCACTATCTTAAAGATTAGCTTCTGTAGGGTTAATGGAATATAAGATCTTTCCTGTCCATTTATAGGCCTATGTGACCACATTTATTCCCCTTTTCCTTTGGAATGGGGGCCATGTTCCCAGGTCTAAAGGCATACAGGTATTTCAATTATGGATGTCTCACTGCTTTGAGCTCTGGCCCAGTTCACAGCTGTGACACATCCTGAGTCACATAGAGCCCATCAGGGGAAAACTATATACATTTAGGGAGATTTATATTGCCTTGGGGGAGGAGTTTGCTTAGGGGGAAGCTTGCTTACAGGGAGGCTTGCTTGTGGGAAGGCTTTCACACCTTTTGGTACTGAGCCAATTAGGCACTGAGTCCCGTGTGTTGTGAGGCTTCCTGACTCTGACTCTATTAACTGAAAACTCTATATAGTGGGCGGTTGGTATTTTACTTTGGGCTCACTCATGGAAAGGATGTTGCTTTGTGATTTGGTCAGACAGACTCTGGGTAGCCGTTGCTAAGGAGCCCCTCGGCTGTGCCTAAATCCAGATGTTCATGCTCCCTGGTCTGGTGATTAGGTATCTATTACTCTGTTTAGACAGTTGTCTATTGCATTCTTTCTTGGATTCTTCTTTCTACTTATCTGTCTGTTAAAAGTAAAATCTTAACCCCTTTAAAGTTGTCTTTCCTTTAGAAAAGCAAATTAAAGAACCTGTGCTAGCAGCCATCCTGTGGGGTAGTGCTAAACCCTAAATCCAAAGATCCTTTCTCAGATCTACTTATTCCTTGACCTTTGCAGTCTCTGACCCCATTAACTACTTCTTTTCAAAGGATACAAGAATTTATTAAGCATTGTTCTGTGCCAAGCAATGCGCTGGGTGCTTGGCAAAAATGACATAATTTGCTCTCCCAACAACCCAGGGATGTAGGTGCTGAGGAGACTGAGGCAGACAGATTGTAAATGACTTACCCAGGGTCACACAGCTAGTATGAATCTGAAGCCCAAATTTAAACCCCGGTCTCCCTGACTCCAGGGCCACTCACTGTTCTAGCCACTGAGCAGCATACCTCTTGAAATACTCTCCTTCTTAGTAATGTAGCATTCTCCTGGTTTTTCTACTTCTTGCCATTCCTCTCATCTCCCTTAATGGCTCCTCATCCTATTTCTACCCTCATTCCAAACCCTTAACCCCTTAAAAATCCTCTATTCTCTTTATATGTTCTTTATCTCAGTGATCTCATCTAAAACTCCTATAAACCTTAACATCTCCAAGACTATGTAGTCCAACCCATACCTGAATAAGAATCTATTCTTTCACATTCCTAACAAATGGCCAAACAGCCTTCGCTTTAAAACTTCTGGCGAGGGGACTCTGAATATCTCTCAGGGAAGCCCATTCTATTTTGGGACAGCTCTTAATTATTAGGAAGTTGGAGATATTTTTAAAAATAGGTTTAAATCTGCTTCTTTGCAACTTCTAACTTTTGTTTATTTTCCTATGCTCTGGAGGCAAGCAAATAAGCTTAATCCCTCTTCCATATCTCAGCTCTTTAACTTCATGAAGACAGAAATCATGTTCCCCTCCCCTTTCCCAAAGTCTGAGCTTCTCTAAGCTACCTATTCTTAGTTCATTCCTAGGTCCTCACATGGGATGGTCTCCCATCCTTTCACCATCCTGGCCATCCTCTTCTGGATTCACTTCCACTTGTCAATGCCCTCCCCAAAATTGTATAGCTCAGAATGAATGTGCCATTTGATGTTCTCTGACCAGGAGACTGTGCAGATGGTCCATGAATTTTCTTGAATGAAACATAAGATTTCACTTTAGGGAGCTCCTAATGAGGAACTTCTTTACCAATGTAGAATGGCACCTGGGAGACTAAACCTCTGAATACATCAGTACCGGAAATTCCAGGTAAGGAAACCCCCTTTACAAATGCAGGTTGGCACCTTTCCTGCAGCTTTACAGAGGTAGAGAGTTGTCTGGGGGCACCATGAGTTTAAGTGACTAGTCCAAGGTCACACAATCAGAATTTGTCAAAGGCAGCTTTTCCTAACTCTGAGGTCCACTCTTTATCCACTGCCTCTCCATGCTTGTTGAAAAGATAGAAGTGACTGACAATGATAATCTGCGCTGAAGATGTAATTTAGACCAAATTCAACATATACAAAAGTCTGAGAGTACCAAGGGATTTGGCCCATCTTTTGAAATTTTCCATTTTGAGTTATAAAATGCATTTTCCTATAGCAGTATGAATTATAGACCCTAATGATGCTATCTTTATACCCTGAAGCTAAAAAACATATTGTGTTTGACTTGGTCAGGTAGTGCATAGACTGCAGCAGAGACTACAAGTGAATTTGGGTCCTGGCTATTCTTAACAGCTTTGATTAAAAGGTGTCCCTTAAAAAATCATTAGAGATCAATCAACTCCAAATTGCTATGGACACTAATGGAATTGAAATCTGCAAGCACTGAATTTATTTTCCCAGACATATTAACTGTTTTTGCTTCAATTTTTTTTTAGAGCCCCAAGTGCTTTTCCAGAAAACAAGGCTACCATATGTGACATTTTCATTGTAAAACTCTATGTAATACCAAAAAATTGGACACAAGATGGATGTCCATCAATTGGGAAATAGTTTTAAAAGGGGCAGAGTCAAGATGATGGATTAGAGGCAGCAATCTAACTGAACTCTCTCAACATTGCCTTCCAAGCAGCTTTAAAATAATGCCTCAAATCCAATTTGGAGTAGCAGAGCCAACAATAGTTCAAGATGAGACGCTTTTCCAACCTAAGAAAACTTAGGAGTTTGGCAGGAGATGTCTGTAACAATGGGGTGGAGGTCCACCTGAGATGGAGCCAGCACCAGCTTTGGAAGCTCTCATTCCAGGGACAGTAGGGGTGTCTGGAGGGGAGAACGGTCAGACAACTGATCAGAAAGAGATGTAAAAGATACTCTTTCCTGGCACTGGGTACAGCTGACACTGGCAATTGCCCACATGAAGTTCTGGTCCCAGATCCAGGCAGAGTGCTGCACTGTTAGTCAATCACAAGGGACTCAGGGGCCCAAGTCACAATTAAAGAAGGAGCCTAGATATCACATTTCAAGAAATTATCAAGTAAAAATGCCCCAATATCTTTGCTCCATCAATTGCCTCCTGAAAGAGATCTCCAAATGAAAACTCCCAGGAATATTATAGCCAAATTCTAGAACTTCCAGGTCAAAGAGAAAATACTTCAAGCAGCCAGAAAGAACAATTCAAGTATCATGGAGTCACAATCAGGATCACACAAGATTTAGCAGCTTCCATGTTAAAGAAGCAAAGAGCTTGGAATATGATATTCCAGAAGGCAAAAGAGCTAGAGGATTACAACCCATCCCCTCTTGCCTTTATAATCTTCTTACACCTCAGTGACACTTCTCCTTGATGTCCCTTAAAGATGTCTAGCAAAACTGAAAGGGTGAAAGGGGCGGGGGGGGAGAATGGATATTCAAGGGGAAAAATGGACATTTAATTAGAGGGCTTTCAAGCATTTCTGATGAAAAGATCAGAGCTGAATAAAAAATTTGACGTTCAAACAGAAGATTCAAGAGAAGCATAAAAAGGTAAATATGAAGGAGTAATAAGGGAATCAATAAAGCTAAACCATTTACATGGGAATGTGATACACTTAATTCCTAAGAATTTTATTGTTAGTGGGATAATTTACATGGAGAGAGGGCATGGGTATGAGTCAAACATGTTATGATTTTTAAAAATGAGGAGAGAAGGAGGAGAGAAAGAAGGATGTATTGGGGAAAAGAAGAAAGGGAAAGGTAGAATACAGAAAATTTTCTCACATGAAAAAGACTCACAAGGAAAATGTGGAAAATTTTTAAAGTTGAGGGGAGATGGAGAGGAGTAGTAGCAAAGAATTGGAAATTGGGGGAATACCCATCAGTTATGGAATAGCTGCACAAGTTGTGGCATATGATTGTGATGACGAGGGAGGGATTTCAGAAAAACATGACATGAACTGATACAAAGTGAGGAGAAGATGGATAAAGAAGAACCAGGAGATCATTGTACACAGTATCAGCAATGTTGCAATGATGATCAGCTGTGAAAGACTTTTTACTCAATACAACAATCTATGACAAGTCCAAAGGACTCAAGATGAAAAAATGCTATTGAGCTCCAGGGAAAGAACTGATGAACTCTGAGGGTAGATTGAAGCATAATTTTCTCACTTTCTTTACCTTTTCTTTTAAACTTTAAAAAATATGGCTAATATGGAATGTTTTGTATAGTCTCGCACATATAATTGGTATCATATTGTGTGCCTTCTTAGTGGGTAGGGGAGGGAGGGAGAAAATTTGGAACCCAAAATTTAAAAAGAAAAGAATGTTATTGGCTAAAAACTATAATTTATTAATGTAACATTGCACCATAACAAATTAAAAACATGTGGAATTCATATGAGAAGACATGTATGAATGTTTCTGAAAGAGTTTTATGGAAGCTTAATTTGTTTTTTTCATTCCACACTCCTACACTGATATCTATTTCAAATACTGCCCTTAAATTTTTATGAATTAGTCTTATTTTCAGGTGATTGTGGGCAATTCTTCTGACTGTGTTAATGGTCTAATTCTAGTACTATTTACTCAACTCTTAAGGATATGTTAAAGTCTGTATTTGTATGGGAATTTGTCCCCTGTTAATTTAGGAAAGATTATGAGCTTCTGGTGCCTACTTGCAGTTGTTCACACGTGATACTCTACTTCCCACTTCCATCTTTGCACTGACTGTTCCCCTATGCCTGGAATTCTCTTCTCACTTCCAGCTCTTAGAATCCCTGGTTTCTTTCAAGACTCAGCTCAATGCCACTTTCTGCAGAAGGTCTCTCCCAGCCCCTTCAGCTGTTGTCAGCTCTCTGCTGACCTCCAGTCTTGCATCTCCAACTGCCTGTTATGACCTAAGGGCCATCCTTGATTCCTCACTTACTCACCCCCTTCATTTAAAATCTGTTGCCAAGGCCTATGGATTTTACCTTTGTAGCATCTCTCAAATATGCCCCATTCTCTCCTCTGATACTGCCATTATCCTGGCCAGGCCCTTAGCACCTTGCACGTAGCCTACTGGTTGGTCTGCCTGCCACAAGTCTTTCCATTCCACCTCACCCTCCACTTAGCTCTGAAAGTGAACCAAGCATGTAAGGTAACTACCTCCCTACTCAATAAACTCCAGTGGTTCCTTATCACCTCCGGAATCAAATATCAAGTCCTTGGCATTCATAGTCCTTTATAACCTATCCCCTCTTGCCTTTATAATCTTCTTACACCCCAGTTGACACTATTCTCTTTGATGTCCCTTAAATAAGACACTCCCTCTTCTGACCATGGATGCTTTCTCTGACTCACCCCATGTCTGGAATGCTCTCCATCTCCACCTGCTGGCTTCTCTGGCTTTCTTCAAGTCCCAGCTAAAATCCTACCTTCTACAGGAAGCCTTTCCCAAACCCTCTTAATTCTAGCGCTTCCCCTCTCTCGATTATTTCCTATTTATCCTGTAGTTAGTCTACTCATGTTTGCATGTTGTCTCCTTCATGAGACTGTGAATTTCTCAAGGGCAGGAACTGTTCTGTCTCTTCTTGTATCTCCAGCACTTACCACACCACCTGTCACGTAGTAGGTGCCTAATAAATCTTACTGACCGGAGCTTTTCAATAGGGGAAGCAAAAATATAGAGATGCCACATTCATTTTCTTCCATTAAGTTACAGGACTCCTTTGTCCTTTTCCAAATAAGGAGAGGAATGCTTGCTTAATGGCCACAAAGAGGGAGACTTGCTTCGTGTCTTCTCCCACTTTTTACAGATGAAGAAACTACTTCAGAGAAGCAAAGTGATTCACATAGTAAGTCAGGGACAGAGCCAGGATGAGAGGCTTAGTGCAGTGCCGGGGACATAGCAGATATTTAATAAAGATTGAGAAATCAACTCTCTAGACTCCAGTATTCTTTTCACCACATTTTCTACATCTTTTATTTCTAACTATTCTCTTCTGCTCTCACTCGAGCTAGAATGTGAAACACTGAAATAATATCAGTAGAATCAGAAGAAAAAAAATCTTTTCTAGCCGAAAAACAAGAGGGATAGGAAATTTCTACTATGATGCCACTGTCATTTTCCACCAGACGCTGGCCAAAGCAAGGTATAATTTTCTCTGTCTCCCTCTAAACTTTTCTAGCATCACAGAAAAGGACATCATAATTGCCAAGAGGAGAATTTTCAAATCATTAACTGTGCCATATCTGTGGAGAGAAATTGCCATGCACTTTTTATTTCACTTCAGTGGTAAACAGAGGTAGCCTGGCATCATCATTATCATCACTAGCATGTATACTTTAAGGTCTGAAGTATCTACAAATATTATCACATTTAATCCTCACAAAAACCCGGGAGGAAGGTGCTGTTATTATCTTCATTTTACAGATGAGTAAACTGAGGCAGACAGTTATTAAGTGACTAGCCCAAGGTCACACGACTAGGAAGCAGGGTTTAAATTCGGGTCTTCTTGACTCCATGTCTAGCATTCTAGCACACTGTGCCCCCTAGGTGATAGTAACACTAGACCAGTGGTTCTCAACCTGTAGGTTATGTTCAATTTGTGACAATGAAAATAAATCCTGCATATCAGATATTTACATTACGATTCATAACAGTAGCAAAATTACGGTTATGAAGTAGCAACAAAAGTAATTTTATGGTTGGGGGTCCCCACAACATGAGGAACTGTATTAAAGGGTCGTGACATTAGGAAGTTTGAGAACCACTGTACTAGACTGAAAGTCAAGAGATCTGGTTTCATTTCCTATCACTACCACTGAGCAGTTGTGTGACTTTACTTAAAGTCACAATCTCTCTGAACCTCAGTTCCCTCATCTGACCTGGAGTGCTGTCACATGAGGATCAGATGAAGGAACTGGGAATGTCTAGATTGCAGTTGACTAAGGGGGAGTGTCAGAGTGGGCAGGGCAGATATGATAGCTGTCTTCAAGTATTTGAAAGGCTGCCATTTAAAAAAGGGTTAGATTTGTTCTGTTCTCCCTAAGAGGCCAGATATGAAGGAACATGGGGTAAAAGCTGTCAAGTCAGGCTTGCTATCAGAAAAGACTTTCTAACAATCAAAGCCATCCAAAAATGGAATGGTAGGGTGTTCTTCTCTAGGGTCTTTGAGGACAGGCTGGACTGACTGCTTGGTATGGATTCCTTTCGGGATAGATTGGCCTATGTGACAGCTGAGGTCCCTTCCAGCTCTCAGATTCTGTAAAATGAGAGAGCTGGACCAAGTAATTTTTACAATCATTCCTGAATTTCTACTATGATCCCTTTTGCTTCTTTGTCTTGGCTTATGAGGGGCCATTGTGGTAGAAAGAGCACAGGATTTAGAGTGAGGAAATCTGTGTGACCATAGGACAGTCTGTTAAACTTTCTGAACCTCAGTTTCCTCATCTGTAAAATGGTAATAATACCTGTGCTACCTCTCTCAAAAGGCTGTCAGGAAGAAAGTGGTTTTTTTTGGTAGACTTTGAAATCCTATAGAAAATGTATTTGTCTTTTCCATTAAGAGCCAATGATGAACAGTGAAAGGAGAACTTCTTATTTCCAACACTCTTCTTTCACTTCTTGGATGAAGTAGCTTCTCTACTGCCCTTTGATGGGAGGTGTTAGTGACCAGGAGGTAAAAAGGGAGAGAACATCAAAAGACCATGCCCTCTCTGCCAACTATACCAGCCTCCAGGTAACTAAGGGTTAATCATAACCATATGAAAAAGCAGTCACCAAGGTTACTCAAGAGGTGGTTCTAGAGGCAAGACTGAATTTTACTTTCTAAGTTTTATCTTAGGCTCTGATTTCATTTTTAAAAGGCAGTGGGGCATATTGGATAAAGTCACTCTCATAGTCAGGACAACTTGGTTCTACGTCCCCCTTCTGACATATACTAGCTTCATGACATGGGCAAAGTGACCCTCAGTGCCCCCAGACAACTCTTGATGACTGTGAGTTGCAAAGTTGTTGATGATCTCCTTGGTACAGAGGGTTTCTTCGCTGGAACTTCCCTGCACCAAACAGACAGGTTTATTGTACTAGCAGCTGACCACCCTTGTCTTCTTCATGGGGAAAGATCCAATTGGTCTTTCAATCTGTCTTGTCTGTCTTCTAATTTTGGTACTTGTGCTTCTTGGGTGACTTCTGGCCTACCTGTGAGGTTTTCTGGGAGGTCCTGCTGGGTTGAGCAGTTGAGGTTTGGGTGGAAGAGGAGGCCTTTTGGGTTTCTGTGCAACACCTTGGGAGCCCGGGATTCCATCACTGCCTTTCCCTTTCTGTGCAGCCAGGGATAACCGCTTGTAGTCGTCTCTAGCCTGTTTAGCAATAGAGCGTCTCTTCTCATCGGCTGCTTTGGATCTCCGCACTAGGAAAACAAAGAGGAAGAAGAGCCTTCATCCATCCACAAGAGACCACAGCTCTATGGCATGATGAATGCATGAGGCCTCAGGACAAACAAATGTCACCCAATGAATGACAGTTGCCTAAGCCTCCCTCTTAAAATGCCTCTGAAAATACAGGGGCAGTTCTATGGCACAGTATATAGAGCACCATACCTAGAGTTAGGAAGTCTCATCTTCCTGAGTTCAAATCCAGTCTCAGACACTTATTAGCTGTGTGACCCCGGGCAAGTAATTTACCTTCAATTGCCTCCTCTTACCCCGCAAATAAAAATACCACAAAAAAAAAACGGTAGCCAGGACTCCTTCCTGATGTACAGTCTATCCAACTTCTGCTGCAATGGGACTCATGTGTAAGGTCTTGTGGTTTCTGGGGGAGTTTTCTAGGTAATGGGGAAAGAAAGAGATATTGCACCATCTCTGTTAAGGACATCTTGGAGTTGGCAGAATTAAGAGTTATGAGTCACCACCGGTGGAATTATTCCGTGGTGTAATTGTTACCCTAGAATTTTAAAATGAAGAGGTAATTGTCTCAGCCCTCATGAAAAATGTTTGGGATGCAATCTAGCACTGAATCATTGGCAAGTAGGAGGTAGCAGGGAACCTCTGAGTGGCTTATGGCCCAGGGCAGAATGAAGCTGTCCCAGTCTTACCCTTTATGCCTCCCCCCACACTCAGTAATGCAGCTAAACTTGTCCATTTGCTGCTCCTCACACAGGGCACTCCATCTCCCATTCTCTGTGCCTTTGCACAGTGTGTCCCTCACTCCTGGAATCTTCTCCCTCTGTACTTCCAACTCTTAGAGTCCCTGGCTTCCTTTCACACTCAGCTTGTACCGCATCTTTTGCAGAAGGCTTTTTCCCAGTTAGCCTCCCCACCTACTGTTATTATATAACTATTTATTTACATGCTGTTCTCCCACTAGATTGTGAACTCCTTGAGGGCAGGGTCTATATGGTTTTTGCCTTTCTTTGACTCCCAAGGGCTTAGCACAATGCCTGGCATATTGTAAGTGCTTAACAAACACTTACTTGTCTGATTAAGTTCCTTTGTGTAAAAGTATCTCAATAAAGAAAAATAATTCTCCTTAAACAGATCTAATTTCAAGGTGGGCTGATTTATACAAAGAAATCCTGAGGACACTTTAGTCCTTCGCTTTTATGAAATATAATTCTAGGGAGGAGGACTGGTAGTTCTGGAATCTTACTCTCATCAGGAATGGGTTAAAGAGAGAACAATACATATGTATCTAGAGCAGTGGTTCTCAACCTTCCTAACACTGACACCTTTTAATACTCATATGGGGGCATATCTGCATGTGGGCAGACCCACCTGGAGACGGATAGAAGAGCAGCGTCTCGGTTCCTAAGACTATCGGAAATATGTGTTTTCCAATGGTCTTAGGTGACCACTGTGACCCCTGTAAAAAGGTTGTTCGACCCCCAAAGGGGTTGCAACTCACAGGTTGAGAACTGCTGATCTAGAAGGATATGAAAATCTTCTAAATTCCTAAAGAAATAAAAGGCTAAGGGGAAAGGGAAAGGGGAGGGACTTTTAGAGGGAATCCCCTACTCATATCAGTTCTGGGTTAAAGAGCAAAATATAAACATTTAGAAGGGAATAAAAGTCTTCTAAATGTATAAAGAAGTAAGAGTATGAGGGAATAGGATAAGGGGGGGTATAAAATGGAAAAAGGGGTCAGAGGTGAGTCATACATGAATCAAGAGGGAGGAATGACAGATGCATGTTACACTGGTACTCAAGCAGTGTTAGGAAACCAGGAAGGCCCCCCCCCCAATATGTTGGGAGTATTTTATCTTCATTCCTCTCACCCTGAGGATTTATGGGGGACGTAGACAACAGTAAGGTATGGATGGGTTGTACTTCATAGCACCAAATGAAAAGCCTACATTGATGCAATTACGGATACATTAAAGTGTTTAAAATACTAAGATTTTCAGTGTAATCTTGCTATGATGGAATTTGAATAATATTCAGGGCTTTCTATTTTATAAATGTTTCAATTCCCACCTTTATCCTTTGCTAAGGTACTATAAAAAGATAACCTGGTAGTATGACTTCAATGGTCTCAATCCAGGCTGGCATTGGAAAGAAATGAGAATAAATTTCATTTCCAATCTTAATTCTTTCAGGGTTTAGGCATACTAGGTACCAGCATTGGCCTTGTTTCCACTTGGTTGTCAACCAACAAGCACACTATACTGCAATGTCCAGTTCTTTGTAATTATCAGTTAGAAAACACTGCATTAAAATTTCATCCAATATTATTCTATTAAGAACCTACTATGTACCAGGTGCTGTGTGCTAAGTGCTGGGAATACAAAGAAAGGCAAAATCCATAGCTCCTACCCTCAAGGAGCTTACTCTCTACTGGGTAAGAAAACATGAAAACAAATAGCTACTTAAAATATACATGCAGAGTGGATGGAAAGGATGTCGCTGGGGGGATTGGGAAAGGTCTCCTGCAAAAGGCAGAATCTAAGCCGAGTCTTGAAGGAAGCCATACATTTTTAAAACCACCCATTAAATTCTAATATGCTTCTTGTCTCCTTCCTAGTCAATGTTTTTAAGGTCTGATCATTTTAATGAATGAATTGGTAAAGAAGAGAAGAGATTACTATATACTTACAAGACTCCTGCCACTCTCGCTCTTCTTTGTTCGACTTCTGGGTTTCTTTCCAACTCTTATAAATCTGTCTGGTTCTCTCTTCTTCTACTTGTTTCAATTCATCATCTTGTTTTTTCCTCATTGTTTCTTTCTTCTGCTTAAAAAAACAAGCAATATGCTTCACATATTCAATCTTGGGACTGATTCAAATACTTTAGATTCTACATTGAAAGGACAAGGACGCTACATCACAAGGGGAATGTTTCTTTTTCAGTTTTTGCATGAAATAATAGAAGCATGAACATGAATCTCAATTTCAATTTAATTCTGGCTTAAACAAGGGTACTTTTGATACCTTGATTAAAGATTTTTGGAACTCAAAACTATCTCAAGAAAGCTAAATAGATGATAAAATTAATAATAATTTGCTCTCTGCAATGCAAGAATTGTCTCATAATTACTTGGCTAACAGCCAGTATAGTGTGGATGGCATATGAATACTGCTGTAGACAGGGTCATAGTCTGAATGTGATTATTTGACAAACTAGCAACAGATGTCATCAACGGTCAAATAGATTCTAATTGATTCTTCTCGTGCTCTAGAAATTTCTTTAAAATAGTCTCATTCTGTCTTACTTTGCTTAGTGAATTATAAATAACAAAATGAGCTTCACGGATAAAGAATAGATGAGATTTGGTTTTGACTATGGTGTTGGCTTTAAAGAACTACAGTACTTAGTCATTTTAATTCTTCTAGGAAATGGATTTTCAGCACCATCTTCAATAATTTATCTTTATGTTTCCTACATATATAATAAGTGCCTTCTTTTTTAAGAATGCCATATCAATCCATTTAAAGTAATGGATTAAGGACACAATGCTATAAGCCAGAAACAGGAACCAAAGTGAACACTGGGTATAATCATTGGATGAAAGAAATAGTCCTGATCTAGGGAGTACACAGGACCCAGCAGTCAAGATGAAGAAATAAGAGCAAGATAAGGCATCAGGAAGAAGTCAGGAATGACACATGAAACCAAGAGTCAAGATGGAACAGTTGGCTAAAGTAATCAGAACAGCAAAAACAGTCAAAATGCACCCAGACAAGAGACCCAGAAACCAGCATATCTGTTTCAGATGAGAAGCTTTTTACTCTTTTCCTTTTGGAATAGGAACCAAGTTACTGGGTCTGCAGGGCATAGCCATCTCAGAATTGGAGGCTCAGATTGCTGGAGCACACTAACTATCCACAACTGGCAGAGCCTGACAGAGAGAGCTATGAATTACTTTTAGAAAGGAATTCTGCCCTTGAATAGACTATTTACCTATAATCAGTAGGATATGCACATTGAGTTGGGATTCCAATGATTTGTGCCAATCCATTCATTTGCTCTTTTGGTCTTAGGAGATGGTGCAATTACGATGCAGTGTGTGGCCAGCTGAATAGTGCAACATTAATGAAAACATACAGGGGGTGAAACCATGTTGGCCTTGCTACCACTTGCTTTACCCAAATGAGCTAAAAGGTGCTTAAGGAAGTCCATACTTAACATTCATTGCTTAAAGGCATGTGAGCTGGAAATAAAAGGAGATGAGGGGGAAAATCTGAGTATAAATTCTAAAACAAGGTTTAAGTAAAAAATGGTAAGTCTATTGAATAAGCTTACTTAAAGCACCTCTAAGAATCAGAAAACAGAACATATGGTTCCCACTGCATCTCTAAGTCTTACCCTTTCCCAGTCCTGTATCCACATGCTAACATAAGGGTTCATTTTTTTTTTCCAAGAACTGTCCCGCTGTAGGATAGGGATTACCAGTGAGAGTGTTTAATATGCTGTTAGATGGCTTTAATGGATGATATTTATTTTATATGATGAGTGATGCATGCTGGTATAAATATTTGCTACCAAATACAATTTAAGATGGATATGTTGATATTCTATTAAACTCCATTGTAATGCTGATCACAGATATCAGATGAAGCTCATAAAACTGTTTCTAAATTGTTCACTTTTTCACGAAACATTTGCAGCATCCCAAAGCTAGATATACCCCGAGTGATGACATACTTTAACACAAGGGTGAATCAATGACCTCAATGATACAGAACTTCCTCACTGTGCAATCACAACCCAACCATACCCTCTCATTTCCTGGGATTCTAGCCCATCCTTGCAATGATTCTCTTAATCAACATGCTAGAGCTCTTCCTCCAGGTCTTTGGGTATTTTTTTCCTTTTAATTAGGTTTTATTGATTTAAAAAAATTTTTTTAAGCATAGTCATTTCTAAACATAGCCTGTCTACCTCTTCCCATTAGTCCTCCCTTGTAAGAAAGAAAAATACTTAAGCAAAACCAGCCAGCACAGTGACTATACGCTTCATCTGAAATGTGGCACCCCACCTCTCTGAGGCTTTAATTATTTGTTCTTTGGAAATAAGATTAGTCGATACAATTGCTTAGCTTGGTATATAGTCATGTATTGCTCTTTCCTGGTTCTGCAAACTTTATTCTTCATTTCATACATATCTTTCCACATTAAAAAGATTTTTTTACTAATTATATTCACACAGCACAAATTGCTCAGCCCTTCCTTGATCGACAGGTACCCACTTTGCATTTTTTTAACCTTAAAAAAAGGGCTATACATATTTGTTATATGTTGAAACTTTGTTTCTGTCTTTGACCTCCTTATGGTACATGCCCAGTATCAAGTCAAGACTATAAATGGTTTAAGGACTTTTCTCACATAATTCCAAATTTTTTTTCCCCAAATAGTTTAATAAAGTCACAGTTTCAATAATAGTTCATTAGTGTGGCTATTTTTTGATATTTCCCCCATCAGTGATTTTCTTTCTTTATTACTTTACCAAGTTCCTGAGTGTGAGGTAAAACTGTGAATTATTTTAATTTGCATTTCTCTTATGCTAGTGGTTTGGAAGATATTTTTAAACTTTTTTTATAGTTTATAACTCTTCTTTTGAAAACCGTTCACATCATCTCACCCCTTATCTCTTGGGTTCCTGTCCATTTCTATCTATATATTTGCTATATCTTTATATAGGTATTTATATACACATATGTACATATATGTATATGCATATATACACTTATGTGCCAGAGCCTGGGGATGCTACAGTAAATAGAACAATTCCTACTCTTTCGTTTTCATGCCAGTCATTTTTCTGAGCTACTCCTTCTAACTACCCCAAATTGAAACCTCCATTGTAACAAAGAAAAATAATTAAGCAAAAAAGACTTGCTAAAGTGATCATATCTAACGTGGATAGAACACTCCGCCCTCACAGTCCTCCCACCTAACTCCTGTGAGGAAGGAGATGTTTCATTCTCTTCTCCAGGACCAGCACTGATTTTTCAGTTGCTTCAGAATCTGACTTCCTTCTCACTTACATTATTGTGGACACTGTGTAAACATTTTTTGGTTCTGCTTATTCATAATTACTTGCTGCATAATATAATCATATGACATTCATTTGCCATAGTTTGTTCAACAATTCCCTATTGAAGGACTCCCTCTTTGCATCTAACTCTTTGTTAACCACAAAAAGTACGTTTATGAATAGTCTTGTGCATATGTGTGTGCAGATATGGATGTATACACATACACACATAAGTGTGTATGTTATATGTGTGTGTGTGTGTGTGTGTGTACACACACATATAACCATATTCTTCTATTTCTTTTCCCCCCTCTATAGGGTATAGGCCCAGGTTAGAGGATAAGAAAAGTTTAATAGGGGTTTTTTTGGAGAGTCGGGTTTTTTTTTTCATAATTAAAAAACTAGATCCAGATGGTAGATCTACTTCACAGCTAGCCAACATTATATGAGTGAGCCTGTCTTTTCATAGCCCCTCTAACATTATTCCTATTTTTGGTCATCTTTGCCAAACTGCAGGGTGTGAGATGGAACTCTGTAGTTTTTCTCATTTGTACTCCTCTTATGCTCAATGTTTTGGAACATGTTTTCACATGGTCATTTTTAGTTTACAATTCTTCTTTCAAAAACTATTTATGTCCTTTGACCACTTACCTATTGACTCTTGGTCTTAGGTAATTCCCTATATGATTTAGAAATTAGATTTCTCTCAGTGATATTGGATATAAATTTTTTCTACTCTAAAGTTTCTTTTCTTATTCTAGCATCATTGATTTTGTTCCTGCAAATATATTTTTTTTAATTTTGTCATCTGAAATGTACTACTTTTGTCTTTGGTGATCTCTATTCCTTGTTTGGCTAAGATTTAGCCATGCTTAAAACCAGTTGGAAAATTTACTCTTTTTCAGTCTCCTCTAAATCTTTTATAATGTGACCTTCCATATTTAAGTCACAAATTCACTTAAATGTTATTGTCATAAATGTTGTAAGATGCTGGCCTAAATCTAATTTTTGTCAAACTGTTTTTAATTTGCCTAGTAGTTCATGTTCTGCTACATTAGATTGGTTCTACGTCTTGCTTTTCTAGTCTCGTCTACTCACTGACCTAATTTTCTAATTTTTAGTCCATACATAGGAAATGATTTTGATAATTACTACTTTATAATACAGTCTGATGTCTGGAAATGCTATTTCCCCCAATCCCTACTTTGATTTTCCTTATTTCCCTTAATGTTCTAACCCTCTTATTCCTCCAAATGCATTTTGTAATTATTTTGTCTAGATTTATAAATTATCCCTTTGAGTTTGATTGTTGAGATATTAAATCTATGTATCATAGAAATACAGAATTTGAGAGCTGAAAGGGGTGTGGGTGGTCATGTAGTCCAAACTAATATGAACGGAATTCCCAGCTATAACATAACCTGACAAGTGGGCATTTGGGGTCTACTTGAAGATCACCACAGGGAAAGAATTCAGCTCTTCTTGAGAAAAGCTTTAATTTTTAGAGCTTTTTCCCTGACATCGAGCCTAAATGCACCTATTAATTTGGAGAGTAGCATCTTTTTTATTATATTAGCATGACTCAACCAGAGCAATGAGTAACTTTCCAGTTGACAAAGTCTTTATTTAAACAGTGGTTTGTAGTTACATTTTCTGAGTTGGTCTTTATATTTTAACTCTTAGATATTTTATGTAATCTACTTTTTTGAAAGGAATTTGTTATAAGAATCTCCTCCCTGGGGACAGCTAGGTGGCACAGTGAATAGAGCACCAGCCCTGGAGGCAGGAGGACCTGAGTTCAAATCTGGTTTCAAACACTTAACACAAAAAACTAGCCAGGTGACCGTGGGCAAGTCACTTAACCCCAATTACCCTACCTTCTCCCCTCCAAAAAATAAAATAAAATGAAAAAAAAAAACCTGAAGAATCTCCTCCCAATTTCTATTAGTAGAGAGATGCTGATGCTTTTTATGGATTTATTTTGTATCTAGATATTTCATTGAAACTGCTGATCATCTCAATTAATTTCTCTGCTATTCTCTGAGTTCTTCTATGGAAATAATCCTGTCGTCTGCAAATTGGAATTCATTGGTCTCCTCTTTGCTAACGTCTATGCCTATAATTTCTCACTCCATGCTTTCTAGTCATCCTTTGCACAACCTCGCCAACCTCTTTGCTTCCATCTATGTACTTTTTCCAACTCTGCTTCTTACCTCCTGTTCTGAAATCATGATCAAATGAACTTTGCCATTGTTCCTGGATAAGGAGTGTCAATCTGCACCACTGGATCCTATTCATTATCCCCATAACTTTGAGGACCAAAATGTCCCTTCATGGTCATTATTTCCTAGTGTATGTTCACTCTTCCTAGGAATCTAAGTTCTTCGAGGGCAGGGACTATTTTTGGTCATATTTGTATTACCAGTACTTGTGGCGGTATTAGGCACGTATTAAATACTTAATGATAAATGCTTTTTATTCATGCATTTTCTCTTTGCTTTTTGCTATACCTAGCATTTTTACAACTTTGTCAGGTCTAAAAACTAACTAAGGGTGCATCCTTGCTTTACTCTTATTTGAACTAGGAAAGTTCCAGTATTTCTCTAAGGCAAAAAACAAAAAATAATGCTAATTCTTGGCTGCGCACACACGCACACACATGTACTTTTGATGATGTTAAACGGCCCTTCTGTGCCTATGATTTAGAGGGTTCTTGACATAAATGAGTGCTGTGATTTGTTGAAAGTCCTTTTCTACATTGCTGATAGAATCACACAGCTTTTTACTATGAATTGTGTTGTTTTTGTTATGTTGAATCATCTTCATATTCCTAGCATATATTCAACCTGGCCATACTATTTTTAAAATAAATATTGCTATAGTCTCTTTGCCTTTTTATTTAAATTTTTTGTATCAATATTCAATAGTGAAATTAGGCTATTATCTCTCCGTTTTGTCTCTCCCTGGTTTAGGAATCAGAACTCCATTTAACTCATAAAAGCAGCTTGGTAAAGGGACTTCTTTCTCAATTTTCGATAACAATATTTGTAGCATATGTATTAACTGTTCTTTAAATACTTGATAGTATTCATTCATAAATCTCTCGTGGCCCGGGTTTTTCCTTTCTTCTCTTTCGTTATTTCATTAATAGTTTATTCAATTTCTTTTTCTGACATTGGGTTGCTTAAGATATCTATTTCTTGTTTTTAATAATTTAAGTACTTTATGTCTTTTTTGATAAATATTCATTTTTCTCTGAGTTGTCACTTTGATGGCATATAGTTTGTATATAGTAGTTTTTTATAATCCTCCATTTCATCTGTTGTGAATCACCTTGTTCATCTTTTGTTTTTTTTATTTTGGTAAGGTGGCTTTCTTCTTTCTTTAGAAAAAAATAATTTTAAGTATGGTTTGTTCATTTTCTTAGTCTTTCAAAATATCAAGTCTTAGTTTTGTTTGACAGCTTTATGGTATTTCACCCCCCAATTTTGTCGATATCGCCCTTATTTTGAAAATTTCTTCATTTGTCCTTGGCGCTGGAGGTTGTTCCTTATCAATTTTTAAAAACTATATGATCGGTTCATTAATCGTCTCTTTTCCTTGTAAATATGTTTTTGAGGATATACATACACATATATATTTTTCCTCTACGTTAGTGGTTTTGGCCTGATATTCCACTATTAATATTCTCTAATAAATTTATTGCTTCTATGATTATTTTCTGTGCTCACTCATTATTCAGGCTGTCATCACCTATTCACCATCTATATTTGTATCTTTTGCTCATATTTCCTTTATTTATTAATTTTTCTTTATATCATAGCTTATAAAGAATGTGTTTAATATTTCTATCTTAGAATGATGCTTTTATCTTTTTAAAAAAGTTATTTATTTACTTTTAGTTTACAACACTGAGTGCTACAATCCCTCGAGTTCCAAATTTTCTCCCCCTCCCCCACCATGGTGGCATGCAATCCAATATAGGATCTACAAATACCTCCTTTTTTTTTCTTTTTGGAGGGAGGAAGGCAAGGCAATTGGGGTTAAGTGACTTGCTCAAGGTCACCCAGCTACTAAGTGTTAAGTGTCTGAGGCTGGATTTGAATTCAGGTCCTGCACCTGATTCCAGGAACGGTGCCCTATTCACTGCACCACTTAGCCACCCCTACAAATACCTTCACACTAAATGTTAGTCAAGTTGTAAAGAAGAGTTATAATCAATGGAATGAACAACAAGAAAGAAGGAACAAAACAAGAAAGAGACAGCAAGTAGTTTGTTTCAATGTGCATTCAGACTCTAGTCCTATCTCTGGATGTGGATATCCCTTTCCAACACGAGTCCCTTAGAGCTGTCTTATAACCTTGCATTGCTGACAGAAGTCCTAGAATGATTCTTGAAGATTTTTTATGTCCTAGCACAAAACTAATTTTTAAACGTAATATGTGGTGCTGAAAAATGCATATTATTCAATACTTTCTTTCAGAAACTGCCATCAGTCTTTAACATTTACAATAATTTATTCAGCTCTGTTTTCATTCTTGTTTATCTTTCTTTTGGATTTATCCACCTCCTATAATTAACTATGTTAGCATCAGTCTTTTGGCAAATCAGTTAGCCCTTTCCTCTTAGAATTAGATGTTATGCCATTTGGTAATATGTAATAGCACTTTTACAGTACTCTAAGAGTTTACAATATGTTTTAAATATATTATTTCATTTGATTGTCACAACTACCCTGTAAGATACTTGTCATTATCTCCATTAGAAGCAGCTAGCTGTTGCAGCTGATAGAGCATTGGGCCTGGAGTTAGAAAGACTTTAATTTAAATCTAACACTTACTAGCTGTGTGATCCTGGGCAAGGGTTTTCCTTAACTTCTTCACCTGCAAAATGGTATAATAAAAGAACCTACCTTGAGTGGTTGTCCTGAGGATAAAATGAGATGACATTTGTAGAGCACTTAGCACAGTGTCTGGCACATAGTAGGCATTATATAAATGCTTATTTCCTTCCCTTCACCATTTTGCAAGTAAAGAAACTGAGACTTAAGTTAAGTGGCTTGCTAAGGTCATGTAGCAAGGTAAGACCCAAACTTCTGTCTGACTCTTAATCCAGAGTTCTATTCCCTATACCTTTTAGCCAGCATAGGCATTTGACGATGATATTGTGTCAAGGGCTACGTTACCTTTAAGGATAATGTAGTCAATATCTTTCTCCATCAACAGCATCACTTTTTATTGTTCTGTTATTTGAAATCGTGATTGCTAACTTCTCAGAGTCTTCTAAAGCATCAAACGTTGTTCTAATTCCTCATTTTCACTGTGTGTGTGTCTCTATATTTTAAATGGGTTTCTTCCATGTGGCAATTGTAGGATTTTTTTTTTAGGTTGACTGTTGCTTTTTGGAACCATTTTTGGATTTTGCTTTTAGCTTCAATTTCACCCAAGACAAATGTATGGATATGCAAAAATTACTTTAGAGATCGGTATTAGTCATTTCCCCTTGATTTAAGAATTTTCCAGAGTTTTCTTACCTGCTGAAATCCATAGCTTTTCATACGATTGATGGAATCTGCCAACATCTGCTGAATATTTCTTGATGAACCGGAGGGTGACTAAGGATTTAATGACCCAGATTTGCTATTATTATTTTGCTTAGTGCTCCAATTTCAAAAGAGACAGGTGAGGGATGATTAGCAAAGCTCAGCAATCACGGGGCGAGAGGGTAGAGAGTACAGAATAGTATCGTGGAAAGAGAACTGTGCCTGGGGTCAGAAGACCTGTGTTCCAATCCAAACTCTGTTATCTACTAATTGTGGGACTTAGGGTGAGTCACAGGGTTAGGGTAGTCTTTGGAAACTATAAGTAGCTCCCAGGATTAAAAAATCGTAGATCTAGAGTTTGATGGGACCTCAGTGATCATCTAGTCCAATCTTCTCATTTTACAAAGGAGGAAACTGAGACCCAGAGAGGTAAAGTAACTTTCCTGCTCAGTGTCATGAAAGTAGTACATGTCAAAGGCAGAGTTTGAACCCAGGTCCCATGACTCTCAAGTCAGTGCTCTTTCCACTCTTTGTCAGCATTTCCTTAAAAGGCATGAAGTGAGTATTAAGATTGTACTAAGAATGAATCACGATCATAAGCCCCAAAAATTATAGGAGGAAGGAATCTTAGTGTTAAGACAGGTTTAGGGGAACCTCAGTCTCCACTGGGCACAGAAGAGATTTTTATGATAGAAATTTATCAAAGCAATTCCCAAGACCACAAGCAGCAGGACAATGCTGCTTTACATTGCCAGAGAAGGTTGCTGTGCAGACGTGTGTGTGTGTGTGTGTGTGTGTGTGTGTGTGTGTGTGTGTGTGTGTGTGTGTGTGTGTGTGTGTGTGTGTGTGTGTGAGAGAGAGAGAGAGAGATAGAGAGAGAGAGAGAGAGAGATACCTCCAAGGCAAATGATAAACTAACTGTCTTCCTTCGCTATTTATAAAGAGGCTTAAAGATCTTAAGGACCATATAGATCAGGGTTTTTTGTTGTTTTTCCCTCACAAATCTGTTTAATGGTAGTCTTAGAAAACATATTCCATTTTTAACAAAATGTGATAGCAATATATAGTGTTCTCCAGAAATCTTTAGAAGTTCGACAGGGTATAAAAATTGGTCTTTGCTCACTAGTGGGCACTCCTTGTACATTTTTCTTTTCTTTTCTTATTTCTTAACTTTTAGTTTACAACATTCAGTTTCACAATCCCTTGACTTACACATTTTCTCTTCCCCCCATGGCACGCAATCCAATATAGATTCTACAGATACCTTCACATTAAACATTAGTCAAGTTGTGATGAAGAATTATAACCAATGGAATGAACAAGAAAGAAGGAACAAAACAAAACCCGAGAGAGAGCAAGTAATTTGCTTCAATCTGCATTCAGACCCCGTAGTTCTTTTCTCTGGATGTGGATATCCTAGATCAGGTTTTTTTTTTTTAACTTTTTCTATGTTATGGATATAGTTTCCTTACCATAAATTCTCTATGCAAATGAAATGATAGGTCTATTCGGTTGCCATTTGGTGAAGTCTAAGGACTCCTAGTCAGATGAATGGTTTTAAATGCATAAAAGTACATCTGATTACAAAGTAAAGCAATTATGCTGAAATACAGTTAATTTTCTTTTAAATCATGGATCCCTTAAGGTCTGTGGACTTCAGGTTAAGAGCCCCTAATATAAATAAACTTTATACAATGATTGGCTATACTGATCTTTGCAAAGAAATGTGCACGCTTGGAGGAAAACAGATCAGACCAGAACTAATTGAGGAAAAGGAATGAGGGAGAAAAGTTTGTGGAGATAATTGAATATGCCTGAGGTGAAGATTAATGGTAAAGGGATTCCTACAACGATCAACGAGATTGAATTGTGCCAAGCATATATGCTGCTCTCCCTCAGTGGACCTCACACTCAAGTTTTGCTATTAATGGACAAGGTTTAAGATGGCCAACAATAAACTTCCTTATCACCTAAGTACAACAAACAGCCATGAGGGCCATTTAATGTTTTCTATAATAAACTTGGAGTTTTGCTTCAAAGATTATATATATAGATATATTTAGAAAAGCCTCGAGTTTATCCTTTCCCTTCATTGTTAAAATATATAATTACCCACCTGGAAGCCTATCCCTGCAACCCTCCAGCTCCCTACTGCTGAGACCTCAGATTCCTTTCTAGGTCTGCCATCCCTGAATTAGCCCAATCTTCCACCTTTCTCACCCTAGTTTTGATACAATAGGATACGTTTTAAGCTCTAAACAATGCCATATGCATATTTTTGGTCTGGACTTCAGATTTTCTTCCTGCAGGGAAATTCCCATGTAGTAACTTCTTCCACCAATGCCCACCAACAAATTGTCAGTAATTTTAAGTCTTAGAGTCACTAAGAGTTTAGGTGATTTTTCCACTGGGGTCCAAATCCTGCCTATGGTATTTACTGGCGGAGCAATTCTGAGTCACAGCCTCTTTGAGCCTCCATTTTCTCATCTGCAAACTGTACATAATAGTACCTATGGCACAGGCTTGTTAGAATCAAGGTGAGGCCATAAATGTAAAGTGCTTGGCAAAACTTAACATACTACTATATAACTTTGAATTCTTTATTATTCCTTCTGACTCCAAGGCTGATTCTCTACCCCCCAATGCCCTACTATACAAAATATATAATTTATAACAAATTTATTTATATAATTTATAATATTTATAATTAATAAATTTAAAATAATTTAGAATAAATTTGTTTTATAATTTATAATAATTTTTGTATTTATCTA
>CM053581.1:113560453-113577782 GCA_028627135.1 Pseudochirops cupreus
AGGGTTTGTGTGGTTTTCTAATGAATGTATTTGTGATCAACATATTTAGTAATTGTAAACCCAGATTAGTGACTGATTAAGTTAATGGTTGCCCCATGAGTGGAAGTTTGAGTATTCTATTGTTTCTTGTTAATGATTGAGTTGCCCCATGAGTGGAAGTCTGATTCTATTGTTCCTTGTTCTGAATATTGTGACCACTGTAGTGAAAACTGTGTGGCCATTTAATGTTATAAGATGTAATGTTGTGAATATTATAATGTTTTGAATGTTTGTCTTGATTTGTAATGGAATAAACAGAGTGTTCACTCTATTTTGTAATCTGAACTCTAAAAGCTGTTCACAGTAGCATTCCTTTGGGAATCTGCTGGTGCATGGCGTTACATAGTGTTACAGGAATCTGAAGATCTTCCCTGCCCTAGGCCCTTTGCTTACGTGGCTTAAGTGGCTCTGAGAACCTTCCCAGATTTGAAAGTATACTCTGCCCCCTAATAGGCTGAATGTGGTCACATGGAGCCTGTGGCCAGAAGCTTGTTCTTCAGGAATCCCCCAGGCCTTATTACTTTGTGATTGGACAGTGGGTCAAGAGGGCTGTGACATTCTCCTATCCAGGAGAAGGCTATATATGCCCTAATGTGAGGTTTTGCTTTGGGGCTCACTTTGAGAAGAGTCGTGTGATTTGGCCACATGAGACTCTATGAAGCCATTGAGTCCCTCAGCTTTGAAAAACCCAGATGTTGATGCCTCCCTCTCTGGTAACTGATTAGGTATGGATGTAATGGTCAGATGGTTGGAAGCCCGTCTGCTGATCTGTTTCTTTGTCTGCTTGTAACTTCTGTTTGTAACTTGTGTTTGTATTCTCTGAAGTTCAGGGTGCTGACTTTTTCCCCTGAACTACATAAATGATATCTGTTTGATTGATTAAAGTAAGACTGTTAACCCATTTTGAGTTGCTTTCCTTTAGAAAAGCAGATCTAAGAACCTGTGCTAGCAGCCGCCCTGGGTATGCTAGGGTGCTTGCTGATACAGATAGAGATAGGTGATGACTTCTATTTGGAGTAGGCCTTCTTACTTGAGCTCCTGTTAAATAACAAACATTATGCAGGGAGCAAAATCTAATTAAAACTATACACAGTAAAACCTCATCAGTTCTTGTTTTACCAACTTAAAATTCCCAGTAATTCAACTGCTCAGTATGTCAAGGACCTTTTATTTCACTAGAGTACACTGAAGCAGACTGTATCATGTTTATAATTCATTTCACTTTCATAAGCTTTAGGGTTGCCTGAAAAACAGAGGGGTTAGATGATTTTCTGGCAGCCCCATAACTAATGAGTATCTGAGGTAGGATTTGAAACCAGGTTTTCTCACTTGAACTCTATCACTCTATTCTCTCTTCTAGGTTTCCTTTCCTGGTATTGAGGTGAAATTTACTTTTTGTGCTCTTGATTGTCAAATTTGGGGTTAAAACAAGGTTTCAGAGGGAACATTTAACCTACTTAAGATAAAAAAAATTTTGTTAAGGACACAAACATCATAGGTGTTTAAAGTCAGGTGGTGGTAATTGAAGCCTTCTCTAAGGCAAGCCTGGATACCCTCTTTGTCTGGGCCCCACAACTTCAGACTGAGAGGATCTTATGACTTCTAGATAAAAAAAAAAATACCTGAGAGACGAGGGTCTCAGAAGGAGCTGTCACTGACCTTTAGGCAAGCAAAGCACCATCCGTGTCGAACTGTTTGATATATGCTGTCCCTGTGGCAACTAGGTGGCACAGTGGATACAGTGGGTCTGGAGTGAGGAAGTTCAAATCCAGCCTCAGATACTTTCTAGCTGTGTGACCCTGGGCAAGTCAGTTAATTCTGTTTGCCTTCCTTCTTTCCTTCCTTCCTTCCTTCTTGCTTTTTTGGAAGGGGAAGGTAGGGCAATTGGGGTTAAGTGACTTACCCAAGGTTGCATGCCTAGTTTTGTGTTAAGTGTCTGAGGCCGGATTTTAACTCAGGTCTTAGTGACTCCAGGGCTGGTGCTCTATTCACTGTGCAACCTAGCTGCCCCACTTCATTTTCTCATCTGTAAAATGAGCTGGATAAGATAATGTGAACCAGTCCAGTATCCTTATGCCCTCCCCTCCAAAAAACCCCTCTGATGGTGTCATGAAGGGTCAGATATGACTGAAACTACTGAACAATAACAATATGCTGTATTTTAAGATCTCTAGCTTCTTACATGTAGTACAGCTCCATGCACAAAACTCTCCTTGGGGACATGGGGGAAACATAGGAGAAAAAATACAGATACAAAGGGAAAGGTACTCAGATAATTAGACCCCCCAGAATGCAACTGCTCAGCTGCAGAAAGGTCTTAGCTGATTTTAAGATATTGTTTACATTTAAAGTGGTAATTCTTTTCTGAAATTCTCTGTAATTGACTTCATTCATCAGAATAATTTCCCTTCTGCTTTTCTTCCCTTCGCCCTCACTTTATCTGGATCAATTGACAGATTGGAAATAAGTCAGCTTGAATTAGTGATCTTGACTCCTAGAGCACAATGAGATAACATGTAAAATGTTCTGTAAGCCTTAAAGCACTATAGAGGTCATCTAGTCCAACTTGCTGATTATTCAGTGAGGCCATTGAAACCCAGAAGAGCTGTTACTTGTGAAGTGTCACGAAGATAGTAAATGGAAAGGCTAGAATTTGAACCCAGCTCTTTCGACATTAGATCCAGTGCTCTTTACATTGCATTAATTCTTTTCCATTCAATAAATCAGCAAGCATTTATTGAGCACTTACTGTATCCTAGGCAATGTACTAAGTGCTAGGAATATAAAGAAAGAGCAAAAACAGCCCTTCCCTTCAAGGAGCTTCTCCATCCAAATCTGGGCTAGCTTCCTCTTCAGTTTGATTGAGCTTTAATTGAAATTTTCTCTTACCTAGAAGTGACTGGTAAAAAACAAAAACAAAAAGACTTATTGCAGGTAATCCTTATTGAGTACTTCCTATGCTAAGTAACTCCTCGGATCTGGGACATGGAATTAGTGATGGAGGGTCCCAGTCAGGGTTGTGCTGGTAAATGTTTGATAACTGGCTCTCCAAAACATGACACACTTTTAAGTTTAATCTACACTATTACTATTTTCTCCACCATTTTCTTAAGTTGACAAGTTAAGTGATTTGTAACATTTACCACTTCTTCAAGTATAAATGCTCCCACTGAAAATTTCACAATCAGCTCTTCCGGAGCAGGCTTGAGATGACTCCAAGCTGGCTCCTACGTACTTAGTGTTCCAGCTACGTGGGTCTAGTCACTGGTGCTTGAGAATTTTTTCAAGTTTACAGAAATTTAATGTAACAGCAAAGTGGTATACACCAAAGTTGGACCCATCTGGTCGCCTTAGGAAGTGTGGCCCCAGATTCTACCTTAGCTTCATTTGTTAAGATTCACAGCCTTAGCTAAATAGTAAAGTTTCATTTCTTAGAACCATATCTAACAAGTAATTGAAATTGCAGTAAAGCCAATGTTTTGCAAAATGTTTCATTTTGTAAAATTGTTCTTCCTGTTTCTTTAGAGCTGTAGTCCTTAAACTTATTTGTCTCAAGAGCCTTTTATTCTCTCAAAAATAATTTTGTACTCTTTATATTTTTAAAAACTACTAAGGGCCTCAAAGAACTTTCTAATGTAGATTATATTTATTGATATTTACCATATTAGAAGTTAAAATTAAAAACAATTTTTAGTAATATTTTATCTTTTCTCAATTGCATGTAAAATTTTTTTAACATTTATTTTCTAAAAATTTGAGTTCCAAATTCTCCCGCTGTCCCTCCCCTTTTCCCTCCCTGAACAGTGAGCAATTTGATATAGATTATACATGTACAGTCATGCAGAATGTATTTCCTATTTGTCATATTGTGAAAGAAAACACAGGCAAAATAATGAAAAAAAAAGAAAGTGAAAACTAGTATTCTGAGATCTTTCTATGGATGTGGGTTGCATTTTTTATCATGAATCCTCTGGAATTGTCTTGGATCACTATATCAGAAATTGAAGGAATGCCTATCAATTGGAGGATGGCTGAACAAGTTTTGGCATATGATTGTAATGGAATACCATTGTCCTGTAAGAAATATTAAGCAGGATGATTTAAGAAAAACCTGGAAAAACTTGCATGAACTGATGCAAACTGAAGTGAGTAGAACCAGGAAAACATTATTCATGGTAACAGCAACACTGCATGATGGATCAACTGTGAATAACTTAGTTCTTCTCAGCAACATAATCATCCAAAACAGTTACAAAGAACTCATGATGGAAAATGTTTCCACATGAAGATAAAGAACTGATGGATTCCAAATGCAGATCAAAGCGTACAATTTTCACTTACTTTATTTTTTCCCTTTTGGTCTGCCTTTCTTTCATAATTGTGACTAAGATGGAAACATATGATTGCACATATATAACATATCAGATTTCTTACTGTTTGGGGAAGAGGGAGAAAGGAAGGGGAGAAAAATTTGGAACTCAAAATTTTGTAAAAATGAAGACTAAAAAATTATCTTTACATATAATTGGAAATAAAATAAAATACCATAAAAATCTCTTTTGGATACAGACCTAGTAGTGATATTGCTGAATCACAGGGTGTGCACAGTTTTATAGCCCTTTGGGCATAGTTCTAAGTTGCTCTCATGAATAGTTGGATCAGTTCATAACTCTACCAACAGTGCATTAGTATCACAATAAAATAAAGAAATAACTAAAATATTGGTTTAATTGATTAAAAGTAATAACAAATCCTATTACATACTAAGATCTAGAAATATATATTAAATAGCTATATTTTCCAAGCAAAAAATATAGTGAGATTAACATCATTGGTTTATATATTTTTACAAATCTAGTTCATGTCTGGCTTAATAGAAGACTGCTAGATTCTCATATCTGTTTCTGGGTTCAATCTGCCATATGCTGTTTTGGTTGAAGTATGTGAAGAAAATCTAGAATCACAGATATTTGGTTGAGGCAGCCATGTGATGCAATGAATAGGGTGCTGGACCTGGAGCCACGAAGACTGGAGTTCGAATCCTCACTTAACCACTTAGTAGTTGTGTGACTTCTGTCAAGCTGCTTAACCTCTGCCTGCCTCAGTTTCCTCTTTTCCAAAAAGGGGGTAATAACAATATCTAATAAGATTGTTGTAAGGATAAAATGAGACAGTATTTGTAAAACTCATTGAAAGTCTTAAAGCACTACATAAATCCTAGCTATCGTTATTAGTTGTAAAAGAGAGGAGTGTTTATTTTGAGAGGCAAATAACATGTTAGTAGCATGAATTTTTTTTTTTATTTAGTCAATTCCCTGAAAAGATTTCAGGGACCCCCGTGGTCCATGAACCTCACTTAGAGAATGGCTGCTTTAGAACATTTCTTTCTTTCTGGGAACTTAGTGTTTTGCTGATACTTTCTCACTCATCTTTAGAACTCTATGGACATGCATACTTAGCATGGATAATAACACTTGGCCAGTATGTCTCAGGGGACCGGTGAGATCAAAAGTATTTTCATAATAACTCTAAGATGTTATTTGCTTATTAAAATACCTTTTCCAGCTAATAACAACAGTTAACCTTTACCTGGTGCTTTCAAGTGTGCAAAGAGCTTTGCAAACATTATCTCATCTTGGATCTATGAGCTTTTCTCGGATGAAGGTCACATGTGGGACTGAAAGTGGGCTGCATGCCACCGATAGGAGAGTCAAGGCTGTACAAAAGAATAAAGTAGAGACTTCTGTCTTTATTCTCAGTGTTCCTCAAGAGAAACTGACCCATTTACCTAATGGCTTTTTTGGGGAGAGGGCAGTTGGAATAGCAATCCCCTAAACTTCAGAAGTCAGAAAGCAAGAAGTATCTTTCTTTATCCACAAGTCTGGATCAGGAGAGAAAAAAATGACAAAGGAATTACTAGAAGACTATTGTGTTATCAAATATATACCCCACTCTGGCTAACTGTAGGGTAGCTGAGTGGTACAGTGGATAAAGTACAGGACCTGGAGTCAGGAAGATTTGAGTTTAAATCTTTCTTTAAGTAGTTGTTTGACCCTGGACAATTCACTTAACTTTTGCTTGCCTCAGTTTCCTCATCTCTAAAATGGGGATAATAATAGCACCTAATTCCCAGTGTGGTTATGAGAATCAAATGAGATAATATTTGTAAGGTATTTTGAAAAACTTAAAGTGTTTCATTAATGCTAATTATTGTTGTCATTGTTATTATTATTATCCCTCTGTCTGCTGTTTGAGAATTGTATGTGATATGCAAGTTGGAGCTAGAAAGCAAACCCTAAAGTCCTAGTTAGCGTCAACATATGCTAGGTCACTATTTGCAGAGTATCGTGTAATGAGCACCTCTGTTTGCAAGTCGACCTTAATGAGGTTCACTACAGGGATAGAAATGTAGCTGCTGTCTGTGGTGGTTCTTATCTTCCCTACAGAGTCTGATACGATCACTCCCATGTCTCAGTGTCTACATTCATGCTCAGTTGTAACTACAATTAGTTCTCAGCCTTAGCCGTTTGCTAAGTAATTATTAATGTCCCGTTTCATGTCCTTCCATTCTTTCTGGTGTTGCTCTTTGGCCCCCATCAGAGAACTCAGTTGGACATAAGCAGTCAATTGATGGGAAGAGTATTGTGTGTGCAAGGTCAATCTAAATTTAGGTACATAGGATTGTAGATTTAGAGCCATAAGGGGTGTTAGAGGCATCTGATCCAACCCTCTCATTTTGCAGATGAGGAAACTGAGGCCAAGGTCACACCCATACTGAGTAGCAAAGCTGGCATTTTTAGAGATTTGTAGGAAAGAGATGGAGTGAAAGATTGAGAAGATTAAAAAAAAAATACTGGTACTGAGCCATGAGAGAAACTGGGTAAAAAGTGAGATGGAAAGCAGTTGTCAGATGCCAAAGAAGTAGAGTGAATGTAGTACTAGACTTGGAATCAAGGAGACCTGGATTCAGATCCTGCCTCAGATACTTACTGGTCATGTAATTACAGGCAACTACACTTAACCTTTCTGGGCCTCAGTATCTTCATTTGTGAAATGGAGACAGTAATTCTACAGTTCCTGCCCCAGAGGGTTATTAGGAAGCTTAAATGAGATACTTAAAGAACTTTGCCAGTCTTAAGGTACTAAATAAATATCAGTGATCATATTTTAGCCTATATATTCAATAATTACATATTAATCACTGTTAATTACATGTTAATGATTATTATCTTATGTTTGATTTTCATATTTAAGAGTTATTAACAGGATGTCCTAAAAGTCTTAGTACAGTTTTAAACTTTTATAGTTTAAAATCCCATTTAATAGTTTTTCAAAACAATATTTGTTATTGCTCTGAACATTTTGTGCAGAGCCTTAGGGTTTGCAGAGTGCTTTCTTTGTATATTTTGACTCATTTGATCCCTACAACATCACCATTATTATCATTCACTGCTCCCCCGTTTAGCATTGGTCTCCACTTCATGTTTTACATCAAACAATCTGGCTCCTCATATACTCCATTTTTAGGCATGGCCCTTTCCCTTCAGGGACTCTCACCATTCTGAACTTTTCCCCATTTCCCCCATTATTCTATGCCTTCCTTCATCCTCCCTCCTCTCCTATGCCTCCATTTCCTCTCTGATTGCCCTGTGCAACTGCAGCTTCTGTCCCTGGAATTGCTTGTCTGTCCTGCTACTGACACTGCGCATCTCAAAGAGGACCTCCCTTTGGGAAACATTGATTTACATGTATTAGCGGTGCATTCAGAACAGAGGAAGCACCAATTTTACTGAGTGCCACATTTACTTATCTATCTTTTATTTATCCCCCACTGCTCTTTCTTTTGTGGTAAAGAAAAAAAAGAAAAAAGTGTGTTGATTTGTTGTTTGGTCATTTTTAGTCATGTCTGTCTCTCTGTTGATCCCATTTGGGGTTTTCTTAGCAATAATACTGGAATGTTTTGCCATTTCCCTCACCAGCTTATTTTACAGATGAGGAAACTGAGGCAAGCAGGATTAAGTGACTTTAGAGATCCTCAGATAAAGAATGAGTTGGTGAGAGACAAATGTAAGCATTTTATTAATTGCAGAAAGAATAAACACCACAGAGAGGTTTATTAGATAATACTGACTTCCTAAGGTCAATCAGTCCTTTGGAGATTCTTGAAATAGTAGCAGGAGCTTGCTAGTGTTGACACAGAAGTTTATCATCTCCGTTAGATTGTATGCAAGAATTCAGGTATCCTTGTTATTTTTGCTTCCCCCCCACCTCCTTTCCAGTCCCTTTTGCCTTTTCTAGATCCCTTTCATGAAGTCATCAGCAGGAAGTTCCCTCCTGGATGATAAATATAACTAATTTATCTTATTTCCAGAAGACAATGTGATTTTGTTTTCTTTTAGATCTTTTTTCTGAGTGCCTATCTTTAGAGGTTCATTACAAAGTACCAGGTGTCTATTGCACAAAAAAAAAAAAAAATTCTTAGTTTTAGGAACCTCTTTCCAAAAGGGTTTGAAGGAGCTCAGATGTCTCAGTGGACAAAGTTACAGGAGGACACTTCACCTGGCACACTTCTTTTATTTAATGTGCTGAATGCCTGAGTCTGGTGTGAACTTTGAACCTTTGAAGTACCACTTCCTGGCCCACAGAATAACATGAAGCATAGCCACAGGTGTCCAAAGGTATCAGAGGCCCACAACTTCAAGACTCCATGTTGTTTGGGCCTTTCTTTAGGACCCCAGGAATCTAGGTCAAAACTAGCTAGATCAGTTGGTTAGAATGTGGTACTAATCATACCAAGGTCTTGGCTTTGGTTCTATCTAGGCCAGGTAATTTCCAGGAATAACAACAGCAATAATGATAATTGATATTTATACATGATACCCAAAAAGTCTTTTTTGGGACTAAGATTTTTGGAATACCCTATATAGAACTTTAAGATTGCAGAGCACTTTACAAACAATATCTTATCTGATCCTCAAAACAACCCTGGAGGTAGGTGCTATTATTATCTCCATTTTACAGATGTGGAAACTGAGTCAGCATGAAATGACTTATCCAGTGTCACACAACTTATAAGTATCTGAAGCTGAATTTGAACTCAGGAATGTGAGTTGTTGTGACTCCAGGCCCAGTCCTCTTTCCATCACACCATCTAGCTGCCCCAAACGAGTAGTACCAGAGAGCAAAATAATGATGTCTGGAAGGACGTGTTCAGGAAAAGAAGTGATTCTGTGGTCTTGATACTGAAAGGGTTGCCAGTTCTCATTTCAGTTCAATTATCTTATGTCATCTTGTTCAAGATGTTAGACTTCTTCATGCGTAAACTTTGCCACCCACAAAATGAGACTATCAACATGAAGGAAACCCATAGACTATATTATAAACAGATGCTAATAAATCCATCTCCTGATGGCACAATGCCTGGATGGTAGTGTTTGATGAATGCACAATCTATCATCTATTTATCAGCATCATCTTTTTGAGGCTGGCGCCATAGTACATAGAGAGCTGAGCCAGGAAGACACATCTTCCTGAGTTCAAATGTGACCTCAGAAGCTAACTAGCTGTGTGACCCTGCACAAGTCACTTCAACCTGTTTGCCTCAGTTTCCTCATCAGCAAAATGGGGATAATAATTGAATCTACTTCCAGGGGTATCATGAGCATCATAATGAGATAACTATAAAGCATTTAGCACAGTGCCTGACACTCTATAAATGTTAGTAATTATTTTTATTCACTTCGCCTAGTACCTGTAAGTGCTGGATAAATGTTAACTATTGCTGTTATTATTACCCAATTTTCTTTTTTTTTTCTGTCTGTCCTACTTATTCTACCTCTATCTAATTATACATCTGATACTGAGCAAGTTGGAAACAAAAAAAAGGTCTGCTATGTCTTATCTAATCTTCCAGCCCTTTTAAAGAGGCTAGACATTATAATAGCAGGAAATAGCAATAGAGAGTTGAATAAGATATATTTACTATTCACTATATTATTCAGTAGATATATCTAGTCATCTAATGTTTTGTTTTATTTATTATTTAGTTTGATTTCTTTGTGCTTTTGCAGAGAACAGAAAAACTGTAAGTTGGAAGCTTGGAGCAGATAAAGAAGTCTGGGTATGGGTAATGGGAGAACACCAGCTAGATAAACCCTACGACGTCATCTGTGATGAAATTATTGCTGAGCGGGCGCGGCAGCAAGCAGAAAGAGAAGCAGAGGAGCTCAGGTATGGGATTCCCCACCCCGAGGGAGAGGATGTTCCCCCTTTCAGGTGCTTTCTCAATAAGAGGTGGAGAGAATTTCAGAGCAGATAAAAAGATGCTCTTTGCTCTCACCTGCAGCTGGAGGAGGGGGAAAGAGATGAAAAACCCTGAGGTCTTGGTCAAAGAGGTTTTTTGAGAAGTGCCTCCTGATGCTTGTGACTGCAGAGCATCAGAATGAGCACTGGCTGTTTCCAGTAGGGCACTGTTAACATTCAAAGGGATTTTTCAGTCCTTGTGTATATAGAGATTGCCTGTGTGGTTTCACAGAGATGTAGCAGAGGGTTCATTTCAAGAGCAAGCCCAGAAAAACGAAGCAGAACATAAATAGTATATCCAGCGCTCAATGAACTCTGGTCCATAGGCCTGCGAGACCACGCAGGAGGCTCAGCCCAAGAATGCACAATGAAAGTGAACTCGTGTGTAATACTTGGCCAGAAGAGGGGGCTACTCTGATGCTCAGAATACAACATGGCCTCTGTGGGCTGTAAGATGTCGGCCTCCATCATTCCTTCCACCTCTGCCCTGCTTCCTGTTGGTGGTATGGTTCACTCTGCCAATAACCCTATACCCAACCAAAAGGAAGGATAATGGAGCAGATTTGGGGAGACTTCAGCTCAGTCTCAGAGGGTTGACAATGCTATGAACAGCTTCTTTGACTCTTACAAAAATAACTGGTTCCTTAGTTCCAAAGGAATCATTTATCTTATTAAGGAAGGTTGCCTTTTGGCATAAGTGAAGGGTTGCTAAGCTAAACTTTAGACTTGCCAGGCATTCACTTCATTCAAACGCGGACATCCCGTTTTGAATAGCCCAGAAGGTTGAAAGGCTATTTTATTTAAAATGCTAATAAATTCCTGTATTGTTTCTTTTCAGAAAAACTCAAGCAAAAGAATCCTCCAAGATTTCCAGGCCTCAGTCTTTGCATTCTGATTCAAAGGTGTTGGGAAATTGGGAGGTCCCTAATGACTCTAAAAGAATAGACAATGAGGAGTCGGGGACAGAAACTAGGAAAGCTTCCACACCAGAAGAAGAGAAAATCCAGGTGAGTCTTTCCATTCTATGAATGCTAAAAATGACAGAATTTAGGAAGGTGGAGCAAAGGAATTGTGGCAAACTGGATAGAGAGGTGACCTCAGGAAGACTGGGGTTCAGGTTCCACCCTGGAATATACTGTGATGATGCTGGGCAAATGACATCCTCCCAGAACCCCCATTAAGTCTCTGACTCCTGAAGTTGCAGAAAAGTTAACCAGGTATTTTCTCAGTGGGAATTCATTTTGAAGAAAAAAAAATTATAGATCCAGACCACAAAAAAGAAAAAGACCTTCAGAACACAACAGGGTGAACAAGACCAGAAAATGCTTTGCAGACCTTAAAAGCACAATATAAAGTTGTTAGTATCATCATTATTATTATGTGGGAGTAGGACCACATCCTCTTGATTGCAAGGGCTCCTAACTTCATTTAATCTTTCAAATTGGACTTTTTTTGCTGCTTACTGAGAACAGACACGGACATCCATTTTTCATATGTGGTTTTTCACTAAGGCTTCTAAGTTTTACAAGGCAACCTCAAGAATAAAATTCGGGATTCCTTTATTTTGAAGTTGGTATGAGAATGCAGGTCCCACAGAACACAAAGATGAGTGGCTTAGCTCCTCCCAAACATGATCTAGTTGAGAGAATAGAACCATAGCAACAAACAGGAATGGCAGGCAGGAAGACAGCCAGTGGCATTGGGGACCCAGTGTCCCAAGGAATGCAGAGTGGGGTGACATCACAACTGAGCTACTAGTAGGAACTGTAATGAATGAAAAACCCTACAGAGAAATAAAAAATTAAAAAATACATATAATTGGAAAATATTTACCAAAATAAATGAAAATACAATAAAAAAAAGAGCCCTAGGCTTAAGGATCAGAATCCCAGTTCTAATATTAACTAGTTATGTGATCCTAAGTCATTGAACTGTACTGTTTCAGTTCTCTTATTTGTAAAATGAAGGGATGGAATTAAATAAATTCTACAGCCAGAAAAAGAAAAAAAAGAAAAACCCTACAGAGAGTTTCTGGGTAATTAATAATTTACTAATTAGGGTGTCTAATATTCAATAAATGCATGGTCCATGGTTTCTTTCAATAACCAAAGACCCCTCCCCACCATGGAGACACTGAATGCTTTAAATACCTTTGTAAAAGGGGATGCCCCTAGCAAGTGAAGATCAACCTTGATTGCTGTACACTTAATGAGCAGGGGAGGTGAGCCAGGAGTTTTCAGTTCTTCCTGCTGAGAACAGGGTTTGATCATGAGACAGCTGCCTCCAGCAACCTGGACAGGGGAATTCATATCCACCCAGACCTCTCTGGTTGGTTTTTTTCTTCATAAGCTGAGTTACCCTAAATTCTAATAGAGGGTTACAAGGACAGGGGCTTATTTTCTCTGGACAAGGACTCACCTAGACTGGATTCTATTTAGAGTGTAAACAGAAGTAAGGTGGCCTAGTTAGGTGGGGTCTGGTCCAAGATTGAGGAGCAAGTTCCCTTTGGATTAGAGCACTCTCATCAATCAGCCATGTCCTTCAGAGACTGACTGACCTTTTACAGGGGTTGAGCCTTAAATGAGGAAATAAAAGAGAAAAAGTCTTGCTTCTAATATAATTATGGGTTGTTAATATAATAGAAAATAATTTCTCTCAGAACTTTGGAAGCTGTGAGGTTTTCCTCATTATCTCTCAACATCCTGGGTTTGGAAGAACTTTGGATTACAGTTCCAAAGGCATTAAGGCATTAAGTAGCCAGAAAACTGATGTATGAGGTTTTGAAGTAGTTGGAAGCTAGCCTGAGTGCTGTGAGAACCAGGGAAAGGCAGTGGTTACACTGTGTGATTTGGACGTGGCTTGAGAGAAAGACTTGCTGGTCCCAGGTTTAGAATGGGAAAGGTCAGCTTCTCTGTAGGACAGAGACAGACAGACAGAGAGAAGGGAAAAGAAAAAGTGAGCAAATTTATTAAACAGTCACTATGTGTTAGGTGCTATGTCAAGCACTAGGTATACAAACAAGAGCAAGTAGGACAGACTCTGTCCTCAAGAAGTTTACATCCACTTTGAGACTGTGTGGTTTGTCCTTTGTTCTTTAAGAGGCCCATGACATCAGGGAGATGATGACATGACTTGCAGTTGACTTTGCTTTGAGTGAGGGAGAGCTGAGCAAGGTCACCAGCTTCACTTTCTCCTCCAGAGCCATCTGGGTCCAGTGACCTGATATTCATCAGGATGACTGGAGATGACCCAGGATGCAATGGGAGACCCTGACCCTTTTTAGGTACTCACTTAGAGTGAGGTAATGCCCATTCAGTGAATAAGCCTCTTTAAGAAGTGAGTCAAGGGATAGAATCTTTATTAAAAAAAAAAATCTAACTGGGAGAGGAAGACCCTCAGGGTAGCTGGCCAAAAGAGAAACAGTTACTATTGACATTCACTCTGAGCCAGGAGGGCCCAAAAATAACTATTAAGTGGTGCTTGGGCAGGGACCTGTTGTTGTCCAGTCCATGAGATCGAGAGTTAATTAGGTTTAAGGCTTGGTATTTAAGAAAGAAATCTAGCCAGTAAATCCCAAGTTAAGTAGGTAGCTTTTGATCATCAAAATTTGCCTTCCTCTGGACAGAATACCCTCAAGTAAGTGGAGAGGAGAGGAAGACAACACGTAAAGGAAATCTGCAGAGTCTGGAAATTTCTGACCTACTCTGCCATCTTTTATTCAATAAATTAAAAATAAAATAAATTCAGAAAAAAAAGAAAAACAACATATAAAGGAGAGCTAATGGGTAAGAGGGAACATACTTACTTAGCATGGGTGTAAGCTATGGGTGGAGGTCTGGAGTCCAACAACGTAACGCCAAGTCTGGCCTAGCAAAGCCCAGGGGAGCTCCAGAGGCAGAGTCCCATTCTCTGGTGAAGAGAGAGGAAAGATGTAATAGTTAGCAAAGATCACTCCAGAGATCCCCACTCAGTTCTCCCTCCTGGGAGGTCTTCAGACCCTGGGGCTTGAGCACTTTGGCAGTGTTGTGGGGAAAGGATTCTTGGTTAGTTTTGGATAGAATAAATGGCCTCTGAGTTCTCTCTCAGTGTTAAGCTCTTATTTCCCTGGGGATCCATGTACTGCTATCAGTTGGACCCATATTTCTGATGTGAGGACCCAGGTCAACTGACCCAATGATCAGGAAGACCACCCCTGCTATGATTAGAGACTTAGACAGTGTCAGTCCCCAGGCTCAGAGGGGAAGGTTCAATATCCTCTTTCCTCAACAGCATCAGGAACTTGAGTGCACTTGGGGAAAAAAACCTGAAAGTGGTCCAAATGAGGAGTGAGATGGGGAAGTTGCTGACCCATCTCCTTCTTGCTCTGAGGATGATGGTCTAGAGGTGAGGAAGAAAATCTAGTGGGTAGGACTTACAAATTCTGGATTCCACCCCAGGTAGACAGACATAGTCAGGACAAGAGAGAAGGAGTGATTGAACTAGTCCTCAGTGCCTTGAATGTAAGGTAGAGCAAATGGCCTGGTAAATGGACAGTGTGGTGGCACAATGGATAGAGTTCTGGGCCTGGAGTCAGGGAGACTCATCTTTTTTAGTTCAAATCTGGTCTCAGACACTAACTAGCTGTGTGACCCTGAACAAGTCATGTAATCCTATTTGTCTTAGTTTCCTTTATCTGTAAAGTGAGCTGGAGGAGGAAATGGCAAACCACTCCAGCATCTCTGCCAAGACAATCCCAAATGGGGTCACAGAGAGCCAGCATAACTGAAAAATGATCAAGTAACAGAGCAATGGCCCACAGAAAGGTCCAGAGAGACCTGGAAAGACAAGCCCCTAAATTTCTAATCCACAGACCCAGCAATCCAGCAGAAGATGGTAGAACAAGAGATGATCGGTTTTCTCACCAACAAGAATCTTAGCCAGAACCAGAAGTTTCTCCTCTAGTATTGCCACACACATCCTCCAGCCCCCCTCAGAGAGAAGAAGGAGGGGGAGGAGTGAGACTTTGGGGCACCGTGGGGGAGATTGTTGCCAGGAGCTTGAAATGCTACTGTATGGGAAGGGAAATATAGCGGTTGCCTTTTGTATGGAAAGATTTCTTCATCTTTTGTCATCACTTCATCACTTGTCATTACAGGGGAAAATTTGGTTATGGTGCCATGAAGGCATATTTAAGGATGGAGTACTGGAGAGAGAGAGAAACAGAGACAAGGACAGAGACAGAGAAACAGAGACAAAGGGGGATGGGAGGGAGACACACACACACACACACACACATACACACAAACACACAACAGAGAGAGCAAGAGTGTGTGTGTGTGTTAGAGGTGGCTGGAGGCCAATCTGGGTGCTCTGAATGCAGCAGCATGAGGAGAGAGGGAGAGCAAGTGACTGCTATGTGTTTTGGTTGTGCATTTGGCATGAGAACAGAGGGTGAGGAAAGGTACAGGCAGTGCTGGCAGCCAGTGTGAGTTTTGCCTATGAACTGAAAGGATCCATCCATGTGGGTCTGAAGGCTGTGGGCCAGAGCCCATAACTATATGTTTGGGGAATGACTTGACCAGAAAGAAGAATGTGAGACTGACTGAGTACAGAGACTGAGAAAGCCCTTGGCAATCACCACAGGGTTTATTGGGAAGCTACGTTCATTCACGTGGATACCGAGGCAAATTTATGTGTGTGTGTGTTTGTGTATATAAGTATGTGCATGTATATGTATATGCAACACACATATATGCATGTATACATACACATACACACATATATGCTTATGGAAAGTTTCTAGCTCTGTTCCCTCAGCGTGTACCAGTGCAGACCAAGCAATGATAAAAGGTAGATCAGATTTTGCACAACTTACCTGAATCGCAGGCGACTGAGTTTACCTCTAGGGTTTTGTTTCGGAAGGAGAATACGTTGGGAAATACCAGGCAACCTACCACTTGTGCTCTAGTTCCTGCCATGGCAGACTGGCTAGACCAGTGGGGTCACACTCAACTAGAAATGGGGGCCACTAAACCATGCATAAGGATCCCTGAGAGACACATGTTGATTTAGAACATGTTTACCTATTATTATTAATACATTAACACATCAAAATTCGAGAGGAACTACATTTTAATATGGTCAAGACTGAGCTCTGGAGTGTTGTGGTCCACATGAAACCCCATGTTTAACACCTCTGCCCTAGATGACCTTCAACAAATTAGTTCACCTCTTGGGGTATCAGTTTCCTTGTTTTTAAAATGTAAGAGTTGAGCTAGATTATTTCTGAGTTCTCTTTAAGCTCTGGCATTTTGTTTCAAGTTTCACATATTTAAGAAGCTTGAGAACTAAAATGCTGTTTGATTCCTAGATTATACATTTAGGAAATGTGGTAAAAACTCATTATAAAGTTCCTCATCTTACCAAGAATCTCTATATATCAAATTGTATCTGCTGCATAGAGTGATGCATAGCACTTCTCTGTCAAGTCCAGTCAGCAAGCATTTATTAAGCACCTACTGTGTCCCAGACATTGTTCTAAGCATTAAGGATATCAAAAAAGGCAAAAGCTAAACTAAAATAAAAATCCAGTCACTGCTTTCAAAGAGCTCCCAGCTTAATGCAGGGAGACAACATGCAAACAAACACATATGGATATTTTTTTAAATTTTTATTTATTTTAGTTTACATCATTCATTTCCACGATATTTTGAGTTACAAATTTTCTCCCCAACTTTCCCCTACCCACCACCCCAAAACAGCCATCCCATTGTATAACCCCTCCCCAATCTATTCTCTCCTATGTCCTCCCCCATCACCCCTCTGACTTTTCGGTAGGGTAGGATGGATCTCCCTACCACAGTGCCTGTGTATCTTAAGTCCCAGTTGGATGTAGTTAATAATAATAATAATAATTGTATATATATATACATATATATTTTTAACATTTGATTATAGAACTTTAAATTCTATATTCTTTCTCTTCCTCCCTCGTCACCCACCCCCACTG
>CM053581.1:113577882-113596293 GCA_028627135.1 Pseudochirops cupreus
GCTTGTGAAAACACCCAGATCCAGGAGATGGAGTATCACCTGCCAACACTGACCAGAAGGCCAGTGTCACTGAGTTAGGGAATACATGGCCAGGAGGGAGAAGTATAAGAAAATTGTCTGTAGAAGCCCATTTTGCTGACTCTCCATGACCCAAAACCTAACCATCAACAATCATGATGCTGTGGAAAGAAAGTTGAATTTGTAGTCAGAGGACCTGGGTTTGTCTTTTGCCTCTTTCTGTATTGCTAGCACTTAGCACAGTGCCTGGCACTATAAAGGACTGGGTTTGAATCCTAATTCTGCTCCATATTATTTAGGTCTCTCTATTTTCTTAACTGTAGAATGAGGGAGTTGGATAAGCTAATCGCTAAAGCTCTTTCCAGTTCTAGATGTATGATCTTGTGTTGAAAATTGAATTGATCATTTTCTCTCCCAAATCTAGTTTCCCTTTTGACTGTTCTAGCTAGCTCTCTTAAAAATCAATTACATTTTTTTTGCTTTTTTGGTGGGGCAATTGGGGTTAAGTGACTTGCCCAAAGTCACATGGCTAGTGTATCAAGTGTCTGAGGCTGGATTTGAACTCAGGTCCTCCTGATTCCAGGGCCAGTGCTCTATTCACTGCGCCACCTAGCTGCCCCAATCAATTAATTTTTAAAGAAAATTATAATGTATTGTGCTTTTATTTTGTTTATTTAGTTTGCAATGATTCTAGCCCAGAAAACCTTTAACTTTGCCCAGAAATTTTAGGTATACTGCAGTGGTAACTTAGTCTTTGTAGAAACTGGAAGACCTACTGTCTCTCCCACAGATCTGAATTTATTCTGGTTTCTTTCCCATCTTGAATGAGGTTACTTTTGCCTTCTAGTGAGAGTTTCTGCCTTCCCAGACTCAAAGGACTTCGTTGGAGCTTTCTCTAAGTGCGTGGGGAGATCTCACCCCAGGCGCTCAAATCTGATGGACATTTTAACCAGGAATTGGATGTTAAAACTGGTTAGCTTGGGGGAAGGGATGAGGAAAGTGAGTTGTTAACCCCCCTGATTTGAGGATTCTTGACTTTAGACATTTCTGGGCTTAGAGATTAAATATCTTGTACATTTATGGGGTAGGGAGAGGTTTTTCTAAAATATGAATGAATCTGTGCAATTGTGTGATTGAAATGATGACTGGCATCTACGGTTGTATGGGTCTAGACACACCTGGGAATTCTGAAACTCACAACTATTTGTGAGAATTTTATTTTAAAAATTAGGTTGGGAACTCCAGTCCTGAAACTATATTATCTTGGGGTTAGTTCCATCCCACCCTCCAATTGTTGCTTTTTTTTGTGCTTGGTTTTGAAGGGGAAGGAGAAAAGTTTTGTTGGTGCAAATTTTTTTTTAACTTGATATTTTCATCATAAATAAATGATACTTTACTTTGAAAAAAACATCAATTAAACAGTCACTAAGTATTTTTTAAGCACCAACATGCTGGGTACTGTGCCAAGTGCTGGTGATTTAAATAAAATGAATGATATAATCCCTGATTGCAAAGAATTTGCATTCATTCTGAGGAAAAAGACAAAAAGGACATGAATAAGAACATACAGGTGCAGCTAGGTGGTGCAATGGATAGAGTGCCAGGCCTGGAGTCAGGAAGACTCATCTTCCTGAGTTCAAATCTGGTCTCAGACACTTAGTAGCTGTGTGACCCTGGGCAAGTCACTTCACCCTGTTTGCTTCAGTCTCCTCATTTGTAAAATGAGCTGGAGCAGGAAATGGCAAACCATTCCTGTATCTCTGCCAAGAAAATCCCAAACAGGGTGTGCAAGAGTCAGACATGACTGAAAATAAGTAAACAACAACAAAAGTGTGGATTACTGTAATGAGATCAAATACAAAGAAATACCATGACCTTAAATACAAGGTAGTCTGAGAGGGGGGGCAGTAGCAGCTGAGAGGATCAGAAAAGTCTTCATGCAGAAGGTGGTGCTCAAGCAGAGCCTTGAAAGAAGGGAAGGATTCTTGGAGGCAGAAGTGAGGAGGGAGCACATTCCAGGAAAGGGGAACAGAGGTAAGAGATGGAATGTTCCGTCTGAGGAAGAAAGAGAAGGCCACTCTGGTTGGATCTCTGAGTGCAGGAAGGGGAGTGATATGCAATGATACTAGAAAAATGCTCTGGGGTTGAATTTATGAAGGGCTTTAAAACCTACACAGAGGTGTTTATGTTTGATTTTTAGAGCAACAGGAAGCCACTGGAGTTGATTGAGAAGGGAAGTCACACTGTTAGATCTGCACTTAAGGAAAATCATTGTGTGGAAGATGGACTTGGAGCGGGGAGAGAGTATAACAAGGAGCCCAGTTAAGACAGTTGTTACAACGGTCTCAGGGCTGCTAGGTGGTGCAGTGGATAGAGTGCCAGCCTTGTAGTCTGGAAGACCCGAGTTCAAATCTGACCTCAGACATTTAGTAGCTGTGTGACCTTGGGCAAGTCACTTCACTCTGTTTGGCTCAGTTTCCTCATCTGTCAAATAAACTAGAGAAGAAAATGGCAAACCACTCCAGTATCTTTGTCAAGAAAATCCCTGAAGGGATCATAAAGAGTTGGACATGACTGAGATAACTCAACAACAACAATACAATAATCTCAGAGAGAGGTTAATGAGGGCATGAACTAAAGTGGCAGCTAGCTGTGTAGGTCAGTGGTGGTGATCCTTTTGACAGAAACAGGGAAGTTTGGAAAAGAGATGTGTTTTGGTGGGTGGGAAATGATGAATTTTGTCAGCAGCACAAAATGTGTAGAGCACTCTGAATGCTTACATGGGTTACAGATGAAAATTTTCAGCAGGAGAATAAAGGAATAAAACTGAAAGTTAAATATACATACTACTTATCATTACACCCTATCAGAAATGTCCCAGGGAGGGCAAATTCCATTCTATTAAATTGTCAGATTTTTTTTTTAAAGCAGGAGATAAATGCATGCAGGTGAATTTTAGGGAGAGAGGAAAATAGTGGTTGGAGACTTTTAAAAAATGTAGAGCCATTCCAGCTCTTGTGCCCTGCTTCTATCACACATAAATGTCATCATAATTTGAGGATAACATATTGAGGCACCTCTCTCCCTCCCACTACAGTACTTTTATGTGAGTAAAACCCAGCATTTTAAGGAATCAACAACAGACTTAAAGAGCATCACTCTGGGAGACTACTGACCTAGATGGCTTCCTTTGATTCCCAACTAAAATCCCACCTTCTACAAGAAGCCTTCCCCAGTTCCTCTTAATTCCAGTGTTTTCCCTATGTTAATTCTTTCCTATATAACCTTACTTTGTGTGTGTGTGTGTGTGTGTGTGTGTGTATACACATACATATATACAAAGCTATTTATAGCATGCTCTGTACGTATTTATTTGCATGTTGTCTCCCGTTAGACTGTAAACTCCTTGAGGGCAGGGTTCGTCTTTTGTCTCTTTTTGTATGACTGGCACTTAGCACAGTGCCTGACACATAGTAGGTAGGTGCTTATAAGTGTTTGTTGATTGCATGTGGTAGAAAGAGAAGTAGCAGGATCACCCCTAATGAGGGGTGGGAGTGAGGAAGCAGTAGCTGATAAACAAGGGCAAAATTATTTCCTTATGACAACCCATAATCTGGTTTCCAGGTTACACTGGGAAAATATTTTTGAGACTATTTAAATAGTCATCAACATTTTTATTACTTATTTACTTTTTATCACTTATTTATATCCATTTTTACATGTAGACAGTCAGTTAATCAATAAATAGGTATTGATTGCCTACCTATGTGCCAGGAACTGTGCCCAAGTGTGGAGCTACAAAGAAAGGCAAAAGATAGTTGCTTCTCTCACTCAGGGAGCTTGCAGTCTAATGGCGACAACATAGAAACAGCTCTGTGCAAACCAACTATATACAGGATAAATGGGAAATAATTAACAGAGGGACGGTACTAGAATATAAGGGAATTGGGAAAGGTTTCCTGCAGAAGGTAGGATTATAGCTGGTGCATGAAGGAAGTAGGAGAAGCAGGAGGTGGAGGTGATGAGGGAGAGCATTCCAGGCATGAGGGACAGCCAGGGAAAATGCCCAGATTCAGGAGATGAAGAGTCTTGTTCAAGGAATGGCAATGAGACCCATGCAATGGGATCATAGTGGATGTAGGACACACAAAGTACAAGAACGAGGGAAAGGTGTGGGCCTTTCTTTGTTGGGGGATGGGGGAGGGTTAGGTTATAAAGGGCTTTAAATACCAAACAGAGGATTTTCTATTTGGTCCTGGAGTTTATAGGGAGCTCCTATAATTTGTTGAGTATGGGGGGGAGGGGTGACATGGTCAGACCTGTGCCTTAGGAAACTTAGTGGCCCCTTTGTCATTTCGTGATGAAAGTGGTAGCTTAGTGGAGGATGGACAGAAGCAGGAAGAGACTCATGGAAGAGAGACCAATTAGCAGGTTATTTCAGTGGTCTGGATAGGAGATAATGCAGGACTACACCAGAATGGTGGCAATGTGAGAGAAGAGAAGGCAGGGTACTTGAGATGTTACAAAAGTAAAATGGATAAGTCTTGGCAACAGGTGGTAGGGGTAATGAGAAAGAGAGAGAGCAAAAGTTCCAGGATGATGCCCAAGCTGTAAGCCTAGGTGACTTGGAGGACGGTAGTATCCTCAACAGTAAGAGGGAATTGAGGAGGAAGGCTTGGTTCAGGGTGGGGCAATAATAAGTTCAGTTATGGACATGTTGAGTTAAAGATGTCTTAGGGAATTCAATTAGAAATGTCAAATAGGTAATTGGAGCTATGAGACTGGAGGTCAGAAGAGAGAGAATAGAGGTGGATAAGAAGATTTGGGAATCATCAGATTAGAGATGATGGAATCCATGGGAGCTGATGAGATCATGAAATGAGATAGTATAAAGTAAGAAGAGAAGAGAGGAGGAGAAGACAATAGAAGAGAAGAGGAGGGGAGGGAAGGTGGCTCAGGCCAGAGTAGTGGGGGAATGTCATACTCACAGTTTTGGGGCATGACCTGAATGAAGATTCAGCAAAGGTGATTGAGAAGGAACAGGATAGATAGGAAGAGAACTAGGAATGAGTAGTGCCATGAAAATCTAGAGAGGAGAGGGTTATTGACAATGTCAGTCTACAGAGATATCCAGAAGAATGAGGATCGAGAAAAGATCATTAGATTTGGCAGTTGAGAAATCATTGGTAACTTTGGAGAAAGTGATTGGAGTTGAATAATGGATGAGACTGCAGAGAATTGAGAGGGCTAGAGGAAAGAAAGCAGAAGGGAGCTTAGTTATAAAAAGGAGAGATGTGAGACATCAGCCAGCAAAGATGGGCAGATCAAGTGAGGGTTTTTTGAGGCTGGAGGAGACATGTAGATGTTTGTAAGCAAGAGGGAAGAAGCCAGTAGCCAGGGTGAGACTGAAGACAGAGAGTGGGAGAGATAGACGGGCAATCTGCTGGAGAAGGTGAAAGGGAATGGAATCATGTGTCATGTAGAGGGCTTGACCATGGTAAGAGAAGAGCCACCTCATTCTGTGAGTCAGGACTGAAAGAAGAGATTAGTGGCAAGATATCTGGATGATGAGAAAGAGGGAAGAAGAGGGAGCTTTCAGCAAATGGTATCAATTTTTTTTCTCAATATGAGGTGAAGTTCTCAGCTAGGAGGGTGGGGGTAGAGAGGGAGCCATAAGAGGTTTGAAGAGAGATGAAAAGGTTTGGACAAACTTCTGTGTTGCCTGGGGTAGTGAGTTAATTCGGGAGGTATAAAAGTATTGCTTTGCTATAGTGAGGACCCAGTTGTGTAATATAACTTTGCAGCAGTACATCCAGTCAGCATGGTTTCATCATTTTCTCTAGCTTTGTTCAGCAGCAGGTGAAGGAGGGAGGGCAGGAGATGGTGGGAATGATCCAAGGCTGAGGCTTGGTAGGGTAAGATCAGCAATATGATAAGGGGGGTAAGGCCCTCAAGGGAAGGGATCAGGGTAAAGTTGAACTGCTATCCTGACTAATAGTAACATTTCGTCACTTTATTTTTCTTTAAGCCATTATTAACAGTGAGCTAAAAGTATTCTTGTTTTTAGTTTTTAAAACTTTGGGTGCTATCCATAATGTATAAGGATATAGGGCTCCAGGAAGCAAAGGAGCCAGAGATAATTGTTGAGATTCTAAACCTGGGGAACAGGGAGGAATGTACCATTAACAGAAATTGCTAAGCAAGAGAGGGAGTTCATTTGGGAGGAGATGATCACGTTGACTTTAGACATGTCAAGTTTGAGAAGAGCAGGACAGCTAAATAGACTTGACGTTTTGTGACTGAAATCTGGAAGAGATGCCAGGGCTGGTTATATACTTGGTAGATATTAAAGTCTTTAAAATGGAACACTATAAATTATTTTCCAAATATGAGCAGGATACATCAGACAGATTTCCACAAATAGGTTATAATTTAATGAATTTCATTCTATGGAAATCTGGAGAAGGTAATGAACTCTGATACCTAAATTAGTAATATAAAAATAAGACTCTCCTCCTTCCCTAAGTAGAATGTAGGTTCTTTGGAGATAAGGAATCAGGAATACAGTTATCCTTTCCATATCGCAAGGGTTAGGGGAGCAGTACTCTGTAATTTGGAAAAATCTGTGTAAAATTTTTTGGTTCTCCCTTCATATCAGAGAAGAAGTCTGAATTTTTTCTTTTTCTTTTATGGGGTGTTTATAGTATTAAAAAATAAAATATGTTGATATTATACAATACTACGCATATATTTTATGCATTTCTGAGTTTTAAACCTTTTCTGTGTTGTCTCCTGGCCTTTGCATGTTGTCTGTGGTTTCTGCAAAACTACCCCCAAAATTCCCATTTAATTTCTTATGCTGACTGGGGATATATGGAAACCATGATGGGGAAAGTGATGATGTAGAAGGGATAATTGTATTTCATCTTTGTCTATTCAGTGTCTAACATAACATCTTGTATGTAGTAGACAGCAAATCACTATTTGCTGAATGACTAAATGAAGTCCGAGTTTGTATTGCACTTAACAAGCATATTCATTATGATGAGTTATGGAAAAACCTGTATTCAGGATTTTTAATGGGTCTGTATTGATTTGGAAGGAGGCATCTAGTGGAGTCATAAACATTTTTGTTGGTGACTTAAATGAAGCCATAGAAGGTATGCTTACCACTTTGGCTGATGACATAAAGCCAGTAGGGACAGTTAACACATGAGATGATAGAGTCAGGATACCAGAAGATCCCAATGTGATAGAGTAGTGGGACAAGTTTAATAAGATGAAATTCAGTAGGGGTGAATGTAAGGTTATATATTTGAGTTTTAAAAACCAACTTCATAAATACAGACCAGGGGAGTTAGAGCTAGCTTCTTGTGCCATGGTCTGGCAGTTTCTAGCGGACTGCAATTTCATGCTAATTCAACGGTATTATCCTGCAGACAAAAAAAAAAACAAAAAAAACAAAACTTAATGTTATTAGAGGCTACATGAAGAGATGCATCATTTCCAATGCAGTGGAAATGTCAGTTCTGTTGTACTTTGTCCTGGACTGATCAGGGGACCATAGACTAATTAAGCCATTTGTTGGATTTGTGAGATTACTGAAAGCACATTTTTCATCAGGATCATCAGTCTTTAAAAATCAATAGGCTGGTGGGCAAATTTCTGCTTATGTTGCAGAGTTGGACCATCTGTCTAAACCAGGGGTAGGGAACGTTAGGCCTCAAGGCCACATGTGGCCCTCTAGGTCCTCAAGTTCTGGATTCAGTGGAAGGACTGCACTTGAGTACCTAGAGGCTACATTTAGAACTGTGGTCAAAACACTGTAATTTGGAGATTTTCTTTGATGATATATATTTGTTTTTTGCATTGCATATGACATTTGTAATGAGATCCCTCTTAACTAATCCACAATTTGATATTTGTAATGGTCCAAGACAAGGCCTTACCTAGTAAAATTTTTTTTTTGGTTATAAATTTAAAATAAATTTTATAAGAAATTTTATTAGAAATTTAACCTCATATAATTGATACTCAAAAAAAAATCCTCCTCTCTTTTCTTGGCTTCTTTGAGCCCCCTGGTACCATTTGCAGCAGTCTTCCCCTCCTGTGGACTCACACCTTCCTTCTGGATGCCACTCCCACCTTGCATTTTGTTGTAGCCTTCCACATCCCATTCAAGAAAATTCTGTGCCTTGGGCTTATACAATTACAGAGTAACAGACCAATCCCTAGCTTCTCTCAGACTGACATCAGATTTGGGAAACCAGTAAGACATCTCGCAAGAACTTGCTTCCCCTTCCCTACAAAACCCAGAACCCTCATCTTTTTTAGTGAGTTGCCTTCATGTGAAGATAGGAAGACAGTTGTTTTATACAGGAGGAGTGATGGGAAGCTGGTGAAGCTTGGTATGCCAAGTCTGCCACAGCCTCTCAGGACTAACACTGGCCATGGCCTGACACTGATCCCACCTGAGGATCCAGCATCTTCTCTGTATTTCACCTTGTTGCTCCTGCCCCTTCATGTTTCCATGCTCAGTCATCTCACTTATGCCTTGGACCTTGCTTAGCATGAGTACCCATATGCTTTATGCATTACTGACTGATCCATCTCATTCTTTGGTGAAACCTCCTCTAGGTCCCCAAACTTCTGGAGTAGACTAGGACGATCACAAAAATATTTAAATATAAATTTGAAATTACTTCTGATAAAAGGTATACATGCAAAAAGAATTGTCTTCGTTGATCACGTTCTGATATCTTTGATCATCTTATCACATGTGTGTATGTATGTATTATGAAATAATACTAAGTAAGGGAAAAAAGAGAACACTGTATACCTTGACCAACTCCAGCCTCAGACACTTACTACACTGTGATCCTGGGAAAGTCACTTATTGTCTTTCTGCCTCAGTTTCCTTGACTGTAAATGGGAATAATAATAGCACCCACCTTGCGGACTTCTTGTAAGGATTAAATACAATAATATTTGTAAAGTGCTTAGCACAGAGCCTGTATACCCTAGGTGCTCTAGAAATGCTTATTCCTTTTCCCTCCTCTTTCCCCTTAGTGCAGGGTCTAGCATCAAAGAGGTGCTTAATAAACGCTCGCTAACAGCCTCAACATGAAGAGTGGATTTCTACTCACATATAAACTGAACTTTTATAATCCTGGAATTGACATCCAACTCAGATTCTGTAATTCTACACTTAAATAATTTAGTAGATACAGTCACTCAAAATGCATATTCCAATCAATGACAGAGGAGAATTTTGGCAATATCTTTCACTTAGTATGTCAAAGAGTGCTAAAGGAACTGATGAGCTACATGCTATTTAGGTATATCATAGGACCATAGATCTCTAGAACTGAAGGGGACTTCAGAAACCATCTAGTTCACCCCCCCCCTTTTTACAGATGAGGAAACAGAGGCCCAGGAAGGTTAAGTGATTTGCCCAAGGTCACACAGGTAGTAAGCACCAGACGAGGGGCAGTTCTAGCATTTCTTCTGTGTGGGTCCTCTTTCCACTAATATACTTCCGTAAACCTGCCAAAGACACTATCCCTGACATACTGAAGGCCCCTCTTTGAGTTTGTGAGTATTTCCTATAACGTCTGGGTTAATCATTACTCCAGCCATGAGCACCAGTTTACCTTCTTATGAGGAAGCTTCCTCTCTCAGGGCAAGTTAGCATGTTCTCTTCAATTTACAGTCTTAGAGAGTTGTTGATGTTTTTTAGAAAACTCTCAACAGATTACGTACCTACTTGCTCATTGTTTAATGAGGGCACTGTTGCCCAAACTAGAAATACCTTGAGTATTTGATCCTAGACCAGTGGTTCTCAACCTTCCTAATGCCACGACCCTTTAATACAGTTCCTCATGTTGTGGTGACCCCCAACCATAAAATGATTTTTGTTGCTACTTCATAACTGTAATTTTGCTGCTGTTATGAATCATAATGTAAATATCTGACATGCAGGATGTATTTTCATTGTTACAAACTGAACATAACCCACAGGTTGAGAACTGCTGTCCTAGACCATCTTTCCCTGACTGGAGGTGATGATTTCCATTAGAGTCTGACTGTCATCTTTTGAAATGGGACTATTGGCTATCACTGTGAAAGAAAAGAGAAATCTGAAGAAGACCCCCTAGTCCTCAGGGAAGAATATTTTCCCCTGGGGAGAAAGAGAGTAGAAAAAATACTACCTGTGGCTATTTGCAGGGAGCCAATCAGTGTTAGGCAATGTGCTCAGCACTGGGAATACCAAATAAAAGTGAACAACAATCCCTGTTCTCAAGAAATTCACAGACCAGTGGGAGAAATAACATGCTAGTGGCTATATGCAATCTCTCTCTCTCTCTGTCTCTCTGTGTCTCCCCCCCATATATGTATATACACACATATGTATCTATGTGTACATGTATGTACACATTATATGTATCTATACAATAGATTGGAGATAACCTCAAAAAGAAGGCACTTCTTGCAGAAAGTGAGACTTGCAAGGAGGCTTAGATGAGGAAGGGGTGTATTCCAGGCATGGGGGACAACCAGTTGGGAGACGGAATATCTTGATGGAGAGGAAGAGCAAGGAAACCAGTGTCTCACTGGATTGTAGAGAACCTGGAGCACAAGAAAATGTGAGAAGCCTGGAAAGGCAGGACCATACTAGGAATGGCTTTAAAAACCAAATAGAGCTGGATTTTTCTTGGGAACAGAATGAAGGTCCCCAAGCACACTGAAAGTGAGCTTGTGACTCTATCCTCTGGAGAAGAATACAGGAGAGGAAAAAAGGAGGTTGATCTCCAATATAGATGGGAGAAATGGCAGCCTGTATTTTAATTTCAAAGGTTAGCTCCATCGTGCTTTTCTGGTCACCAGCAATATGTGGGGCTGGGACCTCATTCATCAACTGGCAGACTTTGTCCTTGTCAGAGAAAGGGCCTTGAGTAAAATTTTATCTGTTGACTCCTAGATGTTTATCTCCAAAGGATTATACATTTATTTTGGGGAAAAAAAGTGGCCTTCATGGTAGGCCACACAGCACAAATGTGAAGATAAAAAATTTAAAACACAAACATCTGGGATTTAAAATCTAAAAAGGACCTTGGAGCTGGCAGATAAAGAGATGTGAGCTTGCTTCTTCCCTTTCATATCTGCCTAAGTAAATGGGACTGGAAACTGCCCTTGTGGGTGGGAGGTGCCGGGAGAAGGTCTGACATTGCCTGTTTAGAGATCTGTTACATAAATGCAAACCTGCTGATAAAACCAAAGAAAAATAGAGCATTTAAAATGGACTTTTTCTAATGGAAACTTCATGAGTTTTCCTTAGTTTTGCAAAATGGATCACTAAACTCTGCTGGCCCTAATTCCAGTTGTGTTTCTTAATAATCTAATGTGTGCTTTTAAGTTACAATTCTAAAGTGTTTTGTTTTTTAAAGCTGTAGTGAACAAATTCCCAACTGGGGTCTTCCTCTCTTCTTTGCTTTATGCAGCAAATGTAAACTTGCTGTCTAAATTAGTGTCATTAGTGTTGATCTCTTGAAAATAGCAATTCAGTCCCAACTCTTTCCTTCATAAAGTCAACCAGCTAAGAACAAGCTGCTTCTCAGAAAGGATAAGGAATTGATATTCTATGACAGAAAGCATGGCAAAGTGTAGAGAGCTGGCTTCAAAGTTAGGAAGACCTGAATTCAGGTCTGGCTTCTGACATACTGGCTGTGTAACCTAGGCAAGTCACTTCAGGAAAATTTCTGAGACTACAAGTTTCAGGAAGGTGCCAGCCTGTATCGGGATAGGAATTTCTACACCTGGGGGTTCCCTGTACCAGTGAAAGCATAAATCCTGTCCCTCATTCTCTGTTCTATGAATCTATGGATGGGCCTATGGAGAGAGCTGGATTTGGAGTCAGGAAGGCCTGGGCTCACATCTTGCTTCCCACAGTTCATAGCTGTATGAAGGAGGGCAGGTCACTCTGCCCATCTGTGGACCTCAGTATCTTTGCTGGTAAAATTGGGATAATGAACCTTTTCATGCCTACCTTATAGGGCATAGTGAGGCTCAAGGCAGGGAACCAATGTAAAGGAATCTGCAAACTAAATAGCTAAATTACTGTTATGAACTCCACTTTGGATATTCATTCTTCCATTCTTGCATTCTTGTAGCTAAAGGTTTGGCCTTGTCATTGTCTGGGTTTTCTGGGGTGGGGGGGAATGGAGTGGATTACTTGGATTATGCTCTGCTCAAATTTTATAAAGCCAAGTCCAGCAGAACATCCAAGTAGACATGTCCAGAAGGCAGTAAGTGACATAGGTCTGGAATTTGGAAGACTGAAGAGTCATCTGCAGAGAACTGGTAAAATCATAGTGAGGGTATAGAGAAGAAAAAAAGCCCAGGCAGTCCATCTCTGTTTCTAATTTACTTCTTGAGATCAAGAGCACCACCTCCCTCCTAAGGACTGGGAGCAATATTGAGGGAGGGTTCCCAACCTGGGAATCAATCTTGACTCTGCCCTTACCCAACGTATCTGATCAGTTGCCACATCTTGTCATTTTGACTCTCGTGATGTCTCTTGCCTCTGTCTCTTTCTTTCTACTCATACAACAACCACCCTACTTCAGGCCTGAATCACCCTTTGCCTAAACTATTATAATAGTCTCTTAATTAACCTCTCTATTTCCATGGTTTCCTTTCACCAATGCATCCTCCACATCAGAGATGTCAAACATTTGCAGCATGAGGTCTGCAACTTTTCTGAGCGGGTCTGAACCAGATTAAAATGTAAATCTTAAATAAATATTTAACAAAATGAATAAAAATACAATAGATCATAGATAATGTTAAAATGTGGTTTTCATATGTCAATATGCCATGGCAGGGATTCTTTGTGTACAGTTTAGTGGCTTTGTTTCTATTTGAGTTTGATGTCACTGCTCCACACAGTTGCCACATTGATATTTTTAAAGCATGTCTGACCAAGTCATTTCCCAGCACAACAATGAATGAATGAGGGAATAAGTTAATGAATGAAAAATCATTTCTTAAATATTTCCTATGTGCCAGTCACTGCGTTAAATACTGGGACTAGAGATACAAAAGAAGACACTTCCTGCCCTTAAGAAGCTTACATTCTAATGGGAGAAGACAACACATTAGGTGCCCAGGAACGGGTTGTTTTGGTGAGGGAAATCATAGAGATAGTGATTAGAATCATAAGATAATTGACTGAAGCTTCAGTGGTTCCTTTATTGTCCCTAGGATGAAATATAAACTCTATAATTTGACTTTTAAGACCCTTCACATAGTGGACCTAACCAGTAGTGAGCTTTCAGCAGAGGCAAGTTGGCCATTTATCAGGTGTCTTGTGGTGGGGATTCCTTTCAGGTTTGGGTTACGCTAGATGGTTGCTAAGCCTCCTTCCAGATCTAATGTCTGATTCTGTTTTTCTAGACTGAATTAACATTTCTTACACTCATACATGCCCTATTCAATCCTTAAGGTCATTCCATTTTCCACTACCCCCATTCCTTGCCTCCATCTCTTTGAACTGCTAGCTCCCTTCAAGGTTCCCCTCAAGTGCCCCTTGGCCTTTCATGATCCCCCCAGTTTGTAGTGCCCCCCAATTAATTTGCATTTACTTCAACATCTTGCAGTTTCCTATTTGTGTACATGTTGCTTCACACCTAGTAGAACATGTGTGTGCGTGTGTATTTTTGTATCACTACTTCCTAGTGCAGTGTCTTTCACATAGCAGTCATTGTTGAATTGAATTGTTGAAGGATGTGCCAAATATGTGCATGTTTGTGAAGAAAATGATGAATCACTAATATGCTCAACTTCTTATTGGGTTAACTACATAGACTTTTATGGTTCATAACCAGGGTGGGTGGGGAAAGAGATAGGGAGCAGAAGGGAGGGAAGGATAGAGATGGGGGAAAGGGAGAGAGAGAAAGAGGGAGAGAGAAAGAGAGAAAGGAGAGGAAGAGAGAGAGAAAGACAGAGAGAGAGAGAGAGTGAGAGAGAAAAGAGGAAAAACCTCCAAGATCCTTTTTTAAAAAATGATTTAGACATACAGGGTGATACCATAAACCTCCGAGATACTTTAAGGAGATTTATCTCTTCTACCCCTGTCCTTCCCCAGCCTCCAACCTTGGGCAGTGCTCCTGACTCTATTTGGTGAGAAAAGAAAGATGGCATCTTAGAGCACCACATTAATGATTATGTGCTGAACAAAAGCAGTATAGCTTCCTTTCATTCCTGTCCTCCTGTACCATTTCGGAAGGCACAACAGAATCCAACTCTGTCAGATCAGACTTTGGAGAGGCAGGGCACTGGAGTGGGAAGAGCCTTAGATTTGGAGAGAGAAGACCAGGATTCTATCCCTCGCTTTGTCACTTCCTACCCGTGTGATTTGCAAATTCCTAAAATTCTCATTGACTTAGTTTCCTCATCTGTAAAATGAAGGGGTAGGACTATGGTTATTTAAAGGTTTCTTTCCAAAGGTGTCAGTGGGGCATCCAGAAAGAGAGATAACTCTAGAGCCAGTGAAATCTTCAGGACTGCAGATATAAATGTATCTGCATAAAAGGGGTGATAATTGAAGTCTTGAGAGTGAATGAGATTGTCAGAGGAGAGAGTGTATGGTCTGTATATCCTGTCTTTAAAAATCCTGAGAAGGGATGCTATGCATAAAGATAGGAAGAACATTTCTGATGGGTGAGTGAAAAATGTGAGCTTTGAGTGAAGTAGGGAAGTATTCCTAATTCACACCAGAAAGAAGCCCAGTTATTTTTTGAATAGATTTATTTCAGTATCATTTCTGTGTGTATCAGTATGTGGGTGCATGTGTGGGTGGGGAGGGGAATCATTGAGAAGAGTGAGATAATTTATTCCCCATAACAGATAAGAATGGAGAAGGAATTATAATACTATTTATCAAACCACAGAGCCTCAGTCAGTGGAGTACATGGTCACCAGAGGATCATAGGATCATGGGGTTTTCAGCTTAAATGGACCATCAGGTATCATCTAGCGATTCCCTCCATTTTACAGAGGAAAGTGAAGCCCAAGTGCCTTGCCCAGGTGGCAAATAGGTGAGCTAAGATTTGAACCTCACTCTTCTGACTCTAAGCCATAAAATAAGCTGTTTCCATTGGTTAAAATATTTATCTAAGATGGTTCATATAGTAGAATCCTACAAAATGTCATAGCTGTGGTTTTCAGAGAATGATACTTTATGGGGCAGCAGGGTGACACTGGATAGAGAAGTGGTCCTGCAGTTGGGAGGAACTGAGTTCAAATGTGACCTCAGACACTTGACACTAGTTGTGTGACCCTGGGCAAGTCACTTAACCCCAATTGCCTTGCAAACAAAACAAAACAAATAAAGGACTAAGGAGGTGAGCATAAAGAAAGAAGGACATTTGAGTTGAAACCGATTCTGTTTGCGTGTAGGGAGAAGATTTTAGAGGCAGACATAGGCAGGTGATTTCTGCCTGTAAAGATAGTTGAATAACAAATGGGCTGGGTCCCAGTGCTAATCCATATGGAGCAATATGCTGACCAAGGTGTGATAGATGTAAATATCTAATTGGTAAAGTTCTGAAACTCAAGTTTTTTCTACATGGGGCAAAACAACCCTTGGGAAAAAGTAGACCCCAAGTCTGAATGTGAGAGTATATAGGGGTCTGTCACATAGGGTGATGTGTATGTATGTGTATATAGTATGTATGTGTGTATGTATTTAGAACATGCTTCAAGAATACACACACATAGTTATATGTAAGATCTTGAAGTATATTCTAATTCTCATGACTGTTCTACAGCGGTTGATTAATTGCATAGACAGGATGTAGGGAGTGTTCAAGGAGGACTTAGCACCTCTGGTGTGAAGGCTTGCCGAGCCCTTTTCAGGGCTGCTCATTCACCTTGGGAGTCTACTTGGCACTCAACTCTCACCTGTGGCTCCAGGAAGCTGTAGCATGCCCAGCAGCCACACCCCAGTAAACCTTCTTGGCAGACAGGCTAAACCAGGTTGAGGGTAACCCAGGGGTCTCAGACTCATTGGTGAGTTAGAGGGGTATCTACCCCAAACATGTGAATACTTCTACCAGCAAAATGAGCAGGTGGTTCCAATGACCATGAAGGCAGATGAAGCAGAGCTTGGTCAGACATTGATGCCAGGGTCACCCACCCTATCAGTGGTCCTGACCTTTGTCTTGCCACTGGACTTCCATGACTCTGAAAGAGTGAGGCTGACAACTTTTGTGCAACTCTGCCTCCCTTAAATTCAGTTCATGCACAAGTCAAGACATCACCCTGTGATATCATTGGTCCTCTGCAAAAACAAAGGACAAAAACAGCAAAAGTCATCATGTAGTTAAATATTTACTGGCATCTCTGTTTCCGATGCTACTGGATGCAGTACTGACTCAAAAGAAATAATAAACACAGCCCTTGATGGCTGCTCTTAAAGAGGCTGCAGTACACCTTAGTGAAGCTGGTGCGTGTATTGGGGACTGTGTAGGGGGCTTGATGTAGGTTTGTTCTGAGGCTTTTTTTTATCAGCTGCAGTCGGGATTTACACAACTCGTGAAAGGCTAATATCTCATTTGCATATGATATGTCATTTGCAGACTCTGCTTCTCGTATTTGTGTCTATAATAGCACTTCCACGTTCAAAAGTGTATTTATCTCTAAAATTTTACGAGGTTTTCATTTTGCTTGTTTTTTGCTTCTGTTTTTCACTTGAGCCTATGTATTCCTACTTATCACTCACTATATAGTGACTATAGATGTGAGATGGACTTCTGCTCCTGCGCCTTCTCCACTTCCTGAAAATCCTCCATCTCCAAACCCCTTAGACACCTCTACCTGATCTTTTCCTCTTAGCCTCTCCATTCGGGGCAGAGGAGCAGAGCTGAAAGCCAATAAACGGGTGTGCCATGCAGTTTTAAAATACCGCTCACTTAACAAATGTAGGCCCAAGAGGAAAACTTGTTTGAAAATTAAAGGTATTGTATAAATACATGCCATGTGTAGCTTCACTGTTAATTTTAAATTAGTGCCTGCTGATAAATGCCTTGTGTAGATTGCTGGGAACCTTTACAAAAAAATGGAAGGAAAGGGGAAAAGCTGCCCGAGGATACCCGTTGTCCTCATTTACTTCTCCAGAAGAAATCTTTATCTGCATGGAGTTAATATTCTTTTGTCAGCAGTAAACCGTGTTTTCCAGTTGTTCCATCCCACTAATCTGCAGCCCTAGGAAAATTACTGTCTTTGCCTTATTTGCATCAAGATTCTCTATAACTTTATCAAAATACAGTCTCATTCAACTCTTGAAGCAAGATCTACAGTAATCAATTTCTCCCCTTATTTTAACCTGGACATGGTCCAAAATGCAATGTTTTATTTGTCACAGCAAACTCCCTTCTCTCCAAACTGGTAGGAGAGGGTGTTCTAGTTAGTATTTTGGTTAACACAGAATACATAGTTTCCTGCTATGAATTAATTGCCAATTCTTAGAGAATTGGAATAAAATATGTTTAAAATATGTTGGATGTAACTCAATCTTCCACTAACCTTTATGGACCTTAGTTTCCTTATCTGTAAAATGAGAGTTTAAATGAAACGCCATCTAAGGCCCTTTCCTGCTATAAATCATAGGATCCTATGCTTCAGAAGGTATTTTATGATCTTATTTACTGAGTAGCTATCCTGAAAGTCAGTTGCCATTCTAAAGTACCATAATTATAGAAGGTATAGGAGATTGGTATGAATAACATCTATGTGGTATTACAAAGTTTATAAAGCAATTTCCTCACGACTCTTTGAGCAAGGTGGTGCACGTGGCTCTTGGCCATGCCCTCAAATTTGTTTTGCTTGTTTTTTAAAATAAATCCTTTAGAAGGACAGAAAAAAAATCACAAATAGGACAGCCTTGAAAGTTACATGTTGAATTTATTATGTATCTAAAAAAAGATATCCATAAGTGAATTTCCTAATTTCATCCGCAATCCTTTTTTGGGGGGAGTGGGGGAATTGGGGGTTGCTATGTATATGGAAATACTCATTTTATTTGGTGTCTGTTAAACTCAGATATTTTTCAAAAAATAATAACTAAACCCTTTGTAGTAGTTTGTCATTTAATCATTCTGCTGGAAAAAAAAAAGATTATTTGACCTCTGGGTTCTGTATTACTTAGAGTTCACTGCAAAAAGCTTTTGGTATTTAAGAATGTCAGATGTGGGGCGGAGCCAAGATGGCGGCGTAGCAGCAGCAACACATCGCAGCTCTCACATAGCCACCCCAAAATACCCATAAAATAGGACTCTAAACCAATCCTGGAACTCCAAAACGCACACAAAGATACTTCCCACTAAAGTCAGC
>CM053581.1:113596793-113615170 GCA_028627135.1 Pseudochirops cupreus
ACCTCAGCCAATCCCCTTCTTCCACATCAACAGGGGAGTTCATGCCTTCTCAACAGTGGGACAGGGTTTGCCCCTTCCACACTTAGCACTTAGTACTAAGTGCTAAGTATCCTGCTAAACAGATTACTATTACACACTATCATCCTTCAATACAGTTAAATTAAAAAGATTTTTAATGAATGTAATAGCCATCAACAAAAATAATCTTACAGAATAAGTAATAAAATTTTACATAGAATCTTTAGCATTTATCAAAGCAGAGACAAATTAACAAGTATACCATAGATTAGCTCTAATCCAAATCTGTTTTTCCTTCATTTGTGTGGATGCATGTATAATCGTGTGTGTATATGTGAAATACTTACTCCTCAACATATATACACATACATGCAAAAACAAAGTAGAATTAGGTTCATTGTTTAGTCATTTTTCAGTTGTTTCTGACTCTTTATGACTCCTTTTGGGTATTTCTTGGCAAAGATACTGGAGTGGTTTGCCATTTCCTTCTACAGATCATTTTACATGTGGGGAAACTGAGGCAAATGGGGTCAAGTAACTTGCCCACAATCACACAGCTAGTCTTCCTGACTCCAGGCCTGGAACTCTATTCACTATGCCACCTACCTGCTCTCAGTTTGGTTCAAAAGACTTCAGTTCTAAACCTTGCTCTTCCACTTACTACAACTAAGTGGCAGAGGATAGAGCAATGGATCCGGAATCAGGATAGACCCAAGTTCAAATGTGATCTCAGACACTTACTAACTGTGTGACCCTGGGCAGGTCAGTTACCTTCTCTTTGCCCAGTTTTCTCATCTGTGAAATGGGGATAATAATAACATCTAACTCCCACAGTTATTGTGAGGATAAAAGAAGGCAATGTTTGCAAAGTGCTTTGTAGAACTTAAAGTGATATGTAACTGCCAGCTCTTATTATTACTTTGTGATCTCAGGAAAGTCACTTCATTTCTTTGGGCCTCCGTATCCTGTTTTTGTAAATTTTGAAGAGAGTGATCTAGAATTTCTAGATGACTTTTTAGGTTTCTTCCAGTTGTAAATCTATGATGCTATTATCTTATTATATCTATATTATGTATGTATAGATATGTACATTTGCATAGATATAATTTTTTTTTGCTTGGAATCAATGTGAATACAGATCTTGTTTTCATAATCTCCTTTTGCAACATTTTCTATACATCTTTCCGTAGTTTTTAACATTTTTCAAATATATCCTTTTTTATTAGGATAAAATATATATATATTTTAAAAATTGATTCAAAACTGTGATTTCAAATTATCATAATCTACAATGTGGAATGAATACCCTAGAGATTCCCTCTCATTTTATACATGAGGAAACTGAGGCAAACAGGGTTAAGTGACTTGCCCTGGGTCACATAGCTAGAAAGTGTCTGAGGATAGATTTGAACTCATAAGATGAGTCTTCCTGACTCTGGGTCCAGGGTTCAATACACTGTGCCCCATTCCAATGTTCTCATTATACAGATGAGGAAGCTGAGTTCCAGAAAAGTTAAGTTAGTTTCCTAGGGTGACACAGTGAGTTCGTGGAAGAACAAAAATTTGAATGTAAGGTCAGCTGACTCAAAACTCCAAAACTGAAGGTATGGGTCAAGAGCTAGAAGGTCCCCCAGACACCATCAAGTCCAACCCCAATGAGGAAACTTGAGACCCAAAGAGGTTAACTGACTTGCCCAGTTCACACTGCTAGTAAACATCTGAAGTGGGATTTGAACCCTCATCCTCCAGGATATCAGGACATCACTCTACCCACTATACCACTGCTCCGTTATGTCTTTCTACTATAGCTTGCTAGCCACAGACATTACATGACTTGGCCAAAGTCTAAAAAGAATAATCAATAGAAGTGAAATTTAACCATCAACCCAGTGGAACTTTTGTCCAATGTACTATATAGTTCCCACGAGGAAACTTCCTCTACTAATACTTATAGGCAACTTTCCTGCAACTTTTTAGTCTTGTTAGGGCACAGAAAGGTTAAATGGTTTGGCCAGAGTCACAAAGCCAATAACTGTCAGTGGCAAAACTTAAATGCAGGCATTCTACTTTATGAGGCTGACTCACTATCCGTCATACCACGTTGCTAAATTAACATATCATGACTTATTCATACATTCTCCAAACGTTATGGGTATAGTATATTTCCAAGTTTTCTGTTTTCTGTGATGGAAAAGTAGCTATGAATATTTTTGTATGTTTTGTTATTCCATTATATCCTACTCTCCATGACCTCATTTGGGGTTTTCTTGGCACGATACTGGAGTAGTTTGCTATTTCCTTCCTCATTTCTTTTTACAGATTAAGAAACCGAGGCAAACAGGGTTAGGTGACTTGCCCAGGATCCCAAAGTTTACTAAGTGTCTGAGGCTGAATTTGAACTCATGAAGATGAATCTTCCTGACTCCAAGCCCAGTGCTCTATCCACTGCACCACCTAGCTGCCCCTATTTTTTGTACCTCTAGATGCTTTTTTGCTTTTAAATGATATTTTTAGGATAAAATATTATCCATGGAATCACTGCATCGAAGGATAAAATCAGTGTTTTTAAAAAATTTATTACAGAATATTGTTCTCCTAAAAGGATCTACCAGTTTAAAGTCTAACCAACGATATATTTGAGGGCTGATATTTTTTCAAAACCATGTTAACATCTACTTTTATTGTTTTTTGCTATCTTTGCCATTCTGCTGGGCCTCACATGGAATCCTAAGTTTGTTTTGGTTTGTATTTCTCATCACAATGGAATTTGTCATGTAGTTATGAGTAATCCATATTTCCTCCATCAAAAATTAACTGATCATGTCCTTTGACACACTCCACTGGGGAATATTACTTTTATGGAGCTATACAAACACACACATATACACACACATGCATGCATATAAGTTTCTGTGTGAGTATATATATATATATATATACAGGTGTGCACCCTCATGCACATATATACACATATATATGTGTCTATATACATATATATCCTTCATAAATCTTGAATGTCAGACCTTTACCTGATATATTAACTGCAAATATTCCCCCCCCATTTCAGTTCTTTGAATTTTAAGAGTATAGCTTACTATTATACAAAAATACTTTATCTTTGTATGACCAAACCCATCAATTTTGTATTAAATATTTTTTCCATTATTTGGATTGATAAATATGTTTTTCCTCTCCATAAGTTAAAAAAAAAAAAAGGTTTTCCCCTCTAGTTTTAATTATCGTGGGTATCAGTGATCCAATTAGTTATTGTGCCACAAGATATTGGTAGGTATAGATCCAAAGCTATTTTTCACCATCTAGCTATCCAATTTTCCCAACAGCTTTTGTTAAATCATAATTGCATTCTCTTTTATTTCTAAGCATGGATTTAGCACCAACTAACTTCATACATGAAGTAATGTTGTCTCCAGAAATGAAGACTTAGCTTCAAGTACAATCTTTATAATAACAGCTGTGTCACCCTGAGCAAGTAACCTCTCAGTGTCTCCAGGAAACTCTCCAGGTCTCGAAATTGCTAAGGAGGGGCCAAGTAGCATGGATGGGAATTTCCCAATTCAGACTTCCCTATACAAATAAACACCTTATTTACGCTGGTTTCTCTGTTCTCCGTCTATCTATTTTTCTAGTTTTCATATAGTACATAATGTTTTAAAAGTTCACATTTATAGAATAACAACAACTAAAACTTATATATTGTTTACTATGTGCCAAGTGAAATGATAAGTGCTTTCACAATTATCATCTCATTTGATCCTCACAACAACCCTGGGAGCTACCTCAATAGCTACCTACTATTATTGCAAAAGGGGAAAGTGAGGCAAAAAAGGCCAAGTGATGCTCCCATTGTCACTCAACTAGTAAGTTCTGGATTTGAACTCATCTCTTCCTGACTCTGGGTCTGACTCTCTAACTGTCCCACTTCGCAAGCACTTGGAGCTTTACAAAGTACAGATAGAGAAATAGTAAACTTATTCCCATTTTATACATGAAGACATGAGACTCAGAGCAGTTAAGTACTTTGCTCTACAGCATTTAGTTGGCACTACAGCCTGGAAGTGAATGTAGTTATCCTTACTCCGAAGACTGTGCCTTTTCTACCATACTACACTGCCTCTAAATAGGGAAGGGTCACTTACTGTTCCTTGGTTTTCCTTCTCGTAGTTCTTGATATCTTACCTACTTTTCTGTATTAATTCTACTATGGTTTAATCCAATTCTATGAAGGAGTCCATTAATATTTGGGCCATTATTACACTGAACCTATAAATTAGTTTGGGAAGAATTGATACTTCCACTAGATTTCCTTGACCTAACCATGACCAAGGTACATTGCTCTCCTCTTTCAGTTCTTCCTTGATTTCTCTTGATATTGTTTTAGCAATACCTCTTGCATGACTTCACAAGTTATTATACTTGCATATCCCTGATGTATTTTCTTGTTATTATAAAGTTATTTCTCTCTGGAATTGATTTCTTTATTCTTGTTTGTGGCTAATAGCACTGTAGATTATATTGGTGGGTTTATCTCATATCCTGCTATCTTACTCAACTTGGCAAATTTGCTAAAATTTAAATTTTTGCCATTGATTCTGTAAAATACACTTGTGCAGAAAAAAAAAACCACTGATTTCCTCATACACTAGTCTCCTAGGTACTACTGAGAGACAGCATGATGTAGTGGATAAAGAAATGACCTCAGAGGCAGAAGACCTGTGTTCAAGTTCTGCCTTTCATACATACTGACAATATAAACCTGGTTAAATCACTTAATCTCCGTGTAACTCTCTAAGACAGTGGTTCCCAACCTTCCTAATGCCGCGACCCTTTAATACTTGTATGTGGGCATATCTGGGTGTATCTGCATGTGGGCAGACCCGCCTGGAGATGGATAGAGGAGCCGTGCCTGGGTTCCTAAGACCATTGGAAATATGTGTTTTCCAGTGGTCTTAGGCGACCCCTGTAAAAGGGTTGTTGGACCCCCAAAAGGGTCATGACCCACAGGTTAAGAACTGCTGCTCTAAGACTATAAATTACAAAGCAGGGTGTTAGAAGGGAGTGTCTTCACTGGAAGTTCCCAATATCAATGACATCACAGGTTTGGTTAAAAAAAATAATAATAATAAAATAACAAAAAACCCAAGCATTATATGAAAAATATATTAGTTTCCTCAAATCCAATAGTATTTCATTTGACTTAAAAAAAAAACTTATTCTCTGGATATTTTAGTTTTTTCTGATTTTCAAAAATAAAAGGAAACAATTTTTGAAAACTACTTTAGGGAAAAACATAAGAATGGCACACTGGATTTTCTTCTGTATGTGGGCAGAACAATCAGTAAGTCAGTCAATAAAAATTACTGGGCACTGTGCTAAATGTTTAGGATACAAAGAATGGTAAAAGTCATTCCCTGATATGAAGGAGCTCATGGTTTAATGGAGGAGACAAGCACATTAAAAACAGAAAAAATTCGAAATAGTCAGCAGAAGTAAGGCACCAGAAATAAGGAAAATTAGGAAAGGCATCCTGTAGAACAGCCAAGTAAAATTTGTAACTGCCATTCTGAAGTTCTGGGTAATCTTATCAGGTTTGTTTTTTTTTTTACTAAGTTATTTAATAATGAAACAAAACCAGTCAAATCAATAAGATGCCTTTACCAGGTATCAAGAGCAACATGGGTGTATACACTGAAGGAGATAAGGCACAGACCCCGAACTTTAGAAGTTTATTTTTAATACAATATAATTATATTCTGTTATATGAAGCACCATATAATTGTGAATTCACCTTCCCTACAATTCAATTGAATAAATAATTAAGTACCTATTATGTGCTAGGCACTATGCTATGAGCTAGGGATATAAAAAGAAGAAAATGACAGTCTCTGCCCTCAGAGAACTTACAAGCTAATGGGGAAGAGCAGGGAACAACATACCAGCACACATATATCTATATCTATCTATACACATACATACACATACACAGAGGAAGCAAACTATGTGCAAGATAAATAAAAAATAATCAAAGGAGGAAAAGCAGTGGAATTAAGAGGGCTAAGTTAAGGAAGGTTTTCTGTGCACTAGCACAATTCACAAAAATGTTGTCCATGATTTCAGTAATAATGTTCTGTTATCAGATAATACAGGTATCAATGACATGATATCAAGGAGAAGATAGCATCTGTGTATCATTTTAAAAGTTTTGAATCGGGCCATGCCTTAGGCAAAGCTAGAGCTCTAACATGTTCAGAAGCTTGCGCTCTTTTGTGGCCAGCTGGGACTCAAAATCTCTAATTTAGAAGGACTTTGGTAAAGCTTGAAATCCACAGAGATAGTGTGGTTTAGTGAAAAAGACAACAAAGAAAGGGGCTAGATTCAAATCCTAACTCGACTACTCCATGTGTGACCTCAGACAAGTCATTTAGCCCCCTTAGACCCTAGTTTTCTCATCTGAAACTAGATTACCTTTGAGGTCCCTTCCAGATCTATGATCAAATGACCCAGTTACCTGAATTTCCCCTCAGTTCACAGAGGAAATGGATCAGGTGAATTAGTTAATGGGGAAGTCTCAGTGACTTAATGTATACCAACCCCAAACTTCTTCATTTTAGAAAAGAACCTCAGGGAGAGGTTATGTGTTAGGACAAATATATTCCTCCTATGATGCTCTAAGATCTAAGAAATTGTAGCATTTCAAAGAGCAGAGGAGAGAGAGATTTTGGCAATATCTTCACTATGCCTACTTTGCCTGGCACATCCCACAGGCTCCAGAGTATTCAGACCTATGCATAAAGTCAGTCCTGGTTTCAAGAACCATCTGCTCCAAGGTGAATAATAAGCACTATTTTGTGTGTACATGTATGTATGTGAGTGTAAAAGACTAGTCGATAAATTATACTATTAAAGACCAGTTCACATCATGTAATTTGTAAGCCAATTGGAAATAGCTCCTGGCATGCCCAAGATGTGTTCCTCACTAGTCTAAGATTTAAAAACAAGTCAAGTGCACTTTCCCACTGAGGCACTCAGAGGAACAGACTGCCTCCCGACAAGGAGAGCCAGGAGTGAGCTTACCTTTTTGGGGACGGGATCTCCCCGGTGATCCCGCCTCTTTTTTTTCCAAAGCTGTTTCTCTCTCTTTCCACCTGCGGATCTGCTCCTCCCTCATCTTGAAGAACAGGATTTGCTTCTGCTCTTCACTGAGCTCAGCCAGCAGTTCAGGATCGATGTACATGTCTGACAATATCTGCTTCAGCATGACTGCAGCTCCTGGAGGCTCCTACCCTTGTGGCAAAGAGTCTTTGAGAATGGCCTCCAGACTTGGTCTCTTCCTAAGCAGGTATTCTTGGAACGCCCCAAAGCTTGCACGTGAGACAGACAGACACACGTTGGGGCACCAGCAATGCAGGTATGCCCTGAGTCAGGGAAGCTGGTCTCTGCAGCTAGGCACCATCCACTCGCTCAATGTGTCCGTCATTCGACCTGCAAAACCTAGCCAAAAAAAAAAAAAAAAGGCAATCCACTTAAACCCTATTATTACAATTTACGGAAGTCACACGAACAGGTTTGGAAAGAAAATGAGGCATGGGGGACTACGAGGAAAAGAAAGCTGAAGCAAGTTTGGAGAGTTAGTGTTACCTTTATCCTTCTGATTTCCAGAGATACTGTATCAAAGAAACTCACTCATACCAGTAGATCCCAGGAAAACATTTAAAAAAAAAATTAAACAGAGGTGTGGCTTACTCTTCACTGAGTAAACATTCAGAGCCAAACCAGTCAAGTATTTGGCTGACTCATAAAGAAAAAAGTTAGAGGAAGAAAGTAGAACGAGCTAAGTTCCAAATGATTTATTTAAGAAACAAAGAAAAGTTCTGTAGTTCCTTTAAAGCATATCTCTTTCAACTTATTCCCAAGGCCGATCTGTCTTAATCCTTAAAAAGAACAAAAATTGAATTGTAAGAAGCAATTTTTATTCCTCAGGTGTGATACGAAATAACAAATATGTTAATATTTTATTTATGGAAGGAATGGTGTAATTTCCACACTGACCCACTGAAGAGAGGAAAACATCACAGGCATTAGGGGCAATACTTCCATTCTTTTATTTTTGTTTTCAAAAGATTTGGCAATTACAAAGTTTAATTCATGCTGAGTCACTCTTTCACGCCTATTTACACAGTCATTCAGAGTTACTATAAGTTAACGAGCAGACATGATGGTGAGCTTTTTTTTTCTTTTTGGAAGGAGGAAGTTAGGACAATTGGGGTTAAGTGCCCAAGGTCACACAGCTAGTTTTTATGTTAAGTGTCTGAGGTCAAATTTGAACTCAGGTCCTCCTGACTCCAGGGCCAGTGCTCTATTCACTTCACCACATAGCTGCCCCAGATGGTGAGCCTTTTAAAAAAGTTTACACCTTTGATGATCATTTTAGGGGAATGCCTCCAAATGTCTTATTTCTCTAGGGTTTTTTTTTAACTTTTTAAATTAAGTTTTCCTAATGTTATCTTTTATTTTTATATTATCTGCATTTCTCCCTATCTCCTCCTATTTCCTTACAGAGTCATCCCTTATAACAAAGAATTTAAAAAGCAAAATAGAAAAAAAAATCAGCAAAGTTAGTTATTATATTGGAAAAAGTCTGAGGTCACATGAGATGTTCCATACCTGCTCATCAGCCTGTAGAAAAGGACCTCCATCTTTGCAGGGTAGGGGGGGAAGCGTGTGATCTTTTCCTATCACTTCTCTGTGGCTGAGCTCAATGACTACAGTTTACAACATTCCAACATTTACAACATGTTGTGGTTGTTCTTTTTGTCTACATTGTTAAAGTCATTGTGTATATTGCTTTTATGGTTCCACTTCAATTTTGTATCTGTTCATATGGCTTTCCATGTCTCTGTATCAGAATGTTTGTTATTTCTTAAGGCAGAGTAAGATTCATGTGCTACAATTTGTTTAGCTAGTCTCCCAACGATGGGCATCTGGTTTGTTCCAGTTCTTTGCTATCACCAAAAACATAAAATAAAATAAAATACTACCATCTTATAAATATTTGGTTATATACGGAGCCTTTAAAAAAAGTACTCCTTGGGGGTATGTGACCAGTAGTGGAATAGTTGGGTCAAAAGGTATAAACATGTTAGTTACTTTATTTGTTTTGTTCCAAATTGGTTTCCAGAATGGTTATACCAATCTGCAGCTCCATCAACAATGTATCAGTATGTCTCTTTCCACAACCCTTCTGACACTATCCCCCATCTTCAGTACTCTTTGCCAGTTTATGTGTGAGGGGAAACTTCTATATTATTTTGATTTACATTTCTCTTATTAATTATTTGGAACATTCTATCATGTCTGTTAGATAGTTGTTCACAACTCTTTCTTTGAAAAATATTTGTTTATATTCTTTGACCACTTTTCTATAAGTGATTGCTAGAACTTTCTTACCAAATTTAACAAGCTTGTATAAGCCATATTGGATGCCAAAGTTCTCCTACAGCATTTTCTGTTTTAAAAAAATTTTGACACTTTTTTTTTACATTAAGGTCACTTCCTAATGACTTTCTATCCCAAAGAATATCTCTTTGCAACAAAGAAGTAAAATTAAGCAAAAAAAATTTAGCAAAACAAATGCCCATGCATATCTAACAACATATTCTCACCCACTGACGAGGTGCAGGCTCTGTTCTCAGAGAACAGAGCCTGCGCTTCATCACCACCACATATAGTCTATCACTTCTCAGCAGAGAAGATGGGAGGTATGCTGTCCCATGGTTCCTCTCAAGTCATAACTGATGCCATTGATCAGAGTCCTGCCGTCCTTCAGCCTAGGAAACATTTATTCTTGAGAACTAACAGGATATAGGGGAGCCCTCCTCAGGATATACTTTACAGGTTATATGCAATATAGAAAAATTTGAAGTTAGACAAATCAATGAAAGAACAGCAAGCATGATTTGCTAGAGATAGGGACTGAGACCAATTTCACTAGTGTGTAAAGAAATTTCTGAGTTGGAAAACTCCATTGCTCAATGCAGGTTAGCACCTTCTCTAATTCCTTAATCTTAGAGAGTTGCTTAAAGCAAGGAGAGGTTAAGTGATTTGCTCAAAAGGTCTTTCTGACTTCAAGGCCCACTCTCTGCCCATCATTCCACACTGCCTCTCTCTTTGGGCTAGATTTGCTTGCTTTACGGCTAGGTCCTTGAAATGATGAGATCCCTTAGTTTATGCCGTTCCCCCACCCCCAAAAAAACTCCCAACAACTTTAGCAACTTCTCAGAAATGAAGTGAGTCACACTTGTACAATACACAAGGACCTTGTCATTCATTACAGAGATCACAGGATCTGGAGCTGTAAGGGACCTCAGATATCATTTAGTCCAACCCAGCATTTTACAGATGAGGAAACTGAGACCCAGAGGTAGCAGGTGACTTGTCCAGAGTTACAAAGCTAAAATTACTTAACAGAACCAAAATCAGAATTCATGTTCTCTGACTTCCAGTCCAGTGCAAGGTATAGGCACCTCTGACAAAGGCAAACTTGGATGGCATGAAACTTCAGGCCTTTTCTTTCTTGTTTACAAAGGTCTAATAAGGAAACCGGGGAAAGATATAGGGTATCAAAATACACTGCTGATTACTGCAATAATATTATTATAAATAAAATATTATTAATTATTAATAAAATATTATTCTTAACAATAATTAATATTATTAATAAAATTATTATTAATAAAATAACAGATATAACTATAGCATTTTAAAGTTTACAGAAGTCCTTTATATACAATGGGTGTCCCAAAAGTCTTAAACTGAAGCCTTTCGAGACACTTTGCTGTTTTATTACTTGAGTTCATAATATTCCCTTCAAGGTTGGTACTTTGGGTATTATCTCTATTTTACAAATGAGGAAACTGAGGATCAAAGTGACTTGCCCATAGTCAAATTCCTATGTAAGTCTGAGACAAAGGATGGGGACCCAGGTCTTCCTTATTCTAAATAAATCACACTATTACACCATGTTGCTCCTCCAACTTATGGCAAAGGAGTTGACGAGGAATAGCAACTGTTGCAAGCTATGGCATTAATACTCTATATTTCTAGAGTTTTTTACACTTATTTAAAACTATCCCATATATCATCTCATTTGTGTCTCTCAATCAGATAAAGTATATTATCCTTATATTTAAATAGAGAAAATGGACACAAAGAGATTAAATATGAAAGTCACACACAGTATGGTTACTTAAAACTAGGGCTAGAATGAACATAAATTTTGACTTTGCAATCTGTAACTGCTCTCTGTTAATCCATTCAATTCCACCTTCTTCAAGAAGCCTTACCTAACCCCCCACCCCCACCCAAATCCCCTCTTAATGCCAGTGTCTTCCCTCACTTGATTATCTCTAGTTTATCCTGCATATATTGTGTATCTACATAATTATTTGCATCTTGTCTCCTTCATTGGACTGTGAGCTCTTTGGGAGCAGGGATTTTGTGTTTTATTTTTTTGTATCCCCATTGCTTAGCATAGTACCTTAAGGTACTTAGTAAATGCTTAATGACTGACTTCAGCTTCAATCCTTATATTGGGTGTATGCTTTGCTTTATCTGGCCTGATAAACTGTAAGCCATAATCATGCAGTTTGTCTTTTACTAGTAGAATTATCAGCAACTAGGTGGTAGGGTACTGGTCCTGGAGTCTGGAAGGCCTGAGTTCAAATCTCCTTCAAGAAACTTACTAGCTGTGTGACCCTAAGCATCTGGGAGCCTCAGTTTTCTCATTTTTAAAATTAAAATAATAATAACTCCCAGAATTGTTTTGAGGATCAGATGAGATAACATTGTAAAATGTTTTGCAAAATTTAAAGTAATATATAAAGTTAGCTCTCATCATCATCATCATCTCATCATCCTACTGGTAAAAAGTCTCATAGACTGCAATATAGTCAGCAGACAACACAGTAGATTGGAAAGAAAGCTGGATGTGGAATTGGTGGCACTGGGTTTGAATCTTACCTCTGCCACTACGAGCTGTGTGGCACCTCTGCCAAATAGTAGCTGCGTGACCTTAAGCAAGTCATTTAATTTTGACAAGTCTGTTTCCTCATCTGTAAAGTTAGGCGGCTGGATACAATGGCCTCTAAGATCATTTAATGCTCTAAATGTACGATCCTATAACAAGTATCTTGTGCTAGAAGTGTGTAGAGAGAACCAGTGAAAATTTCAGCAGGGCATCCATACTTTCTGCTTCACTCCACATGCATACATAGTCAGAAAAATACAGTCACTTATTATAGTCACTTATCTGAAACCTTCTTTTTCCTCTCTGATTCTACGGATTTCTAAATTCCCTTGTCCCAGTTTCAATTATCTTCTACTGTACTCATTCATTTGTTCACTCACTCATTTAACATTTATTAACCTTGGGGCTGAGAGAGACTGAAAAATAATTAAGATTGAGATTCTGTTTCTTACATAAATTTCTTCCATTCAAATTTGATCTATCCAAATAATTTTCCTTTTAGGTTTGGGGTTTTTTTGGGGGGGAGGGGAGGAGTCTGAGCCTATGGTTTTGTCTATATAGAGAACTCTTTTGCCTGAGGTCCATCCACCAATGCAGATATCTTTTAAAATATTATACTATTAACACCATGGGCTTACACATTTCTTCAAGGGATCTCAAAAGACACATTTGTTCTTGTAACTTTTATGAATAATGTGCATTAAACAAATGATTCACTAAATGAGCCTAGATAAATTACTTGAATTCTTGGAGTCTTAGTTTCTCCACTTATTAATACATGTAATCTCTATCTTTTCCGTAAGACATGAGACAATGGGGAGGAGAGAACAATTATAAGATTTTAAAAATACCTTCACACACTAGCTGTGTGACCTTAGACAAGTCACTTAATAGGCTCTCTGTTTCCTCAAAGGTCAAATGAGGGCATTTATTAAATGTCTCCAGTGATAGGGACTGTGGGAGGTAGGCTCTGTAAACTGGAAAAAGGTAGCATGGAGTAAGACAAAGAATACTGCCTCTGATTCTACCTACCTGAATGACATCAAACACAACAATTATAATATTTTAAAATATCACTAACTGTGTCCACAGACAAACCATTTTAAAAAATCTTTCAAAGTTTTAGGCAGTGTGGAGTGATAGAATGCTGGGCCTGGAAGCAGGAAGACTCATTGTTCTGCGTTCAAATCCAGCCTCAGACACTGACTAGCTGTTTGACCCTGGGCAATTTATTTAACCTTATTTACCTCAGTTTTCTCATCTGTAAAATGAGCTGGAGAAGGAAATGGCAAACCACTCCAGTATCTTTGCCAAGAAAATCCTAAATGGACTCACAAAGAGTCAAATAAGACTGGGAAAACTACTGAACAGCAACAACAGCAAAATTCTAGGTTTCATTTTCCTCCTTTGCAAAATGACCTGGTCAAACTCGGGAGAAACTCAACAATTTCCAAGGCCCCTTCCTGCTCTAAAATTCTGGGATGCTATGAAATAACTGAAGAATGACATTTAACTTCTACAGTATATACCAAATGTGTAAGGTGAGAAGATGTAAAGGTAATGGGAATTTGCTGCAAATACTGCCTTGGTGCTACAGGAGAGAAGCTTAAAAATAAGGAAACAGACCCGTGATTAACAAGGGTTCCCCCCCCCCCTCTGATTTCCTGACCCATGAAGTACTCTGCCAAAGCTTCCAGTAAGGGAGTTGGAAGGTGACCATGGCCTTGGAATGCCATAGTCATGTTGTTTAAGCTTTGGAAAACCATAGCAAGGTAGAAATACTTGACGTACAGCCAGCAGAGGCCCTTGTGTCTGCAACCTGACCATCCTAAACCAAGTGTCTTCTCTTGGCCATAGTAATTCATAAAGAAAGTAGATTACCCATACTCAGGAACTCACCGGTCTTTTCAAGGATTAGTGTCAATTCATAGACAAGGGACCAAATCAAAGCAGATAAAGACATTAATTCAAACCTTCCCATCCCCCACCTCTTTTCTCTTTTTTTCAGGATTTTAATTTTTTGTTATTCTTTGTTTGACAGATGCCCACAAATATTTCCATATGCAAGAAATAAGGACTGTACCTGAAACTGCATGCCTATTACTTACAACTTGTCTGCTCCCTTCTTCCCTCTTCTTTTTTGTCTTTTTGGCCTTGGTTTTTTTTAAATTTATTTTTAATTTATGGAATAAAACAAGAATTTCTCTAACATAGTACAATAAAAGATGATTGCAGATGAAACTGCAAATGTACTATGCACAACTTGCTATTCCTTTCAAATATACAACAAAATCATCCTGTAAATTTAGGTTTTTTTCCTCCCCCCTACCCATGGCTACCATTAGACATAAATAGGTGTATATATGTGTGCGTTTATATATGTATGTATATACACACATATAATTATTTTATACATACTTCTATTTATCAGTTCTTTCTCTGGATGCAGATAGTGCCTTTCCTCATACGTCCTTTATAACACACCCCTTTCTAATACAAGTTTTCACCTGTAACACTGAGAACCCAGGTAGCTACCTACTTGGCTGTTGTGGGGGAAACTTTAAATCGAGGTAGTCCAGCTTATGGATGGGCAGCCATCCAAGGACTTAGGAGGGCCTGGGTTCAGGTGCCTCCTCTGACACATACTGGCTGTATGTATCCTGGTTAAGACATATAACCTCTCTGCAATCCTCTAGGACAAGAGGCCTCTTCACCGGCATGTCTGAGGGGTGACCGCCCGAGATTAGGAAAGGCCTCAGATGCCTGCCTGGGGCCACTGGTTTTGCTGGGTATTCCGCCACAGCACTGGCTACTAAGAGACTTGGCCCCAGGCCTGAGAACACCACCCACGACCGGCCGGCCCAGTCTGCCAGCCAGCCATCAGCAAGCACAAGTTCTCCCTCCCCTGGGCCGCCCACGCTGGGCTGCTGGGCTCCCGGGCATAATCGGTGCCAAAGCACTGGGGCACAGCAAAGGACTGGCCTTTCTGTGAGAGAGGGTTTCAAGCGTGTCGAGTTTGGAGCTCTCTCTAAAAGCAATCTGAAAGGCATCAGGGAAAGCGCAGGAAGTACTCGTGTAAAAGGATAATAGAGATAGAAAAGATCTTTAGAGACTATCTAGTCCTAAACTCTCATTTTACAAACGGGGTAACTGAGGTCCTCCAGAGAGGAAAAGGGACTTGTTCAACTTCACACAAGTGATAAATTGGAACTTACCACCCGGCAGAATTCAAACCCATAACCCAGCTCCCCAGGGCTGTAAACCCACCACGCCGCTTGTACGGAGTAGGACTCCGAGTGTGCACTTATGCCCGCCTAGGGGGTGAAGTAGGTGAGATATTGTGCCTAACAAGTGAATGAATGTATGCGCGTTCCCCTGAGCAACAGGAGTATTTGTGCCTTGGCGCGCCTCAGGGCGTCCGCGCGCACACACACACACACACACACACACACACACACACACACACACACACACATACAAGCACTGACCCAGAGTTGGTACATCAGAGTCACCCTTGTAGGCTGGATCCCCAGAATGCTTCAGAAGTCCCCTTCAACCCTTTCCTCCAGGTTTCCATTCCACCTCTGGCAGGAGCTAACCACCACTCCCCGCCCCCTCTTCCCCCAGTCCATCAGGACCTGTTGCTCACAAAGCCTGCCTGCCTGCAGCGGCGGACACCAGACACCAAATATCAGACATCGGACACCGGTCCGCCAGCCACATCCTGTCCCCAGACTTCACCACACACCTGAGCTAGTCCAAGCGCCAGCGCCTGGGGGCAGGGAGAGAGGGAAAGGAACAGAGGACGGAGGTACGAAAGAGGGGGAGAGTGGAGCTGGCCCTCGACCCAGACTTCTCCCATCCACGCTACCCTTCTCACCTCACCTCACCCCCCCCCCCCCTTCCCACCCAGATCTCTGCCAAAGGCAGGAAGCTAAGCCCGTTTCCTTTCCTCAGCCTCAAGTGCAAGGCAGCCTTTTCTTCCGACTTCATTTCTCCCTCCCCCAGCCACAAGCCCAGAAGTTTAAGTCTCAGTCCCAAGAACGCTCCTTTGCCTGCCACTCCATCGCAGTCTACCCCCGATTACTTCACCTCCCCTACGAGTTCCACTCTCTCCCCTCTCCGACTTCCCAGTCCCCTCCAACTCTCTCCACGCCCAACCCCACCTGTAATCCCGAACTCACCTGGGCGAGGACGGCCTTTCAGTTCCGGCTGTCCAAGGAACAGCGACTTTGGGAGAGGGGAAGAGACCGACAGCGGCAGGCAGCAGAGTTTGGCAGGATCAATGTTATTAAACTAAAAAAACTGAAAGAGCAAACCCCCTCCCTGGGTTCGTCTCCCCAGACGGGTCACACACACCCAGATGACTTGGAGCTCGGCAGCCCCACCCCTGCCTCTTGAAAAGTCACAAACTGCTGGCGCAGGAAACAGTTGCCTCTGCGCTGCTGAGTCCTTAGGTATCTGCCTTTGAATCACCGCTGACCCCAAAGCTGCCACCTCAGTGCTTTGGGTCAGAAAGAAGCAAGGCAAACCTTTCCCTTGCTTCTAAAACTAGCAAATTAATGGTGTCCTCTGACAGTCACTCCTTTGGGTCTCTCTGATGTGGTTACTCGCCCTACTATTTTTCTGTACCTAAGACACTTGGTAGTCCTTCATGTATTCCAAACCTCCGTGAAAGTTAGGGACGACAGAGTTCTGGACTTGGGAATCAGGAAAACTGTTCAAATCCTGCTACAGATGTTAACTTTGTGACCTTAAACAAGTCACTTAACCTCTCTCAGCCTCAGTTTCCTCTCCTGTAAAATGGGGGTGATAGCACCTGCTTCGATAGGTAGTTGTGAGGATCAAATAAGATAATATTTGCAGAGCACTTTGCAAACGTTAAAGCCTGATATCTAAAGCATTGTTAAGGGTAGTGGCTGAAACAGGACTCATCCGAGTTGACTCATTCATTAGGCATTTAAAATCAGGTAGGTCTCTTCAGTTCTACTCTAAGTGTTCTAAATGTTGTCTATTTGCTTTTATTCTGCCCTTTAATTTACAATTCTCAATTATCAAAAGCCATAAAGGTATGATATTAAGAGGCAGGTTTAGGATCTAGAGGAGAAAAATAAAAATTTTAAAAAAAACTCAGAAAGGATGGGATGTGAAGAAAATGAAAACATTTGGGAAAGTATTTTCACTTCATTTCCTTATCTTGTTCAACCAAAGAACAAGAAATTATAGAATCAAAATTCTAGGATCTCAAGACTGAAAGGGACAGCAGAGGGATCTAGGTCAGTCTTACTAAAAGCATGAATAGCTGTCCTCTGACTCATGCAGATTTCAAGTCCTCTTCCAATGAAGGGAATTCACAGTATTATCACTAACCAATCCAATCCCACAAACACTAATTTATGATAATAGAACTGCCTGTAGATTCAGAGGGCCTGGATTCAATTGCCATGTGACCTGGCTGACCTTGGAAAAATCCCCTACCTTTTCTAGGCCTCTGCTTCCTCATCTGTTAAATGAAAAGGTTAGACTAGATTGTCCCTGAGGTCCAGCTCTAGACCTGTGATCTCCACGTATGTAAGTACCTACTATGTCATTCCCCTGCTCACTAAAATCCAGTTGTTCCTAGTGGTTCTAGGACTTCTGTTTGGCTTTTAAGGTCCTTCATCTTGTCCTTGCTCAAACCTGCTCTTTATTCATCACTGGCTTTAATGCAGTGTACAGTCCAGCCAAATCAACTTACTTTTCACATATTGCCTTGAACTGAACGTATTTGTGTGTGCTTAGTATTTCACGTACTACTTTTTAGACTTCTTGACTGCAAGGACTGTCTTGTACAACTTTGCATGCTACAAAGCACCTGTTGCATTAGATGTACAATGAAAGACCACTAAAACCAAATGCCAAACTGAATCCTAAGGAATTTACCTTAAATCTTTCTATAGCCTTCTCTTTTTCTCTTTTCTCTCTTCCTGTCTTCCCTTTCTTCCCATATTTCTCCCTCTCCCTTTTGTCTCCCTCCTTCCCCTCTTTCTTGCCTCTTTTCTCGCTTCCCTCCACCTTATCTTCCTCATCCTTCCTTTTTGTTCCATTTACCCCATTCCCAGCAATGCTCCCTTAACTAGACATAACTATTGTATTGGTTGTTTGTGTACTCTAAAAAAAAAAGTTTTACATATCTGAGTATGTGTATATATGAATACATAGAGGGCACAAGATCAATTGAATGGGAAGGGACAATACTCTAAAAGGTGATATTCTGAGGTGGGAGAGGATTAGAATGAGAGGAGACAGGGAGAGACAGAATGGGGTTAATCATCTC
>CM053581.1:113632581-113654504 GCA_028627135.1 Pseudochirops cupreus
TGACTTTAGTGGGAAGTATCTTTGTGTGCGTTTTGGAGTTCTAGGGTTGGTTTAGAGTCCTATTTTATGGGTATTTTGGGGTGGCTATGTGAGAGCTGCGATATGTTGCTGCTTCTACGCCACCATCTTGGCTCCGCCCCCCCCACCACATTTCTGAGGTTGTTCTAGTGTAAAGCTCTTCAGCATGTATACAATGGACTTTGGGGTAACCTATGGGCTGTGTTGGGTTGGAAGCCTAATCCCATAGAATTTGGAGCCATTGCCACATTTGAGGGCATCTGAACCTCAACTCTAAATCTCTTACTTTCCTTGTTGTTGTTGAGTCATTTCAGTCATGTCAGGTTCTTTGTGACCCCATTTGGGGTTTTCTTGACAAAGACACTGAAGTGGTTTGCCATCATTCTCCAGCTCATTTTATAGATGCGGAAATGAGACAAACAGGGTTACATTATTTGCCCAGGGTGACCCAGCTAGTAAGTGTCTGAGGTCACATTTGAATTCAGGTCTTCTCAATTCTAGACCCAATACTCTGGGAGTATCAATTGCATCCACAGTATCCATTGCACCACTTAGCTGCCCTATCCAGGTTCTTACATTTTTGCATGCCCATAATTAACACAGTAATTGTAGCACAGTGAAAATCATACTGAATCAGAGAGGATCTGAGTTCTAACCATGACTCTGTCACTTGCTATCTGTGTGATGTTGGGCAAAATACCTTACCCTTCTGATCCCCAGTTTCCTCATTTGTAAAATGGGAGGATCGAACTAAACACTTCTAAGGTCTTTCCCTGTTAGAAGTCATCTGTAATTTATGGTTCATATGTTTTGAGATCTCTATTAATGAGAATTCCTTTCATGTATAAGGAAGTGTTCCTCCATTTTATTTTGAGCAAATGGATCTACGTGAGCAAAATGTGAACTAGATGGGTAGTTTCCTCTTTGGTGAGTAAACTGACACCCTATATCTCAAGGCTATTTTTTGGTTTTGTCCTTTCCACCATTTTGATGTTAAGAATCTCTAATTTTGCCTATGACTTAAAAATATACCACTGGAATTAATTTTTTTTTTTGCATTTTCCTCTCCTTGCCCTCTTTCTCATTTCTTTCTTTAATGTTATTACTTATCTCTCTTCAATCCTACCTGTAAGTCCTTTACAGTTGATTATTTCTTCTAAATTTCATTGTCACATGCCATGTCTTAATCAATGTGTCACAGAGAAGACTAGCATGTTTGACTCCCACCTTAGATTTTTGCAGCACCATATCCGACAACTTCCCACAACTCTGGATCACCCTGCTCATCGTTAATTTCTATTTACCTTCTCTCAGAAGGTGTTTAGTTTGTGCAGATAATTTTTGATATATGCCATTTGGATTAGTTTTTCAGAGATGAGGTAGTGAGACTTGATCAGAATGAAACAACGAGGTTAGCATAGCAATGTGTAAATTGTAACCAGGTTTCACTGTACAAATAATTTTTAAAAGAATAATGCTTTTTATTCATTCTAATTGGCATTGTTTAATGAAAAATAAAACCCTAGACTTGGAGTAATGTATTAGTCCCTTCTCCCTATTCTGTAAAATAATGAGAAAGTAATGGCCACAATGCTCTTCTTCCCTTCCTAATCTCTTGACCTCCCTGTGGTATCATCACAAGATGGCAGAGGGAACTGTTACCTTTGAAGCAGAAATGCTGTGACCTTTGGTGGATTGAAAGCACTTGGCCAGAAGGTAATGAGGTATGGTGGTTGGTAGCAGGATAAGCTCTTATGGGCTAGAAGGTAAAGACTGACCTTTGGGTATAGCTTCAAGTCACAGTTTATAAGTGTAAGTCTGCCAAAGTCCATTCCTAATAGTATTTTAAAATACTTTTATAGCATTGTGCCTCTAGCATCAGAGAAGAAAGGGAAGACTATCAGAGAGAAACTGCTCCACATGCATAATTGATGTCATATTGCCTTCTCAATGGGTGGGGAAGGAGTGGGAGGAAGGCAGAGAATTTGCAGCTCAAAATTAGTTGTCTTCAAGAGCAATGTACTAACCCTGTCTCTAAATTTGAAGTTTTAGGTACTTGTTTACTTGGTAACTTTAGTTGAAGAAAACATTTATTTATTTTTCTCAGTTACTTTTAGAAATCTTTTTCTGCTCCCTCAACACTTTTCCTTCATGGATCCATAGACTTGTATAGCACAGAGGAAGGATTAATGGTAATGCTTATCCCAGGGTGTGTCAATACACCTTGGAATATCTGACCAGGCTCTTTGCATGTCTTTGCTTGAAGCCAACCTATAGCTGAAAGGGAGATGGAAACTGGAAGTCAAGCCTTTCCCCTTCTGTGGGAAGATCACTCACTGAACTAGGAGTCAGGAGAACAACAATCTATTCTTCTCAGGTCTGCGGCTACCTTGCTATATAACCTTGGTTAAGTCACCTTCCCTCACTGGACCTTAGCTTCCTTAGTTGCAAAATGAAGGGCTGAGGTCTGATGATTCCTAAGATCACTTCCAGGTCAAATAACAATACAAGCCGAGAAGGTGTTGGTCATTGAATATGAATCTTAAGTGAATCAAAGGCATCTCAATGGACTTCCCAATTCCACCAAGTATACCACAGATAGTTACAACAACTAAAAATATATCTGGAAGGGGGAAGGGAATAAGCATTCATTAAGTATGTGCTAGGCACCATGCTAAGCACTTTATTATCTCATTTGAGTCTCACAACCCTGGGAGGTGGAACTTTTATTATTCCTGTCTTAGAGTTGAGAAAACTGAGGCAGACAGAGATTCTGATTTTCCCAGGGTCACATAGTAAGTATCTAAGTCTAACTCTGAATTTGTCTTTCTGACTTGGGGTCCAATGCTCTGTCCATTGCCTTCAGATTCTGCCTGCCATTGCCCAAACAATGTATATTTTCTCTATTTCTATCCAGGTCCTCTTTCCCAGCTCCTCTGATGCCCATCCCCAGGCCTTTTTCCACTGTATCCCAGGATTCTTCAATGAGCAGTAATGAATGGCAGTCTTAAGACTCCCAGCTCTAGGCTTTATAAATTGTTGCTTGTCACCACAACACCCCTTTCAGGGAACAGCCTGGTAAAGGTGATTGGCCAGTCAGCAGGAGTCATTCCAAACACATCTGCTCTGAGTAAAGGAGGCTCAGAGATCTGCCTCACCCTCCAATGTGAAGCCATCAAGGGCTCCATTTCACTGAGATTTGCACTTCCTCTTGTAAGTCAAGCATCCCAAGTTAGCTGACACCTAATGGTTTGAGTATGGAATGAAACAAGGCTAGAAATTCTGGTTGTGCCAGAGGAAACAGGGGTGTGTCTATTCAATTTTTAAATTTTTTTTTTTGGTCTCTTGTAAAGACTATCTTAACAGGCTTGATTCAACAGTGGTTTATCACTGATAATGATTTATACATTAGTAACAGAACATTGGATGCTCCTCATAACGTAGCCCTGGGGATACACTTGTAAATCCTCTACGAAGGATTTATGAGAAAACTTGGATAAGAATAGAGGCAGCAAAATAGTTGGTTGGTTGTTGTTGTCCTTTGTTTTCTAAGAAGATCAGTATGCTGAAGTCGTTTCAATGTGTCTGACTGTGGTTGATCAGACCAATACAAGCTCGGAACGCTCTACCACAGGTCTGGCACAAATAGTCTGTGTGAACATTTGGGATGGATTCTCCAAATCTGTGTATTCTGCATTTCCTCTGAGCTGTTTCAATTCTGCTTTGCTCATAGAACACAGCATCTTCTCTGACGTGGGCATGCCATCCTGGGCAGTCCTGTACCAGTGTCTCCCGTGTCACACAATCAATTCCAAAGTGTCCTTGTATTGCTTCTTCTGACTGCCATGTGAATGCCTGCCCTGTGTGAGTTCTCCATAAAACAGTTTTTTTGACTAGGATGTGTTCAGCATTCTAACAACATGGCCAGCCTGTCGGGGTTGTGCGCTCTACAACAGAATTTGAATTCTTGGCAGTTTAGTTCCAGTAAGGGCCTCGGTGTCAGGTACCTTATCCTGCCAGGTAGTCTTCAGAATCTTCCTAAGACAATTGAAATGGAAGCCATTCAGTTTCTGGGCATCATGCTGGTATGCTGTCCAGGTTTCACAGGCATACAACAATGAGGTCAGCACAATGGCTGTGTAAACCTTCAGTCTGGTAGTCAGTCTAATGCCTCTTCTCTCCCATACTTTTCCTTCCGAGCCTCCCAAACCCTGAGATAGCTCTGGCAATGCATGTGTCAACCTCGTTATCAATGTGTACATCAAGATAACCTACTGTACAGCCAGCCAGACTTGTAGTCAGGAAGATCTGAGTTCAAAGATAACCTCAGATGCTTATTAGCTTTGTGACCCAAGGCAAGTCAATCTTTCAATCTCTGTTTCCTCATCTAGAAAATGTGGACAATAATTCATGGGGTTGTGAGGATCAAATGAGAGTGTATACACACACACACACACACACACACACACACATATGCCTTGTAAACCTTAAAGTACTAAAGGAATGATAACTTTTATTAATAAGAAGGATCTCTCTCTATGGAAGGAGGGATGGAGGGAGTGTTAACTGCGTCTGTGGAGGTAGTGCCCATGCTGTTGAAATCACGGATAACAATGACAGTAATAATGATCTCAATTGTTATAGTGGACGCTAGGTGGTGTAGTGGATAGAGCACTGGGTTTGGAGGCAGGAAGACCTAAGTGCAAATCTGTCCTCAGACACTTACTAGGTGTGTGACCCTGGGCAAGTCACTTCCTTCTATTTGCCTCATTTTCCTCATATGTAAAATGAGCTTGAGAGGGAAATGGTCAATGATTCCAGTATCTTTGCCAAGAAAACCCCATATGGGGTCATGAAGAGTTAGAAACAACTGAAAAATGACTAGATAATAATTATTATGTGATAAACTTTAATAGCTTAAAACTGTATGGAAACTTTTGGGACTTTACGATTTGTAAAATGCCTTAAATTCATGATCTCATTTGATCACAAGAACTTTATGATGTAAATAGTAGTAATTAGACTCATTTTGCAGATGAGAAAACTGAGATAAAAAGAAATTAGGTGACTTGCTAGTGGTGGTCACATAAGTAATTAAGTATAGGAGGAAAGATTTGAACTCAGATCTCTCCTTACTCCAAGGTACCAAACAAGATGCTGGTACTTCCAAAGATTAAATTTTTGGAAGTATTGCAACATCCCACCCCCAAAATGTATATGGAAGGTGGTTCATTTTGTTAGGTTTCAGGGACTTTGTGTTATAATGTTGTTGTGTGAGATTTTGTGAAGGACTGTGGTTTAATGGGCAAAGACCTTGACTGGGAATCAGTCAGTTAGTCAGCAAGCATTTATTAAGTACCTACCAGGTGCCAGTCACCATGTTAAGTGCTGGGATATAAAGAAAGGTAAAAGACAGTCCCTGTTCACAAGGAGCTCAGTCTGATGGGGGAGATAACCTGTAAACAACTATGTATAAACAAGGTATCTGGATCTATCTATCTATCTATCTATCTATCTATCTATCTATCTAATCATAAACTGGCAATAGTCTCAGAGCCAAGACACTAAGAAGATTAAGTGGAACTGAGGGAAGAGACTTGTGGGAAGTTTTTAGCTGAGACTTGTAGGAAGCCAGGGAAACCAGGAGGCAGATATAAGGGAGGGCAGAGAATTCCAGGCATGGGAGACAGCAGGGGAAAAATTCAGAGTTGGCAGATGGGGTTTCCTGTCTGAGGAACAGCAAAGAGGCCAGTGTCACTTGAGGGGAGTGAGGTGAAAGAAGACTGGGAAGGTAGGAGGGGGCCAGGTTGTAAAGGGCTTTAAAAGCCAGACAGAATATCTGATATTAGATCTTGTAATCAGGAGACTCAGAATTTTTCCTTGACTCTGCTCTGACTCACTGCATGTCCAGAAAACTTCATTAGGTACTTACCAGATATCACATTGTGTAGTGAGGTCAGGTGGGAGATGTAAGTAACCTCTACAAACCAGCCTATATAATTTCCTAGGATGCTGGGTCACTAAGAAGGGGAGAGAGAACTGAGATGACTTCCATCCTCCACTACTATCCTGACCACTTTCTTCTCCCCTGAAACCAAAACACATTATTGCTTTCCGTGGCTCTTCTGAGCACTTTTGGAACAAAGAAATTTGGTCAAATGATGTCATGTCAAGTCAAGTTAACAAATCATTTCATTACTTCTTCTCTGAAGGTTTATCTTGTAAATTTATGGGAAATAAACTTTATGATATATAGACACATATTCACATAGAAACAATATGCAGATTATATATAGTGCCATATAAAATTTATTTTATTCCTTCTCAAAATACTTATTATCTCCTTATCTACATCATATACCTTAATATGACTCTAGGGATTATGCAGAGAACATAGTTCTAGGCTTTTATGTATGATTTCCATGAAAAATCAATTAAAACACTCATTTTTTTCTTCCTTTTCTTTTTTCCTTCCCCCCTTCCTTGCCCTTTCCTCTGTTCCTTCCCTCCTTTTCTTCCTCCTGTTCCTTCCTCCCTCCTTTCCTCCCTCCTTTCCTCTCTCTTTTCCTCTCTCCTTCCCTCCCTCCTTCCCTCCCTCCTTCCCTCCTCTCCTTCCCTCTTTCCTTCCCTCTTTCCTTCCCTTCTTCCTTCCTTTTCTTCTTCCTTGCTTCCTTCCTTCCCTCCTTTCTTCCTCCCTTTCTTCTCATTCTTTCCCTTCCTTCTCTTCCTGTTTTCTTTCTCTCCCCCTCTTTTCTTTTGTCTGCACCTGTGATTTCATCAGTATGGTGAAGCTCTTCACAGATACAGATTAGCAGCTGGCCTGGGACTCTGAGAGGTTGTGATTTGTTCATGGTCACCCCACCCCTAACCCCCAGTATTTGTTAGAGGCAAGACTTGCACTTAGGTTTCCATGACTCCAAAGTGAGCCCTCTGGCCACCATGCCACACTCTCTCTTTCTACTATCTTTCCATCAGAAAAAACTCCCCCTGGCATTTTCCTCATTCTTCTTGCTTTTCTATAAATCAACCCACAATCTTTGAAGAAAAGTAGACTCTTCTAGCAGGAATACTCCTTTCTCTGGCCAGAAAGGAGCAAGAGCTCCCCTGAATTAGCAATGATGTGAGCAGTCAGTTGGAACAAGTACCTTCCAAGCCAGTGAATTTGCATGGAGGTGAAGCAGCCCAACTGGTTTTAGGCTGACATCAGATAAGGGACTTTTCCTTTAAGAGACTCTGACCTCTTTGATCTCCTTGGAATGAAGGTGCTACTCAAGTTGTTATTGAATATAACTTGCAAATTAGGCTTACAGGTCATAAACACTTGACACGGGCTATGAAGTAAGCCTAGTTGGAATTCATTGTTTAATATCCTACCTTCATTAAATCATACAGTTGTTGAATGGTCAACCCGGTATGTTTGTTTAATGGTTCCAAAAAATGGTAAAACTCATATATCATGGGCTGTTAGGTAGCAGACAACAAACATAAAGGCAGTTAGGTGGCTCAGTGGATAGAGCACAGGACCTGGAGTCAGGAAGACCTGAGTTCAAATTTTGCCTCAGATATTTAACTAATTGTGTGACCCTGGGTAAATCATTTTAATTTCTGCTTGCTTTAACCCACTGGAGAAAAAAATGGCAAACCACTTCAGGACCTTTGCCAGGAAAACCCCATGGACAGTATGGGTGTGCGATGGTCTGTGGGGTCCTGAAGAGTTGAACATGACTGAACAACAACAAGGCAATTCATATAACTTGTAGACCAGAGACAGACTACTCACAGAAAACAGAAAATAGACAAAATGAAATATTTTCCCATCTTCCTTTCTGACAGCACTAGGACACACATTTGGTCAGTTCTATTCTGTGTTCCTTTATTGTCTTTTAATTGCTTTGTACATAGAAATCTGTCTTACTAAGTACTTTTTAAGCTCTTTGGTGTTAGGGACCACTATGTATTTCTTTTTTATCTCTCCAATAAGTTCGTGGCCCATAGTAGGTGTTCAGCAAATTCAGGTTAGGGTGAATGAGGTGGAACTGATTTCTGTTAGCAATGCAAAATGGGGCAGAGAAACAGGTGGGGTTATATACTAAAGATGAGCTCTGAAAGTTCTGTTAGCACTTGGGTTAGAGAGGAGGGGGCTCTTTCATGAAGTTGCTGAGAGGTTCATGGTACACTGTGTAGGCTAGTGAGAAAGTGAATGGCCAGCTCTGGGGAGCTGGTAGCAGCCTAGTTGCAATGGTCACTTAAATAAATAGGCTAAAATTAACCATTAGGCATTAAATTATAATTAAAAAAAAACAAGGAAGAAGTTCAAAATATTATTCTCTTTCTCCCTCTATGACTTCCTGCCTCTTGTTGTTTCTGTTATACAACTAAAATTAAATGTTGATGAATCATGGAATGTCAGAGTTCATCTACTTCAGAGGCCATCTAATATAACTAGTGCCTTTTTTAGGAATCCACTTTAAAATATTCCCCAAATACAATCATTCAACCTCTGCTTTGAGATTCCTAGTGAGGAGGAACTCATTATTTTCCAAGGCAGGCCTTTTCATTTTTAAATAACTCTCATTAAGAAGGGTTTGTTGTTGTTATTGTTACACTGAGCCTCATTTGCCTCTCCATAACTACTACTCCCTCTTGGATCAAATAAAACAAGTCTAACTTGACTGTACTTCAGATGTTTATAGGTATCATGTGCTCCCTAACTCTCTTCTTCTCCCTAGGTCATTTGATTGATTTTTGTCATGTTGTCAAGCATCCTCACCATCATGGCCATCTTCCTAAAATACGGGAACTAAATGTAGTTTTCTAGATATGATCTGATCAGAGAAGAGAATGGCGGGACCATCTTGTAATTCTTGTTCTGTCGGCTATGCCTCTCTTAATGCAGCCCATGCTCACATTATTATTTTTGGTTACCATGTTATATCTACTCACATATAGCATGCAATCTACAAGACTTCAGATCGGTTTGACAATGACTAGTTTGAATATACCTCCTCCTGATCTTGCATTTGAGATATTAATTTCTTAAAACTCAGGTTTAGCATTTTATATTTCTGCCTATTAAAATTTATTGTGTTAAATTTGACCCAGTCATATGTAATATGCTCCCAAGACAATATTGCTTCTAGTTCTCTGTTGATTTTCACCTAAATATTCTTTGCCATCTTTAGTGTCAATCATTGGTGATACCATGGGAAAACTATATTAAGCAATGTAACCTAAAAAATCAGGGAGGAAAACATGGAAAGGACTTTAAGACAGATAATCATGTCAGACAAATTATTGAAAGTTTTACCAGTATTCTAGGTGCAAGATAATGAGAACCTGCGGTGCTAGCTGTGGGAGTGGAGTGAAGGGAATATATCTGAGAGATGTCATGAAGGTAGAAATGACAAGATTTGACAACAGATTGAATATATAGAGTGAGTGCAAGAAAATAATCCAAGATGACACCCCAGGATATGAACCTGCTTAATTGGGGGATGTAGTGTTTTCAACAATCTTAGTGAAATTTGGAAGAGAGCAGGGATTATGGAGAAAAATAAGGATGTCTACTTCAAATGTTCAAAATGCAGATAGTGATACATTAGTAGAACTCAGCAAGATGTTAGCGCTGGACAAATAAACCTGAGAATCATGTCTACATGAAGATGATTATTGGACTGAGGAGCTGATGATGAACTGATGTGGAGTTCATGAGATCACTGAGTGAGATAGCATAGTGGAAAGTGAGAAGAGGCCTCAGAACAGAGCCCAGGGGATTACTCATGGATATGAATGGAATGGATGGAAATATGGCAAAGGAAACAGAGAAGGAGCAGTCAGAGAGGAGAAAAAGCAGGAAGGAGCAGTGTCACAAAAATCTGGAGGAGAATGTATCCAGAAGAGGGGGATGCTAATTGCAGAGATCAAGAAGGATGAGGATTCATGAAAAAAAAAATCTTTAGCATTGGCAATTAAGGGATAATCAGTGACTTTGGAGACAATGGTTTCAGTGGAATGAGGTTGGAAGCCAGGCTGAAGAAGGTGTAGAAGAGTGAGAGGAGATGAAGTAGAGATAGGTAACATAGACAGCTTTCTTAAGGAATTTAGCTGATAAATGAAAGAGAAATATGAACCAATAGCTAGTAGAGATTGTAAAATCAAATAGAGTTTTTAAAGGATGAATAAAATATGCATGTATCTGTCAGAAGCAGGGAAGTAGCCAGTAGGTAGAGAAATATTGAAGATTAGAGAGACAGCGGGAGGGATAGAGGGAGCAATTTATTAGGAAAGATGGGATGGAATAAGATCAAGGATTCATGTAAATGTGTTTGCCTTGGCAAGGTGAAAGATGAGGGAGGAAGGATATAAGGAGAAAGGAACAAGTATTTATTAAGTTTATTAAATGTGACTATGCTAAGCACTTTACAATTATATCATTTGATCTTCATGATGACCTGAGGAAGTAGGCTCTATTATTATCCCTGTTTTACAGATGAGGAAACTGAGGCAAAGTTAAGTGACATTCCCAGGATCACACAGCTAGTAAGTGTCTGAGACTGGATTTGAACTCAGTTTCTCTTGACTCCAACACTATGCATTTTGCCATCTAACTGCATAGGGGGAAAGGAAGAGGCAGTAGGGAGAGATGTCTGAGTTATATAAAATGAAAAGGGTCATTGAATGACATCAATTTTTCAGTGATTAGGCAAGGTCCTTTACTAAGAGGGTAGAAGGAAGGAGTGTTAAGAGAAGTTTAAGGAGGGATTAAAAGGTTTGTAAAAGCTGATTTGGTAAGTGGGATGTGACTCAATTAGGAAGGTAGGTGGTTCTCAACCTGTGGGTCACAACCCCTTTGGGGGTTGAATAGGGTCACCTAAGACTATGGGAAAACAAATATTTCCGATGGTCTTAGGAACTGAGACACCACTCCTCTATCCATCTCCAGGCAGGTCCGCCAACATGCAGATATGCTCACATACGAGTATTAAAGGGTTGTGGCTTTAAGAAGGTTGAGAACCACTAGCATAGAAGGATTGCCTTGGTGCAGTGAGGGCCCAGTTGAGCTTATATAAATTTGTAGCAGACCCAATCAGTAGGATTTTGTGACTTTCTCCAGCTCTGTCCAGAAGTCTGTAAACAGGAATGTAGGCAGAAGATGGAGGGCGCAGTACAAGGTTGAGGCTTCTCAAGGCATGACTGGTAAAAGAACAAGGTAGCAAGGGATACAAGTTCAGAGGATAGTGTAGGGTTGTATTGATTTATCAATGGGTGAATAAGGAAAAGAAGAGAATTCAGTCTATGACTTAAAACATTTGAGAGACATTTTCTGAGTGATTTAATAATTTTATTAATAATACTAGCATGTTTATCAATAAAAGAGGTCAGTGGCCCTCTTGAATGCCAAAGACCCCTCACGGTGGTGGACTCACAGTTTATATACCCTTGAAAGAGCAGATGTCCTGAGGGTGGCAATCAACTCTGATCAGCCAACAATCAGAGAATAAATATTATAATGAGATGTTGGGCTATATTTCAGTGAGGGTCTTGGGGTTAAATGACTTGGATCATCCAAATCTTGGTCAAAGAGACTTATTAATTTCCATATCATCTGTCTGACAAAAGGGAGAATCCACATTTTCCCAGACCTATCTGAGTAAACACAATGAGCAAGAATCCTTCCATTAGCCCCAACTTAGAATTTCTTTTATTGCCTGACTAGATCTTAACCTGGGTAAGTCTTTCCCTAAGATTTCTCACACTGGTTGATTTCTGGATGAGAAAGTAGAAAAGAAGGGAAACCTTAGTTATTGGTTATTAATACAAAAGAGAAATAATCATTTCTCTCAAGCCAGTGATGCCCCAGGAAAGAACTAAAGGATGGAGAGATTGGATGACACAATGAAGATGAATAATAGGGAAGGGGGTCATGAGTTAATGGGAAAAATGGAATGGTAAGAAGTTATTCTCTGATAAAGAAAAGTTAGAGTTCATGAACATGAACACTTGTGAGTGCTGGCAAGACCAAGGTTATGATCATCTCTTTGTGGAGCTCAGATAGGTTGGAGGAGTATGTCAGAAAAATTAGATTGGGGAACTGTGAAATTTGGGTATTTGAGACAATAGCAACATATATGTTGAAGTACCCTAATATAAGAGTAAGAGTTGGAGTAGAGAAAAAAACTGTGAGCTAGGCACTAGACTCATTGAGCAAAGAAGGAGGAAGTCCCAGAGGACAATAAGTAATAGTCCCCAGCATCTGGACTGACTGCTAAATGTGAATAATATAGAACTCAAAGGAGGAGAGAGGTTGCCGAGTGGTTGGTGGTAGAAGGAGAGTCTGGAAGGAGCAACCGGGAGCAAGAAGTGTTCTAGCTCCTCCTGATGAGTGAGTCGAGATAGAAGAGTATAAGTACAAGCAGTATTGGAATGGGTGACCAGAGATCCTCTGTCACTGAGAGGAAGCCAGGTCTCACTGAGTGCCAGAAGATGAGACAAATGAGAAAGGGAAGGTTTTGAGAGGAAAGTAAGTTTACAAAGTATGGAGCTCACACTACAGAGAGCACAGTGGGAGGGGTATTGTAAGATAAAAGTTTTAGTTCAGTTTTAACTAATTAAAGCTTTTGGTAGATTCAAAAAGTAGGGAGGATAGGGGAGAGTCTAGAGAAGACAGGCTTTAAAAATATTTATTCTAAGTGGCATTATATGGTACTACTGGTGTCCTTGTCATTACAGCAACAAACCTGGAGTACTTTTGATTTTGGGTAGAACTCTCCAAGATTAAGTTATGGGAGGGATATGACAAATATCAAACAAGATGGGCAGGCATGGATGCATTCAGATCTGTATCAGTAAAGAAAATACCCCAAGATAGCTTCAATATCCTGGGAGAAAACCTATGTACTCACAGAGCTATTTCATTGAGACTGTCTTGTAGGAGGTAAAGCGATCAAAATTGGGTAGGGTTAATCACTGAGGACTGCTTGGAAGAGTGTTTGAGCAGGATTTGAAAGTAGAGGAATATAGTTTATTGAAGAGTGGCATGCATTTCAGTTAGAGGGGAATGACATGCACGAAAGCTCAAAAGCAAGACCGAACATATCATATGTTTTGGACAGCAAGCAGATTTGTCTGGTTGGAGTGAAAAATCCAAGCCAGAGATTACAGAGATGATGGAAAGTTACCTAACTGATTGAAAGCCTTGAAGAATAATATTTGAAATAACTGAGGTGTGAAGCAGAACAGTGTACAAGGAGGCAATTTATTATAATTTTGTCAACATGATGTTGATGATAGACTTGGGTTCAGAGTCAGGAAGATCCAGGTTTCAAGATGTGCCCTCTGCCACATACTGGCTATATAACCCTAGACAAATCACTTAGGACACAGGAAGACTCTGAAGTCACAATTGAGGAAGTAACCTTTACTGACCTTCTGACCCAGGTAGATCAACATGAAATCCCTCTGGTGATCCGTGTGTTGAAGCCATAGAGCAACTAGGCAAGCACACAAATTTGCCATAAGAGACCACATACAAGCATGAGACAACACATTGATACTGACTGAGAAAGGCAGGCAGGAGCACCTAAACCATGCAGCTGTGTTCTCCTGCTAGGATGAGGTCTTACAGAGCAATTGAAGGAATTGGGCATGTTTAAGCTGGAGAAGAGGCTAGGAGAACATGATCGCCATTGTCTAATATTAGAAGGGCTATCATATGGAGGATGGGTTAGACTCGGGTTCTTTGGCCCCAAAAGGGTAGAGCCAGGAGCAATGGGAGAAACTTCAGAGAGACAAATTTATGTTTAATATCAAGAAAAGACAAAGTGTCATGGGTGACCGAGAGGCAGAGGGTTCTTCTACCTTTGAAAGATTCAGGAAGGTGGGTAAAGATTTGTTGGCTGTTATAATGGGGAGTACTTTGGAATATGAGTTACACTATATGGTCTCTGAGGTCCTTTCTGACTTTCAAATTCTATGACTGTGAATCCTCTCATCTACCTCTATCACTACAAGTCTATATGAACAGTATCACATTGGTTAAATTCAAATGGCAGATGTAAAGACTCTACTTCTCCCTCCTTTTATATGCTAGCTCCAAGCTGGTCAGACATTGAAGACGCCAAGGTCATCTACTGCACCCTGGGCCATCCCCAGTCATCCTGACTTTTGTTTTCCCACTGGTCTTTCATGAAGGAAGAGAGAGTGAGGCTGATGACTTTGGGCAACTCTGCCTCACTTAAATCCAATTGACTCTTGAGTCAAGACACAGCCCCATGATGTCACTGGTCCTCTGAAAATGAAAGACAAACAACAACCAGAAAAGCTGGTGCCCTCTTCAGCACTATTGTTTCCTTCACATTTCCACAAATTAGCCGTCCTGCCTTCTTGGATGAGCTGAAAGGTGCTCTGCCAGCCAAATTACTTAGCTCCTTCTTGGCTTTTCTACAGTCCTGACAACACTGTAGACAACTTTCCTTGGCTTCCACAATGCTGCATCCCCTGGTTCCCCAAATAGCTAATGTTTATATAGCCCTTTAAGGTTTTCAAAGCACTTTACCTTTATTTTCTCATTTGATCATCACGACAGCACTTTGAAGTAATTATTATCCTCATTTTTCAGATAGGGAAACTGAGGCTGAGAAAGTTTAAGTAGCTTACCAAGGAAGTGTCTGAAGCAGGACCTGAAGCCAGGTATTCCTGACTCTAAGTTCAGTACTCTGTCCACCATGCCACACTGCCATGCTCAAACTTTCATATGGTCCCTTTCATTGATTCTTCTTCCTCTTTCCACAACCTAAATGTAGGCTTCTACCAAAACTCTGTCCTTGGTCTTCTCTCTTCATCCCTCGGCAATCTCTTCCATTCTCCATAGCTCTGATGATCATTTAATCTCCATTCCTAGCCTCTTACCTGAGCACTAAACACATATCTCCAACTGCCTGCTAGGCACCAATATCTAGAGCAGCAGTTCTCAACCTGTGGGTCACGACCCCTTTGGGCGTTGAATGACTCTTTCACAGGGGTCACAGGGGTCGCCTAAGACCATTGGAAAACACATATTTCCAATGGTCTTAGGAACCAAGATTCTGCTCTCCTCTATCCGTCTCCAGGCGGGTCCACCCACATGCAGACATGCCCACATACAAGTATTAAAGGGTAGTAGCATTAGGAAGGTTGAGAACCACTGATCTAGAGGATTCATTCACTGGCCAATCAAGTTCAATGTTTTTAAAACTAACCCATCTTCCTTCTCCTCAAACTTATCCTTCCCCCTGACTTCCCTGTTTCTCTGAGTGGTACTAGGCTGGATGCTCCAGAATCATCTTCCTCAGCTCTCACATCCAAGTCCCACGGACATGACTTGGCATCATTTTTTTTTTGGTGTCTGTCTCCTCCTATACATTCCTGCTGTCACCACCTAAATCAGTGGTTCTCAACCTTCCTAACGGGGTGACCCTTTAATATGTGGGCGTGTCTGCATGTGGGTGGACCTACCCGGAGACAGATAGAGAAGCAGTGTCTTGGTTCCTAAGACCATTGGAAATATGTGTTTTCCAATGGCCTTAGGTGACCCTTGTGACCCCTGTGAGAGGGTCGTTGGACCCCAAAGGGGTCGCGACCCACAGGTTGAGAACCACTGACCTAAATTCTAGACTTCACTCTTTGGCCTAGATTGTGGTACTAGTAACTACCAAATGAAGGTAATGTTTGTAAAGTACTTTGCAAAATGTAAAGGACTAGATAACTATCAATTATCAGCTATTATGCTAATAAGTACTTCTCTTCAGTAGTCCACTTGCCTCCAGGCAGGCTGTCTAAGCTGATGCAGGGGATAGAGTGTGGACTTAGAGTGAGGAAGAATCCAACCTCAGATACTTACTAGCTGTGTGACCCTGGGAAAATCATTAAATGTCTGTGAGCTTCAATTTCCTCCTCTGTAAAATGGGGATGATAGTAGCAAATGGGCAGCTAGGTTGGGCAGCAGATAGAGTATAGGGCCTAGAATCAGGAAGATGAGTCTTCCTCAGTTCAATTCTAGTCTCAGACACTTAACTAGATGTGTGACCCTAGACAAGTTACTTAACTATGCTTGCCTCAGTTTCCTCATCTGTAAAATGAACTGGAAAAGGAAGTGGCAAACCACTCCAGTGTCTTTGTCAAGAAAACCCCAAATGGGGTTATGAAGAGTTGGTTACCCCTGAAAAACAACAACAACAAAAATAGCATCCTACCTCCAAGGGTTATTACGAGGACAAAATGACATGTTTGTGAAGCACCTTGCAAACCTTTCAAAACATACGAATGCCAGCTGTCACTATCTAAGCTGCTGGGATGGAAGAGACAGTCCCTTAATGTCTGTAAAGTACTTAGCGCAGTGCCTCGCACTGAGTAGATAATTAATAAATGCTTGATTCCATTCTCTTGCCCTTTAATATGATAACAGAATGAAATATTCTCAGTCCCTTCTGTATCATAATGAACATTCAAGGCCATAGTCCCTAGTAAAGACCCCAATTTATCATGTAAAGATAACCACCTCTCCCCCAGGCCAAAATACATTTAATGCCTGTTTGAGACTTCAGCATCTTCTGAACAGAATTGAAACCACATTCAACAGCCCAGTAATAGAGGCTGAATGCCAGCCTTGAGTGAAGATTGAAAAGACTCAGAAGCTGGCAAGGGAGCTCAGGAAACAGAGGGCTGTGAGTCAGCTGACTTAGAGGTCCCTGCTCCCTTTCAGAGGAGTGGCAGGGGCTGAGAACCCAGCACTGTGGACTCGATTCCCGGACTGTATTGAGATTTCTCAGATAAGTCAAAATGAGGAAGACTAGTTTGCGCTGGGATCTGAGTAGCTTTTCCAGGGACCTTAAACAGGGGGAACAGGAATAGGGGACTAAAGGAGAACTCAATTTCTTTTACAATTCTGTTGCCAGGTTTTGTGTGTTTTCTGCTTCAGTTCCTTCTGACCGTTTTGTCCATTTTTCATTTTGTCCCCTCATCTACTGCTTCCATCTCTCCTCCCTTTTCTTCTCTTTTATTTCTCTGCCTAGTCACTTTGTTTTTTGGGGTTTTTTGTTTTGTTTTTTTGCTTTTGGAGGGGGAAGGCAGGGCAATTGGGGTTAAGTGACTTGCCCAAGGTCATGTGACTAGTTTTGTGTTAAGTGTCTGAGGCTGGATTTGAACTCAGGTCCTCCTGACTCCAGGGCTGGTGCTCTATATTCACCGCACCACCTAGCCAGCCCTGCCTAGTCACTTTGGCCAGCTCCAAACCAAGCCAACTCTACTTCAGCTACCTCCTCTCCACAGGACTCTTGGATTAATATACCCCAAACCACTTTACTTTCTGGAAGGTGACCACCTGATCTTGCCCTGAACTTGGTATACACCTCGCTTACTTGCCCTCAGCTCCCAGCCCTGGCGGGATTGTAACACTGCCCCCACTCCTTTCTGGCTCTCCTATCCCCTAATGTTTTCATTTCCCCCATTAGAATGTAAACGAGTAGGCTCCTGGAGGTCAAGAGCTCTCTTGTGGTAGAGCCTAATAAATTCTGAGTCTCTTTCTCTGCCCCTCCTCTACCCCTCCCCCCCCCAATCTGACTATCTCTTCTTTATTAAATATGTTTTGTCGTGGTCGTTCAATCTTTCAGTCATATCTGATTTTTCATGACCGCATGATTTATTCATGGGCTTTTTGTGGCAAAGATACTGAAGTGGTTTGCCATTTCCTTCTCTAGGGTCTCCACATTTTAGAGTAGAGGAACTGAGGAACAAACAGGGTTAAGTGGACTTGCCCAGAATAACACCACAAGCAAACGTCTGAGATAAGATTTGAACTCAGATCTTCCAGACTCCAGGTGCAGTATTCTATCCACTTCACCACCTAGCTGCCCTTATTAAATATTGCCACCCACTGAATTTCCCAATCTCTCTATGTGCAATTACCCAAAGGATGAATGATTTCATCAACTCTGAGAATGCCTTGATGTGGGAAAGGACAGTGAACTCCAGAGTATGGTACTTCCCAGTGCTCTATCCATTGCACCACCTGGCTGCTCCTATAAGATGATAAAATGGAAGACAAGGCCCATCTCTTGTACTTCTATATTCTCCCTCTCCCCAATGCTTAGCACAATACCATGTATATAATAGCAATTCATATTTCTACAGCACTTTCAGGTTTACGGAGTACTTTTTATTTTGCTACCACCTTATTAAGTAGCTAATGCAAATGTTTTTAATCTTCATTTTTCAGAGGAATAAACTGGCTCCAGGAGATATAGTAACTTGCCTAGGTTCACACTTGACTAAGTGGTATCAATAGGATTCAAATCCAAATCCAGTCTGCTTTCCACTAGACCACCTTCCCAACCTCTCTACCGGGAGACATCTGTTCTTTCAAGCGCTGATAACCCTGGAGAAATTGTGCCCCATCTTTGCCCCTGGAGGGCTCTCTATGCAACCCTGCATGACTGCATGACTAACAGAGTATTCCTTGGAGGCTGGGAGGTAAATAATGTTCTAATCTAGCTCGGCTCCCCTCCAGTGACGGAACTCCCAAAGCTGGGAAAGATTGTGCTGTCTGGGTGAGGGGTTGCTCAGAAAGCCTTGAGTAGTGTATTAAAAAGGGGCCCTTTCACTGGATGCTGTAGCCAAACTTAGCTTTGATGTAAAGAATCTGGGTGTTGTTTCTGACTTCAGCTCAGCCCTGCTTCCTATCCCTCCCTCCCCTCCTTCCATCCCTTTAGTTTCTCCAAACTTGTCGGCCGCATCTCATCTGTTCCCCCACAACATTAGCCTCAGTTCACCAGTTCTCAGGTTCTGTAAGCTCCCCTTCTTACCTTTAGCACTCAGCATCTTGGCCTGTCCCCTCCTCATCTCACCCCATTTGTTCCCCGTGCTCAGCTCAGCTCGGCTCAACATCAGCTTCCACCTGCCATATCTAAACCATACAGGAGCTCCAGTCCTATATTAAGACTGTACTTTGATATTACCATCACCACTGCTTGTGGTCCACGGGAATTAACACACAGGAAGTGATTGAAAATTAGATATAGAGGGGATGACTCATGGGGCGAGGAAGGAAGGAAGAAATAAGCATTTATATGGCACCTCACCTGCTCTATATCAGGAATGTTGCTAAGTGCTTTACAAATGTTATTTTATTTGATCCTCATGACAGCCCTGAAAGGTAGGTGCTGTTTTTGTCTCCATCTTACAGTTGAGGAAATGGAGGCAAAGAGGCTAAGTACTTGCCCAGGTTCATACAGCTAGTAAGTGTCTGAGGTTAAATTTGAACTCAGGTCCTTCTGATTTCAGACGCACTATGAGGTCTGGCTACCACAAAGTAAGAAAGAAGGCATGGGATCAAACTTACAAGTAGAGGAGCTAATGATACTGAGGGGAAAGACCCCTTGAAGACCAGAGCGAGGGAGAAGGTTAGAGGAGAGAGGAATGTGGTCAAAGGTTCTTAGGTTGTAGGTTAGGAGAGAAATGGGAATTTGTGGCAAATAGCCTCCATTTTCTCTGTGGAGTTTGAAGCAAGTTTCTCTCTCCTTAAATCTTCTCTCCATGGCTTCTCAATAGAGACAGTGTGGCATAGTGGATGTAGAGTCATCCTAGAAGGCATAAAGACCAGTGACCAAGTCCTACTTCTGATACATACTAGCTTTATGACCTGGGCCAGTCATTTCATCACAGTATTCTAACCACTTCTCTAGATCTATAAACTGCCAAGAAAATATGGAGCTGCATTGGTAAAGAACATTTTTCACTGGGAGTTTTCAACACCAATTAAATCAAAAGTACTGGCCCTACTTCTGACAGTTCTCTGAATGAGTTATTATTTTCTCTGTTTTACAGATGAGGAGACAGTTTCAGAGAGGTTAAGTGATTTGCTCAGGATTCAAACTAAGTGTCAGCAATGGGATTTGAGTCTGGGGTTCTCCTGTCTCAAATTCCTGTCTTTCAGCCCTTATGCCATTCTACTATATTGATCCTCATCATGGTATAGCTATAACCCCCCATTCCTAAAGATGTGACCAGGAGAGAGTAAGTTCTGGGAGGTCAATAGCTCCAGGAATGAACGCAACGATACGATACGTGTTTCTGTTGTTTGAGGACCAGCCTTGTGAAGTTTGGAGAAAGTCATCACCAGATTGGCCAAAGGCCAACTCTTGAAACCATCCAATAAGTTGCAGAGAGATTGTAATCTGTATCCGTGGAGGGAGTAGACACATTGAAAAATCTTAAATCCTTACAGTACTGAAGCATGTAAAAACTATTTTTTATTTTAAGGCAAAGTGGTTATTAGGTACCTTACAAAGAGATTCCCTAGAAGGGACAGGGATAGGATGGAGCTAAGGTACAGCAGTGGCAAAAGCCTAGCTTTTCCACTCTCTCATTCATTTTAAAATTATCTCACCTTAGTAAACCATGTTGATGTTCAGAATTAAAGCAAAACAAAATAAAACCCCCACCTCCTCAGACTTATGCAGCTCCCCATCCCAAATCATTCCAAGCAATACCCTCCATCCCTCACTGTCTATTAGGTAGCTCATACTGGATGCTCCATAGTCATCTTAAACTTAGTATGTCCAAAACTGAATTCATTATCTTTTCCCTCAGACCTTCCCCTCTTCCTACCTTCTCTATTACTGTCAATATCACCCATCTTTCTAGTTCCCCAGGCTCACAATCTAGGTGTCATTCTCTACCTCTCACTCTCTCCTACCTGTCATCTCCAATCTGTTGCTGTCAATTTTTCCTTCATGTTATTTCTTGTATATGTCCCTTCCTTCCTCTGACATTGCCACCACTCTGGTGCAGACCCACATCACATCTCAAACCTGGACTATTGCAATGGCCTGCTGATGGGACTCCCTGACTCAAATCTCTCCCCGCTCCAGTCCTCCTTCACTCAGGTGTCAAGTTAATCTTACCAATTTGCAGATCTGATCAGGTCTATACTCTTCTGTATTCAATAAACTTCAGTGGTTTCTTATCAATTCCAGGATCAAATATAAAATCCTCTGTTTGGCTTTCAAAGCCATTCACAGACTGGCCTCGTCCCACCTTTCCAGTCTTCTTATAGTACACACAACACACAACACACACACACACACACACCCCAATTCAGTGACAGGGGCCTCCCTTTCCCCAATAAGACTCACCATCTCCCATCTCCGGGCATTTTTCCTGGCTTGGAAAACTCTCCTTCCTCACCCCAGCCTCCTGGCTTCCTTGAAGTCCCAGCCCAAATTCCAGTTTCTACAAGAAGTCTTTTCCCAATCCCTCTTAATTACCTTTGTAGATTATCTCCCATTTATCCAAGTATTTATCTTGTTTGCATATAATTGTTTACATATTGCCTCCCTCATTACACTAGGAACTTCCTGAGAACAGGCACTGCTTTTTGCCTTTCTCTGTATGCCCAGTGCTGAGCAATGTCTGGTACATAGTAGGCGCTTGATAAATTGATTTGCTGACTGACAAGGGAGGGGCATTGCTATATTCCCCATCTTCTGTCATGATAGTCCTATTATCATTAACATCACCAATATCATGCACTTATAAAGGGCCCAGTTTTTGAAAGGCACAATATAAAGTGCTATGATATTCAGATTCTAGAAGGTGAGTTTTGACTTCTACCTGCTCCAGTTATTAAGAATAGCTGCTATGCATTCTTAATTTTTAAAATAAATTTTTATTGATATCTTTTTGACAACAGCATGTCCTTCCCCATTAACTCATAGAAATAGCCATCCCTAGTAACAAAGCATTTTTTAAGAGGGAAGAAAAGAACATAGCAAAACTAGTCAGTATATTGAAAAAGATTTCTTACCACACAGAAGAGTAGGGGGATGGGGGATGAGAGGTGGGGTGATGGAGGGGAGGGCAGAGTGGGGGGG
>CM053581.1:113655004-113671461 GCA_028627135.1 Pseudochirops cupreus
AGGAGAGAATAGACTGGGGGAGGGGGGAAACACTTGGATGGCTGTTTTGGGGTGGTGGGTGGGGGAAAGACTGGGAGAAAATATGTAACTCAAAAGAAATTTAATAAAATAAATTTATTATTGAAAAAGATTAACATGGTAGTTAGCCTTCCACAGCCATACTTTCTCATCTCTGCAAAGAAAAAGGAGGAAGGATCATCTCATCTCTCTCTCTCTCTTTCTCTTAGCCAAAATTGTTCATTATAATTTTGTAGCATCCAGTTTTGGTTGTTTGGTTGTTCTTTCCACTTATATTATTGTAGTCACTGTAAGTATTGTCTTCCTGGTTGTACTTATTTCATTCTGTATCAGTTCATATAAATCTTCCCATGTTTCCATATGTATTCATCACAGTCATCATTTTATACAGCATAGTAATGCTCTATTACATTCATATACCACAGCTTCTTTAGCCATTTACCATTTGATGGGAATCTATCCTTTTCCCAATTCTTTTCTAGTACATAAGATGCTACTATAAATATTTGGTGCATATGAGTTCTTTCTTTTTGTCATGGACCTCCTCTGTGTATATACTTTCTATACACATTTGTTATAATTAATAATTAAGAACATCATCTCTGGTTCTTCATTCCTTTCTGTGAAGATAGAGGGCATATGGGCCTAGGATTTCATTAGTGTTGTGAACTCCCTCCTCCCAAACAGATGGGAAAATGGTTTACTACTTGGAGTCTTAGACAGTTGCCTAGAACACAGAAAGACGAAGTCACAAAGCTAGCATGTGTCAGAGACAGGTCTTCCTAGCTCTCTATCATATCATTTTATAAAGAAATTGAACTTGGATGAGAAAGATGAAAACTTCTCAGCTATAAGTTTTATGGGAACAAGCTGGAATTTCAGTTTCACCATTTCCCCCCACCCCCCCCTTTACTACTGCCACATAAGCATTAGGCTCTTTTTCAAGAGTTTTTGACCTCTACCCTTGCTTGTGACCTCTTTCCCCTGGATAATACCTTGGCTTCCTGTCCTGCCTCCCATCCCCCTCCTTCCCCCCCCCCCCCAACCCCAGTCAGCAAAGATAGTGGTGGGCTGCCATTGGGTTAGATTTTGCGCCAAGACTGAGAGCCCACCTTCTAGCCAATGGGAGAAGGGATGGGGTGGGGAGGGGGTTTGACTGCATTAGGGTATAAATTCTTGTTCTGTCTTTTGTAAGGCGCCTCATTCTGCTGGTTCATACTGGTGGAAGGGATGTCCCCTTCTCGGGAGAACTGAATAAACTTCCTGTTCCTTCCCCAAGATACCTCTGACTTTTAATTTCTCTGGGTAGTGGATTTTTGGGGTCCCTGCACCTCACACAAACTCAAGCTGGAGGAAACAAAACATTTCTCAAAGTCTCTTTTGTTATATATTTCCTTGTGGATGAGTTAGAGAAATATGGACTAGACAAAAGCCCAGTGATGTAGTTAGCTTCAGAACAGACCCAAAGGGTAGTTGTTAAGGGCTCAATGGCCAGTTGGAACAAAGTCTCTGGGGGAAGGCCTCAAGGATCTTGCCCTTGGCCCTGTTGCTATTCAATTTAATCAGTGGCTTGGATAAAGGCTTAGTCAGCCTTATCAAACTTTAGATAACACAAAGTTTGGAAGGATATCTAGCATTTCAAATGAGAGTCTGGCTCTAAATGGATCCTAATAAGCCAGGCCTAGAAGCATAAATAAATAAGATTAAATTTAATAGGTCAAATATAAAGTTCTACATTGTATGCTTAAAAAAAAAAACTTCCCAAATACTGGGTGGCTGAAGTCTGACTAGGCAATAGTTCTCTGTGAAAAAAAGATTTTTATTTTTTAGTGGAATACTAACTCAAAAAAAGTCAACTGTGTACCCTGGCAGCTCCAAAAGCTAATGCTATCCCAAGTTAGATTAAGAAAAGGCTAGTGTCCAAAACCAGGAGGGTAGTAATTATACCATATCCTCCCTTGGTCAGTACAATTTGTAGAGCATTTGTAGTTCTATGTCGAGCTTGGGGCATCCCATTTTGGGAAATTCACTGAAGCTGGAGCAAAAATAAGAAAGTAATCAGGATTGGTGAGAGACCTTGGAGAACCCATCAATAAACATTTAAGTGCCTATAATATTCCAAGCACTATGCTAAGAGCTAGAGATACAACAAGAGATAAAAGAAAGGCCCTGTCCTCCAGAAGTTTACAGTTATGTGAACTCTGCCAATAATACCTGCTTTTAGGAAGAAAATGGCCTTCTATTCTATAAATTGCACAGTAGTTATTTTAGAGAGGACTGATGAGAATAAAAGTCTCTCAGTCATTTATTAAGCACCAACTATTGATGAGGTACAGGCTCTGTGACCCCCTTGAGCTCTCCTGAGGCATTTGCCTGAGGCCATAAACCTTTCCTTGTAGCTAGGCCCAAATCTCTTACTCTTACTAACCTAGCCCTCCATTGTCCATTTACTTCCCACCCTTGAGTCTATCAAAATATCTACATCCAAATCAACTGTTACACCCTTGCACTGGCCTAACCCACCACTGTCTGTCTTCTCCTGGTAACCTCTACCAACTTCACTCATTTCCTGGAGTCTGACCTCATTAACTCCTCCTGAAGATGGACCCCAAACTCATTATTGAAGTCTGACCTCATCTGACTCCTCCTGAAGACCCTCCCCAAACTCCTCCTCTAGACTACCCCTAGATTCCTCCCACAACCTTTCTGTATATAAGAACCTATTTTGCCTCCTTGTGGTGTGAGAGCTTCATAGAATTTTCTAGCACCCACTTGCTCTGTGTCAGATGATTCTGGCCGGCTTGTCCAGTACAAACCTTACAGATACCCAGCCTCCTTAGGAGTCTACCCAATACGGCAAACTTTTAATAAACTTTGCTTTTCTTTGGCTGAGAGAAGACTTGAGTTGAATTCATTGGGCAGAACTCGGCATGTTGGTATTTTGGGGTCTTGAGTGTCCCTAACCCTATCTATACCTCATCACTATGTTCTAGGCACTGTACCAAGTGCTAGGGAAACAAGAAGAGTAAAAAAACATGGCCTGTTCTCAGGGAGCCAGTGTAGGGATGAGTGGTAGGCACTAGGGAGGACAACCTGTAAATGACTAGTTTTGTTTTAAGAACAACTTTGTGCAAATATGTCATTTCAACTATTATAAATACCCAAATTAACTATAAAGGACAGTGAAGAAAGACACTATCTGCTTCCAGAGAAGGAACTGATAAACAGATGTATAGAATTTTTACAGATATATGTGTATGTATATATGTGTGTATTGGTATATATGTGTGTGTATACACATACTCACACACCCATTTGTATCTAACGGTGTCATCTCTAGGGTGGGTGGAGAAAAACTAAATTTAAATGATAATTTTGTTGTATATTTGAGAGGAATGGCAAGTTGTACATAGTAGATTTGAGTTTCATGTACAAACATCTTTTTTATTGTATTGTGTTAAGGAAATGCTTGTTTTATTCCATGAATTAAAAATCAAAGAAAACAACTAGGTAAAAATAGGTGTAGAAAGGATAAGTTGGAGAAAAGTCTGGCAGGCTAGTACCTTATGGGGGCACTAAGAAAGGTAATGGGCAGCAGAGCATCCTCTCCTTAGGTAACTTCAGACAAAGTCTCTTTTTAGGAGTCCATTTTCATCTCATGTTTGGGGAAAAGGAGCTGATGGGCTTGTTTTATGGCAGGTCCTGTCTATTTGCCTCTAACAGGGAGGGGCATGAAATGTGAGTATACTTAGGCATTTTTTTGAGTCTAGTTTATACACCTGGTGATAACAAATCTGGGATTTTCCAGGACAGTTTTAATTCCAAATATACTATTCTATCATCTCCATAAATTAAATGACCTAAAAAAATTCCTTTTGTGAAAAAATGTATCCCAGTTGCCTATTTGTTCAGTACTTAAAACTCATCAGAGTCATGTGAACTGAAATATTCCTTCCTGTAGGTGGCACTGTAGGACCCTAAGAGACCCCTGTGTTTCCCATACTTTGTATGCAGGAAGAAGCCAGACCAACCACGATGGCCACTTCTAAAACCTTGAAACACAACAGGGAAACAAACACATATCACCCATTCTTTTGGCTGTAATTTACAGATTCATCTGGGCTTATTTGGGGATTACAGTTCACAAGTTTGCTGTGTCATTTTGATCCATCTTGACTTCTGGAGAAGAGGAACTAACTTCGTTCTCCTACCGTTCTCTCTACCTGGAACACTTGATAACTTTGGTTTGTTTGTTTTTTTTTAAGGTACTTCTTATCTGCCCTTGAATGATTCTTCTTGACCCAAGTATATGCTTTTACATTTATGAATATTGAAATTTCAAAGTTAAGATTTTATAGCAATCAGTTATTTCAAGATAAAGATGCAAATTTAAGACATGAACTTTCAAGGACTGTGGTCCTTTGGACAAACAGAAGTCTACAGTACAAATGGACCAATTGAGAGTTATTTTATACCATTGATATATCTACACCCTTGTAAAGTGTGTTCATAAATAATCTTCCTAAAAAACAGGTATGATCATGTCATTTTCCTGCTAAAAAACATCTGATGGCTCTCTATTTATTGGCTACAGGATAAAATGAAAATTCCTTAGCCTGACACTTAAAGTATATGATTTGACTTCTTTTCTGTCCAGTCTTATTTTATACTACTGCCTTTATGAATTCCGTATTCTATACAATTCAACCCAATAGTTATTTCATTCCTCAGACTGGATACTCCATTTCCTGTCTCCCAGGGTCCTGTACATCTGAGCTAGCTGTTACCTAGGTCAGGAATGCACTTTATCTTCATCTCCATCTTTCAGAATTTTTATCTTCCTTCCCTGCCCAGCTTAGGTATTACTTTCTCTGTGAAACTGTGAAATCTTTCCTTATTCCACCTTCCTCATCTTTCTCTCCCTTCCCCAAGATTAGTCTCTCTCTCTCTCTCACTCTCTCTCTCTCCCTCCAACTTTCCTTGTCTATATTTATTTGCATATATATTTCATTCTACCAATAGAACGTATGTTTCTTTGGGACAGCGATTATTTTGTTTTATTTTTTTATCCCTAGAGCCTTTAAAAAGATAACGGGCACCTTATATAGTGCCTCTTACAGAGTAAGTGCTTAGTAAATATTTGTTGAATTGATTTAATTTTATAAATGGTTGGAGGTGAAAGAATTTACTGTCTGGTCTGTTTCTGATCCCATATACAAAGTCTTTTCCTCTTAGGTGAATCATCTCAGAGCTTTCAGAAGAGAATTTGAAAATGTTAGGCTGGTTAACTTCACTTTGATTCCTGGCCAAATTTTAGAATATATATTTGAAGGAATGTCTTGTAAGGATTTAAAATGGGAAGCAGTAATCTTTGAGAACCAGCATGACTTCTTCAAGGTCATGCCAGACTAAGCTAAATTCATTTTTTGACAGGGCTACTACAGTGATAGATCAATGAAATGCTATAAACATAACTGTGCTTAGATTTCAGAAAAAATACTTGACAAAATCTTGAATGTTACTATTGTTTAAAATAGGGGGAGATATGGGATAAACGCTAATACAGTTGAATGACTTTAGATGTAGCTGAATGAATGGACCCAAAGAACAGTCATTCATGGGGTCAATAACAATTTGGTGGGAGGTTTTGAATGGAATGCCTCTAGGAATTTGTTTTTGGCCTTAGGTTGCTTAGCAGTTTTATTAGTCAGTCGGTTCTCAAGCATTTGTTAAGTATCCAAGAATTGTGTTAAATCCTGAAGAAAGGCAAGAACTATTGCCCTGCCCTCAAGGAGCTCACAGTCTAGTGGGTGTGACAGCATATAGAGATATGAATATATAAAATAGATATATGCTGTACCCTACTTTCCCTTCCTACCCCTTCTCTCTCTCCATATTTGACAACTGCTTTTTTTTTAAGTACTTCTTATCTGTACTTGAATGATTGATTTTTTTTTTTTAACTCAAGTATACGCTTTTACAATTACATGTATTGAAATTTCAATACCTTGGATTAAGGCATAGATAGCATACTCCTCAAACTTCCAGATAAAATAAGCTAGGAAAAGCCAAGAGTGGATGTCAACATCCAGAAAGATCCTTTGGTAAGATAGAACAATGCCAGATTTAAAAGTAGGAAATTTAACAGAAACAAATGTAAAGTCTCAAACTGGATTAAAAAAATCAACTTTACAAGTAGAAAATGGGGAAGGTATGGATTGACAGAAGTTGGTCTGAAAAGAATCTGGCATTTATTGAACTGAGACTCAGTTTGAATCTACAGACATGGTAAAAAGGAAAAAAAATGGTGCTTTTAAAATTTTATTCTGCATGAAGAGAGACATAGTATACAGAACAAGGAAGGTGACAGTTGTCCTATACTATACCCTGGTCAGATCTTATCCGGAGTGTTGTATTCATTTTTTCAGGGGTACCACATTTTAGAAAGGTCATTGAAATCCTGCACTATGTCAGAGGAGGGCAATTAGGATAATAATAATTATGATGATAATAACAGAATTATTTAGAAAATTTTAACATAAAATTAAAATATTTAAATTATACTAAATTTAAATATTTATGATTATAACATAATAATGTTATATAGCACTCTAAGTGCTACATAAATATCACCGCTACAAATAAGTAAAGCATCTCAAACTGTTTTACAAATATTATTTTATTTGATCCTCATAACAACCCTGGAAGGTAGGTGCTATTATTATTCCCATTTTACAGATGAGGAAATCAAAGTCCTTGGAGATTGAGCTACTTGCCCAGGGTGACATAGCTACTAAGTGTCTGAGGCAGGATTTGAACAAGCCCAGTGCTCTGACTTCCTCTCTGAAAATCCCACCTGTTCCTCAGAGTTCTGCCTTCTGGGGCAAAGCAGAGCAAACCTCGCATTTTTTCTACAATGATAACCCTTCCAATTCGGAGGATAGACATGGGCCTAGAGGCCATGCCTTGTAAGGATCATCTAGAATATCCAGGAATTGTTTAGCCTGGAGAAGGGAAGATTTAGGGGGAATGTGATGGAGTGTATTCAAGTATCTAAAGGACTATTGTGGGGGGCGGGGGAGGGGGGGGAAGAAAAAGAAAGTTCCATAATAACTTTATTAATATGTTTAAAAGGAATAGCAAGTTGTACATAATAGATTTGCAGTTTCATGCACAATCATCTTTTTGTTTCTATTCTACTATGTTATAGAAATGCTTATTTTACTTCTTAAGTTCAAAATAAATTAAATTTAAAAGGGGGTGGGGCTAGAATTGTTCTGTTTGACTCTAGAAGGCAGAACTAGAAGCCATGGGTAGAAATTACAGATTTTTCCCTCCCTTATTTCCTCTTAATTACCTGACAATTACTGATATCCTAAAATGGAATAAAATGCGTTGGAAAACAATAGGATTCTCCCTTACTAAAGGATTTCAGGAAGTGGCTGGATTAGTGCTTGTTGGAGATGGTGTAGAGATGATCACCCTGCCACGATGGGCTGGAGGAGATGACCTTTGAGGTCTCCTTGGAGATTCTGTGATTCTTGGGAGGACTCAGGTTCAACTCCTCAGAATGATGAGGCATCAGGGGAGGGCTTTAGTGGTAGATACGAACTAATGCTAATGAACAGTTGTGTGTTTCCAGGCGGTCTGTGACAAGAGATACCAGTCTCCTGGGTAAAAATAATGAGCCTGCAGATGTGCTGTTCTAATGTAACCTTAATAGTCTAAATGGCATTCATATCATTCTCTCTCTTTCCACACACTTGGGCTAATTTTAGTGTGAAAGTTTGATGAAGGAAGGTCTATAGGAAAGAGCATGAATGTATTTCATAGAATTACTTTTCAGAATATTTCCTGGCCTAGAGTCCCAGGTAAGGCTAAGCACATTGTTGTGCTTTGCTGAGGACAAAGATTGGTTGACAGCCTCAGAGCTGCTGTTGTCCTAGTGCTAGTGACACAGGGAAGATAACCCTATGATAACCGTGTCCCCCTGCCCTGGTGTATGCATTCTGCTTCCTATGAGTCCAGATCTTCAGCCACCCTTCATGACATATGTCCCTCTCAAATCACTGGAACCATACTGTATGTGGTGAAAAGACCCTGGACTAGGAATTGGAGTCTGGGTTCAAATTCCAGCTCTGTTACTTACTACTTGTGTGACCTTCCTGGGCCTCAGTTTCCTTGTCTGTAAAACGAGAGAATTGGATTAGATGACCTCTCAGGCCCTTTTCAATTCCTAATGGATGATCCTATATCATGTGATCCTAAGAGCTAGGTTTAAATGCTAATGTTCCCACACACTAGGCCTCTGATCATCTCTCTTCACTTGTTTTCACATCTGTAAAAGGTGTGTAATATTGCCTGCATGATACAGTGAGAGTTATGGTAAAGATTAAATGAAATAACTATAAGGAAATTATTTTTCTTTTTCTTTTTTTGCTTTTTGGAGGAGGAAAGGCAGAGCAATTGGGGTTAAGTGACTTGCCCAAGCTCACACAGCTAGTAAGTGTTAAATGTTAAGTGTCTGAGGCCGAATTTGAATTCAGGTCCTCATGACTTCAGGACTGGTGCTCTATTCACTGTGTCACCTAGTTGCCCCAAGGCAGTTCTTTATAAACTATAAATCACTAAACAAATATGACATACTATTATTGTTGCCAGAAGGATAAATGGGGAACTAAATCCGAAAGGCAGAAAAACAGTTTTTCTTAAGACGACTCCGAGGCCTCTGGGTAAAGACCAAAAGAGTCTGCTGCATCCCTTTATCTCATTTCCCACCTGGCTGTACTGCTTTGGACTTCTCCATCAATGCCCCCAAGAACCTTATTGGCATGAACCTCAGCATCTTGCAAGATTGCATCAGCCTTGGTTCTCAAGCCTCCTCAGTTGCCTCTGTTCTGTGCCCTTTCTAATTAGAAGACAGATTGAAAAGCTCCTCCCAAAGCCTCCATTTAAGAAGGGTGCTGTGCCAGTCATCTCTTCATTTCCCACCCAGCTGTACTCCTTTGGATTCCATTATGCCTCCACTCTGGCTGCCTTTTCCCCCCATCTTCTTTTCTGCCTCCTTTTGTGAGTTGCCTTCCCCATTAGACTGTAAGCTCCTTGAGGGCAGGGACTGTCCTTTTTTTGTATTTCTAGTTTTATTTTGTATTATATTGTATTTATATTTGTGTGTGTGTGTGTGTGTGTGTGTACACACACACACACACACACACACACAATATAAATTTGTATATAACTACAACATTTATATTTGTATCACCAGAGCTTAGCACATCATCTGGCACGTAGCAGTCTCTTTATACATGTTTATTAACTCTCTCCTTTTGATCTCTGTGTCCTTTGGCTCCATGGGGAGAGCCTTTAAGTGGTTTTTGAGGCTTTTATTCCTTCCCGACTTCTTTTAGCTCTGTACACTATGGAAAGACTGGTTTTCAAAGCCTGTCACAATCTGACCCCACCCAACCTAGCCAATCTAATTTCCCAACATGTACCCTGTACTCTATTTGAATGGTCACGTCCCACACACGTGTCATCTTCATTCTTAATTTGGAAAGTACTCACCGTCTTCTCAGGCCTGTTTAAACCCTCTCCAAATTCCCCTCAACCCATCTTTTAAAGCTCAGCTCAATTCCTCCCTTGTCCATAGGTCTTTCCTGACCACTTCTGCCATCTTTGTCTCCTCCACATTCCTATGTCATGTTATCATGTGAACACATACCTTACCATTTAATTTTGTTTTGTCATATTATTTGCTTTTGTTTCACGTATGTCAGTTTTATCTCCCCAATTAAGCTATAAACTCCCTGATCTTGGGAAGCATGTTTAATACTTTTAAATCAAGCTATGTCATTTATAAATATTAGGCCAATAAATAATGAATACTTATTAAATGAATGAGTAGGTTATTTACATGTGGAAATTAATTGTGATTTGTTTCATACCTCTGTGCTCAATGAGGGCATCATTATTTGTAGGTTTTATAGGTTCTTTACACAGGAACTTTGTAGGTTCATAGATCTGGAGCCAGAAGGCACCTTACAAAATCATTAAGCCCAAAATCTTCATTTCTCAGATAAGGAAATTGAGGCATAGAGAGTTGAAGTGATTGGCCCAAGATCACATCAGTAGTAAGTGGAAGATTCAGAATCTGAATCCCGATCCTATGACCCAAATTGTGAGTTCTCTCCATTTGATCATTGATAGAAGTCACATTGTTTTCAACAGACAGATTCATATGTTGACTCTTTTATTGCTCATTCACCCAAAGAAATTCAATTCATTTGGGAGGCAGGGAGGGAATCTCATTTTCTTATTTCATTTCTGTGAAATAAATGACACAGTGCTCCATTTTCAAAGGAGAAAATGAAGACAAAGCAAAATAGAATGACCTGGTCATTATTGGATTAGGAAACTGAGGCTCAGAACATCTAAGTGACTTTGCCCAGGTGGCACAGCTAAGTATCTGAGGCTGGATTTGAACTCAGCACTTTGTGTCAAGTCTAGTACTCTATCCCCTATACCACAGGGGTTCTGAACTGCATTGCATCTCCTTTGTTTGATAGCTAATGTTCTCTTCTGTTGTGTTGCCTGTGATCACCTACTTGAATAAAGCAAGGAAGCTTAATGATTACTTTAGTATCTGGGGCTCTTTCCTGGGTCCTCTTTTTTCTTTATATTCCATTACATGATGAATTCATTAGGTCTCATAGATTATCTTACCAATCTACCTAGATGATGGCCAGATCTATATATCTAAACCTAACTTTTCTCCTAAGCTGCATATCCACACTACCAACTGCCTACTGGATATTTCAAACTGGATATGCTATTGGTTTGATGCAGAATGAAATAAGCAGTAGGAGAATAATTTATATGATGACTAGAAATAATGTGAAGGAAACAGTATCTAAAGACCTCAGAATTCTGACCAAAGCACCGTCCAATTACAACTTCAAAACACTGATGAGAAAATATACCTCCAACCTTGTGGCAGAAAGTGAGGGACTAGAAGCATAGAATTAAGCCTGCATTCTTAGATGGCCAATTATGTAAATTTGTTTTATTTGAGTACATGCAATTGTTATGGGAGGAGAGTGTTCCACTTAAGGTGGAGTGGGTACATTGGTAGATAGTGATTGACTTGAAAAAAGAGTAATAACTTTTTTTTTAATGAATGGAAGGAATAAAGACATGTAGAATAGTGAACTCAAATAAGCAATGATGTAATTACTGCTTTTAAAAACCAAATTCTCTCCTATTTCTTTTTTTAAAATTTATTTATTTTTATTTTTCAACATTCACTTCCATAAGATTTTGAGTTCTAAATTTTCTCTCCTTCCCCAAAATGGCATGCAATCTGATATAGGCTCTACATATACATTTATGTGAAACATATTTTCACATTAGTCGTGTGGTAAAGAAGAACCAATGGGAGAAACCATGAGAAAGAAACAACAACAAAAAAGAAAGCAAATAGTATGCTTCAATCTGCGTTCAGACTCCGTGGTCCGTTTTCTGGATGCCGCATCTATTTCTTTAAACAAAACTATACACTGCACAAGTTCATAGTTTGTTACACAATCCTCTTCCCAGTTTGTTGTGTCTTGAAATGTTTGTGTTTCTTGACTATTGTTAAGTTTGAAATAACACTTGAAAATGAAAAAAAAACCCCAACCAAATAATACTTAAATTCCCTATTTCACAAATTATTTCGAGGATTGAGTAAGATAATGTACGTAACCATGATTTGCAAGTGGAGGTAATATACAAATTCAGGTATTATTTATTATAGAGCTAATATTAGGGATAATATAAAGACACTGATGATCTTCTCCCCTCTGCCTTCTAAGGACCGTGCCTCTCCAAGATTCAGTGGCTGAGTTGCTAAAGAATCTTATTTCCAAATCCAGTTCTTACAGCGACTAAGTATAGCCTTGAGTAGAGTGAATTACCCTTGTTCAGACTTCTAATTGGATTGCTCATAGAAAAAGATAAACTGGGCAGGTTCAAGTAAAGTTGTGAACTGGTACCTGCTGAGATCTCTAGTCTTCCTCTCTAGTCATTTGTCCTTAATGGAATTGCCTTGATCCTTTCCCAGCAGTTCTTAAAAACTGAGCCTTTTTTATGTGCCAAAATATCAAATGATTTAAAAATTATTCTAATTCAGGTCTTCAATTATTTAATGACTCAGGTCTTAAAGGCTTTTCTCAAAGGGATACTTAAATCTGTTCACAGTGGAAAGAAAGAAATAGGTAAAAGTTAGCGATTCCATTCACTTAGGAATGAGGGGGAGAACTAGGAGAAAAGACAACTACTGAAACTTTACCTGAAAATTTGCCCAGATGAAAAGGATGCCTTTGGGATAGCCATGTGGGTAGCTTTCATGTGATGCCAGGGGGAGGCCCCCAGGACACGGCAACTGAAGGTCTGGAGCCGTGAAGATTGCAGTTGCCAGTCAGGACAAATTACGCTGGCTGACAGAGAGGATTTCTATGGTCATGGACTGGGAGCTGGGGAGATGTTGGATATATCAGTGATACTTTCTGGAAAGAACATATTGTCAAATGACTATTGCTCAGAAATCACCAGAAATTGGCCCATATTGGGAGGCCCAAATGTTATCAGAACAATAATTGTTTCTTGAGGCAGAGGTAGTTCTAGCAATCACAAGTCCCTGACAGGGGCTTCTGAGGGGCAGGGAACATAATTCTAATCTAGGGAAGAGGACAGGAGTCTCAAGAAAAGAGGATGGCATATTCTGAAAATCCTACCAAGTCAGATATCAGAATAACTGTGGGCTCCTAAGACCTAGATCAGGCATGGGGAACCTGTGACCTTGAGGACACATGTGGCCCTCTAGGTCCTCAAGTGCAGCCCTTTGACTGAATCTAAACTTCACAGAGCAGATGCGGTATCGAGATGCTGATAGTTTGGGGGAAGGGGAAAAAGAAGATTAAAACTTTGTTTGGTATCAGGAAACAGGCCAGATTAGTGCTGGGAAGAGATTTGTGATTAGCTCAGTCAGTTTATGGATTATCATACCTGAGGGGTATGCCACCCAATAATGCTATACAACTGTAGCCATAGTGACCCCAGATAGGCCAGAACTGGGGTGAGGGTGAAGATGAACCACCAGGTACATGGCCTGGCATCTGGAGTTCATCTTCAAGCTATTCTACCCAGATAGACAGTGATTTTACAAAGCAGGAGGGGAGCTAAATTCCTTTGTAGGGACGACCAACACGACTTTCTCCATGGGTCTTCTGGCACTACTGTGCTCCTGAAATTTCTATACAGGTGAAATTAGGTTAAAAGAAACATCTTAGAAAGCAATGAAGGAGAACAGAAAGAGGTACAACCTACAAAATGGTGCTGGTGATATTGTTAAAGAGGGAAGGGGGTGGTCTGACCTAATTTGTCTTGATAACAATGAGGAGTGATTATTGACTGATATGCAGTGAACTTCTGTGGTTACTACTACTACTCCTACTCCTACTCCTACTCCTACTCCTACTCCTACTCCTACTCCTACTCCTACTACTGACATCAGCTGAATCACTTCTTTCTCTTCTAGCATTCAACTTCTTGAGTCAATGTCCAGCTACCAGTTGGCAGATTTTTGCTGAATAATTCACATTTATGTAGTGATTTGAGATTTATGAAGCACTTTTCTCATAACTGTCTGAGACAGATAGTACATTAGGATTACCATTTTATAGGAGAGAAAAGTGAGTCTGAGAGAGAGAAAGTGACTTGTTTACAGACACACAACTCATAAATATCTGGGTTGGAAATTGAACTTTCTGACTCCAAGCTGAATGCTGTTTTCTCCATACAACACAGAGGTGCCTGTGTGAGGTATGAAGCAGTGGAACTGTGACAATCACCTTGGTTCCCAGTGCCCTAAGACCTGCTCTACACACTGCATCTGCTAGCAGTTGGAAAGTAATGCTTTTTGTCCAAAGGCTAGGAAAATTTCAGGAAAGTAGTAGAAAGGATGGGAAAGAGAAGAGCTTAGTTCTTTCCTCTCCCTTACTTTAGATTAATATTGTCAGCAACATGTTGGAGACAAAAAAGGAAAATCAGACACTATGTTACTGTTAATGTCTTTTTCAAAATGTGACCAGCCCTGATGACATATGAAGGTTTCTAAGAATTTATTAGAGAAGTCATTTGGTTCATGTCAAGTCCATTGATTCTTACTCTTCACAAGAAGAGTTCACAGGAGTAGTAAATATGTTAAAAAGAAACCAAGAGCAAATTCATGATGGCTCTTTGATTTAACTCTAAAAAGCATAAATTTCAAACATATTGCATCACATATGAACCTGATTGATATTTAACAATTCTCCAAAAGTGTTGACTATTTTGACATGTCCTTATTTTTCCCTAAAAAATATTATTTTTCAAGGGAAAAGGACCCACATGTACAAAAATATTTATAGAAGCTCTTTGTGTAGAGGCAAAGATCTGGAATTTTGGGGGGATGCCCATCAACTGGGGAATGACTGAACAAGTTGTGGTATATGAATGTAATGGAATACTATTGTGCTACAAGAAATGATGAACAGATGGATTTCAGAAAAACATGGAAAAAATTTAAATTGATGCTGAGTGAAGTGAACAGAACCAGGAGAACATTGTATACAGTAACAGCAACATTGTGCAATGATCAACTTTGATAGACTTAGCTTTTCTGAGCAATACAATGATCTAAGCCAATTCCAAAGAAGCATGATGGAAAATGCTATCCAAATCCAGAGAAAGAATTACAAGTCTGAATACAGACTGAAGGAGGCTATTTTCTTTTTTTTCTTGTGGTTTTTCCCTTTTGTTCTGATTCTTCTTTCATAATATGATTAATGTGAAGATATATTTAATATGATTGTACATGTATAGCCTATATCAGATTGCTTGCCATCTCGAGGAGGGTGGAAGGGAGGGAGAAAAAAATTGGAACTCGAAATCTTATAAAGGTAAAAGTTGAAAACTATCTTTCCATGTAATTGGAAAAAATAAAATACATTAACTGGAGGGGGAGAGAAAAAAAGAAATTTTTTTTTCCAAAATAGTGTTAATAATACAAATTAGCAGAGTGTTGGTGTCACAAAACATTGTATCTTTCTATTTAGGAAATAGGAATGTGCTCCTGTCATAGAGTTACAGAAATGTACATAAAGTTATAGAAATGCTGCATACTTTTCAAATGTTCTTAAGAGTACATAATTCCCAAAAGAAATGCTTTGCATTTTCCCATAAGAATAAAATTCCCTTCCCCTCCTAAGTTGAATAGGATCATAGACCTAGGGCTAGAAAGGATGTGGGAGGCTATCTCAGCAAACTATCTCATTCTAGAGATGAGAGAAATATGACCAAAGGAGGTTAAGTGACTTGCCCAAAGTCAACCAAGTTTTTTATAAGAGCAAACATCACCAGATCTCTACCCTTGTCCAGTGGCTCACTCCCATGTCATATTGCACAGAGGACAAATATCTGTCTTCTAGAGAGGGATACCATATACCTTTGAGGATATTTCAAAGCTCATTTACAGCATTCCAAGCTGTTCCTTACATCTTCCCCAAATCTTCCCCAATCTCCCTGTAATGCCGCTACCCAACAACTCTCAAGTTTTTATTTTTTTTTTATTTTTGGAGGGCAGGGAAATTAGGGTTAAGTGACTTGCCCAAGGTCACACAGCTAGTAAGTGTTAAGTGTCTGAGGCTGGATTTGAACTCAGGTCTTCCTGACTCCATGGCTGGTGCTCTATTCACTGTGCCACCTAGCCACCCCCAATAATAGGGGGTGCAAATCTGGCCTCAGATACTTACTAACCCTGGGAAAGTTTGACTTCAGTTTCCAATGGTATTTGCTCCAGCACATATATGATGTTATCAGTCAAAGATAAGGGAACTGGGAATTCCTGGATAAGTATAGTTGGCCTGCTAGTTCACGTAGGTTAGAACTACAGACCACAAAACAAATACATTTTTATTATTAATATGATTTAATATCTCATAATGGTAATAGAATTTGGATATGTCTCTGTATTGGCTTGGTTTTTGGGTTGAGTGTTAAAACCCAGAGCTTGTGAATCCCACTTGTGGGATGGACTTGTTGACGTGAAGAGAGAGGGCTGAACTGGGAGGAGCTGTGAATTGGGAGAGAGGCCCAAGCCTAGAGAAGGCCAGAAGGACTTTTGGGAGAGCAGTATCCAGTATCATGGAGCCTGAGTTGCTGAGAGAAAGACTGTGGAGAGCCCATTGGAGCTGCCCAGGACTTTTGAGAACTGCCACCTGGAGCTGCCAAGAACTGAGGATGCATAGCTGTGATGCCAGTATTTTGTCTGTCTGTTTTGATGTTGTTTTGCCAAATTCACCTGCTGGTGAAGGACAGTGTTGCTGTTGTAGAGGTCCTGGAACCTGGCTGTTGGTTCAGAA
>CM053581.1:113671961-113751183 GCA_028627135.1 Pseudochirops cupreus
AGAGGGCCTTGCTGATGTTTTCAGGGGTTCTGGGACTGTTCTATAGGCAGAGAGTGACTTGATGAGGACACTGGCTATGGCTTTGTTGAGCCTTGTCTCCCCAGGTACTGAGATTGCTGAGGGCTTGCCTCAAGTGAAGATGAAAGAAGGACCCTTCCTTGGGTATTTAATGCTGAGATGATATCTTAACCTTGTTGTAACTTAAGAGTGGATGGCCTTTTGTGCTCTCCTGTCCCTTTTGAGATTCAGGGGTGGGAAGCCTTTGAGTTTTTTGTGCTCTGTGGTTGACCAAATGAATGTACTTTGTTTATGATTGGAGACTAATCTCCATTTGAGAGGAGAGACTTTGTTGATTGACTAAAAGTACTGCTCAGGAGTGGGCTACTTTGACTAATGTACTGGTCAGGGTTGGGATACTTGGACCTTGATACTTTGCAATTGAATTGAGAACTTACTTCCTAAATGAACAAGTTCCACTGTATTTTGACTTTCTCTGTTCTGTGAATGTTTGCTGAATAAATGGGGTTTGCTATGCTGGTAATCCAAACCTTGGAAGTTGCCTTTGCTTGGCAATACATATCTAAAAACACTTTTTAGTCAATTTTCTGCAAACTTCAATTTTCACCATGGAAGACAGAAGACATGTCTTTTCTTAACCCCTCCAGGCATCTAGCCTAGTGCTTATGCACACCACGGATGTCAGTCAATCAATAAACATTTCCCCCCCCCAGAAACAGTCAGGGTTAAGTGACTTTCCCAGGGTCATACAGTTAGTAAGTATCTGAGGCCAGATTTGCACTCAGGTTCTCCAAACTCCAGGGCCAGCGTTCTATACATTGCCATCTAGTTGCCCCACTCAATAAACATTAAGCACCTACTATGTGCCAAGCACTGCACTAAACATTGGGGATACAAAAAGAGGGAACAAACATACCCTGCCCTCAAGGAGCTTACAGTCTAATGTGTCTAAAAGACACTTATTGATTGACTGACTAATTGAAGAGGAGAGTTCAGGAGGTAACCACACTTTCATGAAGAAACAATAATGACTGGATCCAATTCTTCATTTTCCCAACAAACCTTAGATATCTTTTTTTTTTTAATGTAGAAGCTTTTAAGCACCAATTTTAACTTCTTTAAGAAAAAAAAATCAATACACAGGAATGTGGAAAGGGATGGATACAAACTTCATTTTTCCTCCCACTCGTTACCCCAAACTACTTACAGTTGCTGAACTTAGCATAATTTCTAGAACTAAGTACCTTGACTATGATATAGACTATCAATGATACATACAGGAAGGAAAAGAACATAACATTTTTAACATATCTCCCCTTTATTTGTGTAAAAGGACCCAAAGCCAAAATAAAGCAGAAGGCTGATGCATTTTCTTGTATCACATAGGCAAAGGTCAAAATCTGGAGTAAGGAAGACCTGAGTTAAAATCCAGCCTCAGACAATTACTAGTTGTGTGACCCTGAACAAGTCACTTAACCTCTGTTTGCTCCATCTGTAAATGAGGATAATAATAGTACCTGCCTCCTAGAGGTGTCATGAGGATCAGATGAGATAATATTTGTAGGGTGCTTAGCACAGTGTCTGATACATAGGAGGCATTAAAGAAATGCTCATTCCTTTCTCCCTTCTCCTGCCTTTAACTTTCCAAATCTTTTTGATGGTAGAGACCTTATTATATTTCAGATACACTGCAATACCTCAGCTCCATTTGTCATTTGGGCCACTTGACAAAGATTGCAAAGGTTGTTTGAATTTACTATCATTATTAATATCATTTTTGTGAGTTGACTTTAAGAAGCAAATATAACCTAGTGGGCTAGCTAATGAAAAAAGCAGTAACTTTAGATCACAACTGCTTGTATTTTTACAAAGCACTCATGTTGCCTATGTTTTTGTGGTAGCATTTATTATTTTTATACAACAACAAGAAAGAAGACAATACAGGTTCCAGGGAAACTTCTTACTCCTCTGAATGTAACAATATTTAAAGGGTGAGGTTTGCTGACTGAATTTTTGTTATTTACAGTTAGGCTATATAGTTAGAATGTATAGTTAGAATCCATACCTTCTTAATAGGCTTTTATCTTTTACAACACATGCAATCCAATCTTGGTGATTAATAGCAAATATTAATGCACACATTTATTCTTTACCCAGGAGACTTTTTAAAAAAAGGGTAAATGCCTAAAAATTAAAATGTTATAAATAATGCCTCTCACTTGTTCCATTAGAAATTTCTTGTATTACCTCTCTGTCCAATTAATGTTTCTGATTGTGTTCACATTGTCCATTCCCAGAGAATATCTTTTAAGATGTTTCATTTGCTTGTTTCTGCCAAAAATTTGGGCTTCACATTCACTACAAAACTTTATATGTGGGAAATGATGAAGGAGCGATTTTGCAGTTTTGCTTAGAGAAGGCTATTGAAAATCAATAACAATATTTGGAAAAAAGAATCCCTGTCATGCCATTGGCTCTCATAGTCACTGGGTAATTTGGGACATGCTCCTGTGAAAGTAAGAATGATATGATTTTATTAGTCTTTTCTGATTTTGGATTCTGCTTGGGTTCTGAATCCACAATAAGTCCTCAGTTATTGATGCTATAGGGCAGACAGTATCAACCTTTTCTTCTACTTTCCCACCCATCAACCTTAAAAGGGGTTCCACATACTTGCTGGGAATTGTAGTTAAAAACTGACCCCACACTAATATCCCTACTCCTAGGAAAATGCACCACAGCCACAAGTCTGGACTAAGATTGGTACAGTTGAAAACATTTCCTCCAAACTGTACAATGAGAAACTGTAAGGCAAACGTTCCCCCAACAATGATGCAAAAGATATTATTGCTGAGAATACCTCCAAAGACATTTCTCTCACCATGAATCTTTCGAGCATTAATTTCATTGAAAAGCTGCATCATAACGAAAGTGTTGAATACCATCGTATTGTGGGCGGAAGGAGGAGCATAGGGAAGATCTTTTCTTCCCCTCTCAAAATCAAACAGCTCTTCACCAACAAACATAAGAACAAAAGTGACTGTAAGCTGGTACGCTGCATGGCCCAAAATATACTTTACCATGGAACTGGACAAGAGATTCTGTTTCCTTCTGTAAGGTTTTCTCAGCAGAAGTGCTTCAGTTGGCTTTTCAGTGGCTAAGGCGAGGGAAGCAAATGCATCCATTATGAGGTTAATCCATAGCATCTGTACTGCTTTAAGTGGTGAATCCTGCATCACACATACCCCTGTAAAAGTCACCACCGTTGCCACTGCACTGACAGTCAAATGAAACTGAAGGAACTTGGAGATGTTGTCGTAAGTGTTTCTCCCCCACATAATTGCTTTCATAATGCTTGTGAAGTTTTCATCCATTAAAATGATGTCTGAAGCTTCTCTAGCAATATCTGTTCCAGTGATGCCCAGGGCAAACCCAACATCTGCTACTTTTAATGATGGGCCATCATTAGTACCATCACCTGTTACGGCTACAATCTGCCTCCCTCCCAAAGTATCACTGTCAATTATACCTTTTATAAGTGTATATTTGTCAGTGGAGGAAGACCTTGCAAGCACACGAAGCCTGGGCAAAATCCTGTCTAAAAGCTTTTGTTCCACCTTCCCATGTTTGTCACGTATTAGCCTGTTGAACTCTCTACCTTCTAGACAGATGTAATTGTTATGGGGGTCCAAAATGCCACATTTGAATGCTACAACCTGTGCAGTTTTGAGGTTATCCCCAGTGACCATCCGGATAGTTATTCCAGCTTGTTGGCATTTCCTAATGGCACTTGGAATCTCAGGTCTAATAGGATCTTCAATGCCTACAAGAGCAATGCAAGTAAGTTTCGTGACTATATCCTCTTCTTTGTCCCAGTCTGGTTCTTTTTCCAGATCTGAGAACTCTCTGACAGCCAGACATATGGTTTGAAGTCCTTTAGATGTCATTAGCTCAATGACATTTTGAACAATTTCTCTTTTTTTGGTGTTTGTCAATTCCACAGGCTCTCCCATTTTGTTCAGGATTTTACAACATTTGTCCAAGACTATTTCAGAAGGACCTTTAGTGAACATCAGGAAATCCCTGCTGGACAATTTTAATACAGTACTCATGGATTTTCTATCTGAATTGAAGGAATACACTTTATACAAACTCTGCTGTACTGTTTTGTTTCTTTCTGTTTCATAATCCAATTCCAAATGCAGGAGAAATCCCAATAAGGCACATTCAGTCTTATTGCCAATTTGTTGTCCTAACTTCTTACCATCCTTGGGGAGAATGACATTGGAAGTATAAGAACAATTAACAGTGATACCTTTTAAAAGGTATTCCAGGATAGCATCTGGAATAGAATTAGTTTTAGGGAGTTTTTGGTAATGAGTCTCTCCAATATAAGCCTGGACTACAGTCATCCTGTTCATGGTCAGTGTTCCAGTTTTGTCTAAACAAATTGCTGTGGCATTTGCGATTGTCTCACAAGCATCCAAATGCCTTACTAGGTTTTTGTCCTTCATCATTTTCTTTACTGAGTAAGCCAAAGACAGCGTAAGTACAAGTGGAAGACCTGAAGGTACAGTCACCAACAAGATTGTTATTCCAATGATGAAAAATTTAATAAAGTATTTGGTATAAATTAGAGTACAACCATAAGTCCATTTTTGCCCCTCAATCACAAAAGTATTAATTACAAAGTAGGTCACAAGAATAACTACTGTGATGGTGGCCATAAACATACCACACTTCCCAATCAGGATTGCTAATTTTGTCAGTTTCTCTTGTAGTACTGGCTTTGCTTTGGAGTAGGAATGTTTTGGTTTTGTGATGCTCTTGCCTTGACTTGCCCACTCTGAGATCTTTCTCTGCTCTTCCAGCCTTCCTTGCTGAGCATTGGCAGCAAGAAAAGTCAGGATGATCCCAGTTTGTGAGTTGGGCCCCACAGCAGTCACCAGGATTTTGCCCTGGCCCTCCACCACATAGGTCCCAGACAGAAGAATTGGGTCACGGTCCAGGGACTTCTTCATCACCTTCAACTCTCCAGTCAAGTAGCTCTCACTCATTTTTAAGTTCTGCGCCTGGAGTAGCACACCGTCTGCGGGCAGCATGTCCCCATAGGTCACTGGGACTACATCACCCACCACGATGTCCTTGACAAGTACCTCCAGGATCTGGCCATTTCTCATTACCTTTCCTTTCTGACTTAGGACCACTCGGTCTTCCAGCTTCCTGAACTGCTTCTCCTTGTTCCAGTCGTTTAAGGCTGTGGCCAGCACCACCAAAGCCACAGTCATCAGCAGGACAGCTCCCTCCAGCCAGTGTACCACCTTATCTTCCTCCTCCTTGTCCGCGCCCCTGCTGACATAGCAGCCTTCCATGTCTCCGCTGACCTTGGGCTCATAGAAGGCCAGGGCCAGCGATGCAACAGCCGCCAACTCCAGAAAGATTAGCGTAGTGTCCTGCAGAGCGTCCCACACCAGCTCTAAGAAATATCTGCTCCGGGTCTTTGGCACCTCGTTGGTGCCAAACTGCTCCCTCCTGCGGCTCAGCTCCCCGGGGTCCAAGGAGAGCCCGAACTCGGGGTCCGTCTCCAGCAACTGGCACAGCCCCAATATGCCTCCGAAGTGCCCCTCCAGCCACTCCAACGCTTCTACGCCCCGTAGTTTCATCAACTCGTTCAGGTCCTTTAAGGTCTCCTGCAGCAGCGGCTCTCCAATATGGGAGAACCTTAAGGGAGAGTCGGGGGCCTCAAATTGACGTGAGAGGGGCCTCATTGGCCACCCCGGGTTTTGCTAAGTCCTTTCCCTGATGCTTCGCTTGGATGCTTGCCCTTGTGTAAGCTCCAGGCCTCTCTCCCTCACCCTTCGCCAGTGCGGCAGACATCTAGAACTCCAGGTGCAACCGCCAACCTCAGCCTCTGGACCCTTCCCAGTCCTACCCAGCCTCGAGGCTCCCAGCTCGAGCTTCTTCTCCCCCCCCCCCCTTTAAAGTGAAATACACAAAGAGAAAAAAAAACAAACTTTGCCATGTGTACAGCAGAACATACCAGAGGATTCAATATAAAACAATAAATTTCCATTTCAAGAAAATCTATATAATAAATACTACATATTATTTTCAAAGCTGCCCAACTTTTCTTTGCTTCCTTGTAGGTTTTCTTTTGTTCTCTGCTATGTGCTTTTTACTTTATTTTTTCCCCTCTTTCCCCCTCCCCTCCCCACCTAAAGAAGGCTAAAAATAAACACATACACATACACACACATATGGTTTATATACACAGATATACACACACACTCATACATACTCATACACATATATGTAAAGCTATGCTATGCTTATTTCCACTTGTCATTTGTTTCTCTGGAGATAGATAGTATCTTCCTTCATAAGTCCAAGTCTTTCCATGCTTTTCTAAATCAATCAGCTCATCATTTCCTAGACCACAGCAATATTCCAACCCAATCATAACCTATGTGAGAAATTGTCTATGAAAAGTTTTCTCCCCAATTTTCTGCATTCTTTCTATTTTTGGCTGTATAGGTTTTACTTATACAAGAAATTTTAAATAATAAAAATTGCCCATTTTATACTTTAACAATGTTCTCATAGTTTGAGGTTTGATACTGCTGAATCTGTTACCTTTACATCTTCCCCCCCTGGTTTCTTTGAAGTTCCTGACCTTTGTTCTTCCAAATAAACTTTGTTATTATTTTTTCTAATTCAGTAAGATAATTTTTTAGTAATTTTATTGGGATGGAATTGATATAGATTAGGTAAAATTGTCATTAAAAATTATATTGGTTTTACCTAGTCATGAACAATAAATATTACTTCAATGATTTAGATATGATTTTATTTGTACAAAAAGTGTTTTATGTTTATGTTCATATAGTTCCTCTGTCTCTTTTCACAGGTATACTCTTGGGTATTTTATAGCTGGCTAGTCATTTTAAATGGCCTTAAAAATAATACTGAATAATACTGCTGACACAGAGTATAATTTTCCTCTTTTTCTCTTTTGGTTAAATATATTTTAGCTTTAGCTTTATCTGAGATCATGATTTCTACCCATTTTTTTTTTACATAATAAATTCTACTCTAGCCCTTTATTTTATCATTATGTGTATCTCTCATTTTTATAGCATTTCTTGAAAGCAAGACATTATTAAATTCAAATTTTTAATCTGCTATCAGTTTCCATTTTATGGGCAAATTCATCCCATTCACATTCTAGGCTATAATTACTTGCATATTTCCCCCTTTCCTATTTTTCTTCACTAACCTTTTCATCCTATTCCTAAACTTCCTCACTCTTCTGCTTTACTTCTACCTGCTATCTTGGCCTCTTATTCCTTAACCTACTCACCCCTTCAAGAGTCTCTCCTTTATCCTCTCCCTTATCTTATCCCCCTTACCTTTTTAATTCTTTCTGAATTTCGAAGACTGTTATACCCTTCTAGATAAATATGTTGTTTCCTCTTTAACACATTCCTGATGAGAATCAGGTTCTAGCACTTCCCACCCTCCCCCTTATTAGCTTCTTCTGTATCAATTTTTCCTTTTATGCCTCATTTGTATGAGATAATTACTCCCTTTTATGCCTCCCTACACAGTTTTATTTTTTTTAGAATCACCCCATCATACTCAGCTCAGCCCAAGCCCTTCCTTTAAACTACCCAAATAATGATGACAGTCATAAGAGTGCTGATAATATATTCACATATAAGAAGTAAACAGTGTGGCCTTATTGAGTCCCTTATAGTTGGTCTTTAATGTTTACCTTATGTTTCTCCTGGTTGTTATATGTCAAATTTTCCTGAAGTTCTGCTATTTCTGTCACAAATACCTGAGAGTCTTTCAGCTCTTTAAATGTCCATTTATTTTTCATTCAGAATTATGCTGAACTTTGCTGGATAAGTTACCGTTGGTTGTAACCTGAGCTCTTTTGCTTTACAAAATAATAGGACTCCAAGAACTACATGCACCTTCAAAATGTAGCAGCTGCTAGGTCTTGTGTAATGCAGCTCCACGATATTTATATTTTTGTCTTGTTACTTCCAATGTTTTCTCCTTAACCTGGGAGCTTTGAAACTTGGCTATGATATTCCTGTAAGTTTTCCTCCTGGGATCTCTTTCAAGTGGTGATTGGTAGATTTTTTTTTCTATTTCTGCTTTGCTTTCATATTCTAAAACTTCAGGGCAATTTTCCTTATAATTTGCTGCATTATTATATCACCAGCAAGAGCATAGTTCCCCAGGTGTGCAGCTGCTCCCTCACTAGAACCTACTTCTTCTCTTCCTCCCCCTCTCTCCATGCCTAAAGTGCAAACCATCCAACAGGCCCCCTTTACCAGGTTACTCCTACCTTCCAAATCAGACCTAGGGCCTTCTGCTTCACCATGTAAGCTCCTCTTCTGCTCCCAATCTTGAAGACCCCCAGCCAACAGTGACACCCAGGCCTATCTGCTCCTTACTCTAGGGTTTTTTTAAGTGGGGGGAGCCCTTCCCTAGTTCAACAAAACAAAAACTCCTAACACCTCCTCCTCAACTCTCCCTCTACCAACAAAAAGTAATTTATTTTCCTAAAGCACAAGTCTGACCTGCAGTGGCTCTCTATTGGTATTAGAATCTAATATATTTCATCTTTATCTTACCCTTTTGAAATTCTAATTTTGTGTATATTTGAAAATGCAATAACAGTACTGTTAGTATAGCAATGCATGTAAATAATTTATAAATAATTAAAATGGAAATATTGGGGGTATGTGGTCAAAAAAAATTTCCAAAAAAGGTACATGATAAAAATTTTGAGGACCACCACAGTTGGCAATAATATGAGGAAATTGAGGTCCAGAGTGACTTAAAGATTTGCCCAGGGTTGCCTGGCAAATTATTGATAAAGCAGGACTAGAATTATAAGTCTTCCGATGTTAGTATAGTATTCTTTCTTAAGGAAACGTGCTGCCTCCTTAATGCCTTGCCTCTCTAGGATCTTGCTCTATCAGTCATCGTTTCTCTCTCAGAGAACCTGTTTCTCCCTCTCCAATAAAGATTAATTAATAGGGGAGTAACAAGGTCAGAATGATGCTTTAGGAAAATCATTCTGGTGAGCTGTTAAGGATAGATTGGAGTAGGAGGGAGACGAGGCAAGTAGACCAATTAAAAGGCAATTGTCCAGGCAAGAGGTGAATGAAGGCCTCACAAACCATCAAACTTGCTTCCAACCCAGCCTTCGAAGCCAATACTGAGAGGAGAAATCTCTGTGGAGAGGAAACCTACCTTCCTCATTATCACCAGCAACAACCACTGACCAATTGCCACCAACCAGCAGATGGGCACAGGAGCTTTGGGAGTAACAGCACCCCTCAAACCTCTAATCTTGCTCAATCCTTAGAGCCATCACTCAGGGAAGTCAATCTTGTGGAGAAAGGGTCACTAACTGCTGACCAAGGCCTCACATAGGACAGTGAAGCCAGCCCAGATGAAGCAACAAGGCACTCCAAGGAACCTAGGGTGGGGATGGTGGTGGTGGTGGAGGAGAGACAAAAGGCAGTATGTGCCAGGTAAGTCAAACCACCACCTCCTTGATCACAATCTTTACTCAGATGCAGATGAAAATAGCCCAGGACAATGAAACTAAGAGCCTTAGAAACAGTCATGGTTCCCTACCATTGCTCTCAACCATCATCCTAGGAAGCAACCTATGTGGAGATGCAGCCTGGTAATTTCTCCTGCAGAGTTACTGAAGACCTAGGAAAAGTTATTCCCATCAAAGTGCTCTATGTTGTTAAATGGTTCAGCCTCAGAAACTGATGTCTCTTGACTAGTGGAAATGACATTCAAGAATAGCCATTACCATTGGTTCTTCCACTTCACCCTAAGGACCATAAGACCTTTCCATCTGACTTGCAGCTGAAACCTTCCGTGTACATTGTCTCCTCATATATACTGCTCCTTGAGAAAGCAGTGATTATCTTTTCTGTTTGTATTTCCCACACCTACCACAGTACTTTGCATACAGTAAGGGCTTAATAAAAGCATCATTCCTTCCTTCCACTAGAGTGGTAGCTGTATGAGGAGAAAGAAGGGGACAGATGTGAGAAATGTGAGGGTAGGACTGATAGGATTTGACCACTGACTGGATATACGAATATGCCATTGTTCAATCATTTCAGTCATGTCTTACTCTTTGTGACCCTTTTGGGGGCTTCTCAGCAAAGATACTAAAGTGGTTCTCCATTTCCTTCTCCAGATCATTTTACAGATGAAAAACTGAGGCAAACAGGGTTAACTGACCTTCCCAAGGTCACACAGCTACTAAGTGTCTGGACCTGGATTTGAACTCACAAAGATGAGTCTTCCTAATTCCAGGCCCAGCACTCTATTCAATGTACCACCTAGCTGCCCATATGTGGATATAGGGTAAAGAAAAATGAGAAGTTGAAGATGACATCAGAGTCGTGAAAACCTTGGTATTGGAAGAATGGATGTGCCCTTCACAGTAATAGGGAAGTTGAGAAGACAGATGGGTTTTGGGGGAAAGATAATGTGATATCTTCTATCCAGATCATAAACTATGTATACTTGTGTATCCTGTATGACTCATTGAAATGCAAAGGTCGTAAGGGGAAGTGAAGATTTAATTTAAAGTACCCTCCAAAGGGCATCTGCCATAATGATGAAATTATCTGGAGAAAGGTTAGTTTAGGTTTTAATTACTCCTAAAGAGTCAATGCCTGACTCAGAAGGGAGGAGTTTGAAGCCTGTATATAAGGAAGAAAGGTCAAAGTGTTAGGTAATAAAGATAGGTGTAGTTGTGTTGGAGGCAAATTCCCCAACTGGCTATGGATTACTAATCACTGAAAGGGTGGGCTTCAACCTGTCTTCCCACCTTCCTAATGGTTGATCACACCCATTGAGGTCAGGTTCCAGCTTCCCTGGGCTGACACAACAGTCCCCCAGGTGATACCAGCACCCACTTGGGAGACTATCAACCTACTGAATAAAATCCAGTGCCTTCGTTCGGCTCCCTCCCAATAGGCTACTACCTTTCTAGCTTTATCTCATGCTACTTCCCTCAATATATCCTAGGATAACTAACCGTTCCACAAACCATTTCATAGCATGAAGGACTTCAAATGTTCACTGGGGTAAAGATGTAAGGGTCTGATCTTTTCTAATGTAAACATTTATTGAGAAAGTTGGGAAAGAATATTTCATGGAAAACTCAGAGAGAATCTTGAGAAGAAACATAATTCTGAAAGAATCTGAGAGAAAAAGTCACTCAGATAAAAGTGCTTGAGGAAAGAAATAAAATTCTGATAAGCCTGGAGTGAAAGCATACCCCTCAGAGTCCTGATTGATTGTAAAGATAATTTAGTGCATTGTTTCCCAGTAGCCTCATTACACAGGACTGCTTTTAGGGACTAGAAGTTTATTGCTGGGAAGTTTCAAATCAAGGAACTATTTTGGGACCATGGGATTATTTTATATTGACTATTTTGTATTATATCTGAGAGAAATAGGGATCGGGTTTTTTTCAATCCAATTCTGAGATACACACTACACATGAGGTTACTACACCTCATTTGTGGTTGAGAAGATGTATAAGAAGTCAGCTTGAGGAGCTACAAGATAAAATGTTTAAAGATGCTAATACATCATAAGTCATAGGCCAGAACACAGAAGTCATTAGAGGGTTTTGAAAAAACTGATAAAATCTGAGAACACCTGATTGAGAGTCAGACAGGTTCTGTAGTTGACACAAGGAGCTGATCTTAATGGATTCTTGGGAGTTGATTGAATAAAACAGAATCTTATACTGTTTGAACAGCTGTTTAGGGAAAACTATCTCAGTCTGTAGTGCTATCTACAGTTTGAGGGTGTGGAAACTTCTTAGAGGCTTCCCTATATTACTCTCTTTATAACTCTTTAAAGCCTATGCACAGGTTCCCAAAGTGGATGATACCACTCCTGGGGGCACTGTAAAGATAGGGGGATTCAACTGGGGGGCATTGAATAAAAATAAAGAGACAATGGAAGCATAAGGAAAAAGAGAAGAAAATTTTGAATAACTGTTTGTACATGTTTTATCTGTTGTGTAACAGAGTTAAAATTGTAGTGATTACATTATTTTTCAAATAAACACACAAGATGCAAATTATAACCAATAGGTGGTCAAGTCTGCCCCTTTGTCGTAACAAGCAAGTATTGGCAGCTGAACGTGTTGCGCATCGTCACGAAGTCCAGAATGAATTGGCAGGAATATGTGTGTGTTTACAATACGATACTATATGGTTACATGATGCAATATTGTGTCATCAAAATTTCAGTGCAGGAAAAACCCCACAAATTTACAATAAATTATTAAATTTAAAATGCATCATTAAAAAATTGTATTTTTTGGAATGATGCAAATTTTAAAAAAAAACCTTTAAAGGGTTGAAGAAAGTAGATTTCCAGGGGAGCACTGAGTAATTTTTTTTTTAAAGGGGTTGGTAGGTCAAATATGTTTGAGAACCTCTGCTATAGAGAATAGACCTGAATAGCATTGAACATTTCAAAGTTAAAGAGAATTGCTTTTTCATTGAATGAATATCATGTTGCTTCAGTACCTAGGGGAGAGAACAGATGTGGGAAACTTTTGAAATCCTAGATTTAAGGTTGATATTTGCTTTAAAAAAAAAGAAAGAAAAGAAAAGAAAAGAAAGAAAAAGAAAGAAAAAAAAAGCTGGCCTCTGTTTCAATGACCTGGGAGTAGGAAAGAAGTGGTTTTGTCCAGCAAGAGAACAAACAAGGTAAGAAGAGGAACAATCCCATCTAGTGATGACATGAGGAGACCAAAGGCCTCTGGGAATATAGTCTAGAGTCATAAGTCTATGACTTATGAGACATATGAGTCTCAAACTCATGACACTCATGAGTTTTCCTTCTCATGTGGCTCACTGCTAGATTTCTTTAATTTTGAGCCCATTCCAACCCCTACCCCCTGACATGATGTACATTAGTGGGGGAATGTGGTCTAGGTCTATGGGTGAATGGTTATGTTTTGATTATCTCTGCTTTTGCTTTCTTCTTTAGTAAATATTTTGTATTTTAGAATAAATGATGGTGGAATATGTTACATACTTCCCAAGAGAGGAGTGATAGACTCAAGATGCAAAATGAGACATATGTTTTTGGACACAGTCAATGCAGGGATTTATTTTGCTAGATTATGTTATTTTGTTTATAAGGATTTTGTTTTTCTTTTCTCCCCCCCCCCCCCAATGGGAGAGAAGTGGGAGAAAGAGAAAATAAATTATTATTAATTGAAAAAAATTTTTTTAAATTGTGCCTGGTGGAAGCCCAATACTTACAGTCATGAGTCTAGAGATAGATTTTATACACATTGGAGTTACTCTTGGACCCTGAGACTGAATGTGAAAGCATGGTATATATATGTCTGTGTTTTTGACCAAATTAACCTTCTTCCTAGGGTAACTAATTCAAGAATATTAAATAATTAAATCATATGTCTAGCATAATTCCTAATTATTTTTTTTTAAATATTTTATTTTTAGTTCCAAATTCTCTCCCTCCCTTGACCCCTCCCTCTCCCCTCACATTGAGAAGGCAAGAAATACAGCACACATTACACATGTGGAGTCACGTATAACACGCTTCTGTATTAGCCATGTTCCAAAAAAAAAAAAGAAAAGAAAAGAAGGGGAAAGGGAAAGAAAAGAAAGATGAAAAATGTGCTTCATTCTACATACTCGGAGCCTTTCAGTTTTCTATCTGGATGTGTATAGTATTTTTCATCATGACTGCTTTGAAATTGTCTTGGATCATTGTATTAATCACAGTAATTAAATCTTTCACAGCTGATATCTATATAATATTGCTATTACTGTATAAATTGTTCTTCTGCTCACATCACTTTGCATCAGTTCATAGAAGTCTTCCTGGATTTTTCTAAAACCATCCCCTTCACTACTTTTTACAGCACAATAGTATCCCATCATAGTCACCACAACTTGTTTAGTCATTCCTCAACTGATGGACATCCTCTCAGTTTCCAATTCTTTGCCACCACAATAAAGACCTGTTATAAATATTTTTGTACATATGGTTCCTTTTTTGGGGGGAGGGGTATAGACCCAATAGTGGCACTTCTGAGTCAAAGGGTATGTACAATTTTATAACTTTGGGAGCATAATTCCAAATTGCTCTACAGAATAGTTGGACTGGTTAAGTTCCACCAACAGTGTATTACTATACCTATTTTTTCCACATCCCCCCACTCCCAGCATTTGTCATTTTTCTTTTCTATCATTTTAGCCAATCTGATGAGTGTGAGGTGGTGCCTCAAAGTTGTTTTAATTTGCATTTCTCTAATTTTTAGTCATTTAGAGCATTTTTTCATATGACTATTGATACCTTTTATTTCTTCTTCTGAAAACTTCCTGTTCAAATCCCTTGACCATTTATCACATGGGGACCTAATTATTTTCCAGAATAAATATCAATTTGACGTGATTGTTGCTTCCCTTGATTTCTCAAGGAGTTTCATATCATTCAAGCATTTACAATATTTTATTTTGTATACATGTCTTCCATCTAATGCCTCTGTATCTTTGCACAGGTTATCTGTCCTCCATGATAATGCCCTTCAAGGCTTGGCTCAAACGCCAGTGACATCAAGATGCCTTTCCAGATTCCTATCCTTAATCACACTGTATGATTTTTTTCCTAGCCTATATTTATTTATCTGGGAACAGGTACCATCTCAGAACAGTGCAAATTCCTTGAGCACAACTTTGTATTTATACCCCCAGCACTTAGCATAGTACCTAGCACATAGGAACTTAAGAAATGCTTGTTTATTAATTCATTTATCTTTTTATTAGACTGTAAGCCCCTAGAACCTAGAGGCCATGTCTTCTTTCTCTATCTCCTCTAATATCTAACACCGTTATTTTCACATAGGATGGATACAATACGTATTTATTGAATCTAATTGAACCTTTATGTGGAGTCTCCACATCTGGCATGGCAACTCACCCTGGTATTCCTGGAACTCCTAAGCCATGAAGAAAGAAAGAAAGGGAGAGAGGGAGGGAGAGAGGAAGGAAGGAAAAAACATTTATTAGGCACTTCCTATGTGCCTTACTGTCAATAATGTATGGATGATACAAATACAAAAATCAAGACAGTCCTTGCCCTCAACAAGCTTTCCTTCTAATATAGTGTATCAGCAAGCACCTTAGCATACCCAGGGTGGCTGCTAGCACAGGTTCTTAGATCTGCTTTTCTAAAGGAAAGCAACTCAAAATGGGTTAACAGTCTCACTTTAATCAATCAAACACATATCATTTACTTAGTTCAGGGGAAAAAGTCAGCACCCTGAACTTCAGAGAATACAAACACAAATTACAGATAGAAGTTACAAGCAGACAAAGAAACAGATCAGCAGACAGGCTTCCAACCATCTGACAATTACATCAGTTACCTATTCAGTTACCAGAGAGAGAAGCACCAATATCTGCGTTTTTCAAAGGGGGTGGGGCTCAACGTCTTCCTAGAGTGTCATGTGGCCAAATCACACAACTCTTTCCAAAGTGAGCCCCAAAGCAAAACCTCACATCAGGGCGTATATATAGCAGCCTCCTGGATCGGAGACTGTTACAGCCCTCTTGACTCACTGCCCAATCACAAAGCAACAAGGAGACAGCATTCCCAGAAAAACAAGCCTCTCGCCACAGGCTCTATGTGACCATATTCAGCCTATTAGGGGGCAGAGTATACTTTCCAATGGGGAAGGTTCTCAGAGCCACTTAAGCCACTTAAGCAAAGGGCCTAGGGGCAGGGAAGATCTTCAGATTCCCATAACATATAGGAAGGCAACACTTATAGCAGAAGTGGCTAGGGAGTGGGATATTTTGGTATGGTATGGTAAAGTTATAGGGAACTGACCAACACAGCTGCCTATTGCACTTGCTGTAACCATTGCTTTCAACCTCTAAGGACATTTAGCAGGAAAACAGAAAGGAGATGATATAATTATTGTATAAAATCTTTAGAGACATTAATTCCATTCTTACAATAAGTTCAAGTTGAAAGAAAAATAATAATAGGTAATGACTAATCAGCATTTCTCTCTAGCTTAGAACAGGTCAATGAAATAAGGGACAGTGAGATGTGTTAGAAAGGGAGGGATAACCTTCAGAGGAACAGAGAGAGAATGAGAGAAGATAAGGTTTTGTGATAGCAGATTGCAGAGAAGTGTCATAAACTGAGAGGAAGACAGTTTCCCTTGTTCCTCCTATCCCCAACAGTAGGGGTCTGGTCTATGGGAGCTGATTAGGGTTCAGATAACCACAAAAAGAGCTCTGGAAGTAAGATAAGAGTAGGATTTTACCACAGCTCCAAACAATGCTTTATTGTATGAGATATTTCAGACGGTGTTGGTTCAATAATGGGGAGAAGATCTTTGCAGACATCCTATTGGTATCCCCCGAAACTGGAGGGTATTTTTGTAGGAGGCAAATTTGAGTGTAATCTTCATTATTGTCTATAAGCCTCATAGATAATAATTCTTATCGTTGACTTCATCAATTTGAGTGTTATTGGTGCCATGCATTGTAAATCATTCATAGGTTTTAAAAAGTTATTTATGAATGGCATAACATGTCTAGGGATTCAATGCTATTATTTGCTTAAGGAGGTGCCTGATTTAAGTCTCTAGTAATTGTCATTGGATAAAACTACTGATTCATTGTAGTACACTGTACTTATTCCACACAAAAATTGCACATTGGAATGGTTTCACCTTTCACAATTAGGAGCCTGATATTGTAAACCAATTGTTGATTCTTACTTATTGCCACGTGTCTTACATAACAGTTATTCTTATGTCCCATATATCTTAATAAGAATTGTTTGACTGTCATTGTCCAAAGTAAACCTACGTTAGTCATCAGTTAAAGGTGATTTACAAATAGGGATCCTTCCCTTTTGTTTTCCCTTTAATTGTGTCTACAAAATACAGTATGTAAACAAAGCTCACATCATCATCTTTAAAGATTTTTTTCCTATCCCTTCCAATATACATCTCCTGCCTGTAATTATTAGTGACCCTATTGCCTCTCAGTCTTGTTTTTGTCATTTTTCCTTTCTGGATCTGTGATTTCCCTGGAAAAGGGATGCTTTCTACTGAGATAGATCAGCAACTTTTAGGCAATTTATAATCCTCAAGAATTGGCCAGGGTCACCAAGAGATTAAGTGACTTCCTGGTCAACTGGGGTGACTAAAAATCAGGTCTTCCTGACTCCCAGACCAGCTCTTTCTACATTACTACACCGTTGCTGCCTTACATGTTTTCCTGTAAGCCATACAGATTTCTTCTGCAAGCACAAAGTTCTATGAGCCCCCAAATGAAAAACAAATAATCATCATAGCAATAAAAGATAAAGCGTATTAGTTATTTAATTACAGTGATTTTTTCTAAGATGAGTCTTGGTTATGTCACCAATCCAATCAATTCCAACAAACACTTAAGTCTCTGCTGACTTGAAGGAGCTTACCTCCCCTAACAAAGCCCTAAGTTGTAAAAACAGTCTAAACCAGGGTCATCAAAGTACAGAAAAAGATCAATAAGCAGTTAGATTAATAGAAGTGCCTGAACACTCATCTTGAATCAAATATCGGACTCCAATCTATTTTTTTTTCTTAAGCAAAGTGACAAACTCATTACAAAAACGATAATTTTTTAAAAAAAAACTTACCTTTCAGTCATTCTTTAACATTTAGTTGGCATTGTAAACACTAAGAACCCAAAGGAAATCAGCAACACTTGGGAAACTAGAGTGAACTTGTAATTGTCCAGAGTTTCCCTGTCCAAAGTAACCCTGTCTCCCAGCAGAGTAGGCTTATGTCCTTAAAATGCCTAGAGAAGAAGGAAGATAAACATTGCAAAGGAGGGAGGCTTAGGATGGTTACAGAGTAAAACATTTTGACCTTTTTATAATCAAATGTATATAGGATGACTTTCGTTGGGGCCCCACCTTATCCCTTGTTTTCAACTCACATTACTATCCAAGCAAACCACAACAGATCACCACACCGTATATGATCAGGGCTCCATAAGAGGCCACTGTTTCTCTAACTTTAGCCAACCAGTGCACTTCCTGGAATGTGGTTTGGATTAGTTGTCTGAAGGAAGGGTCCTATTACTCTATCCTTTCCCCCAGCCCCCACCTCCAACTCCCAGCTACCAGAACCGTCCCTTGCTGCATTTACATCACCCTAGCAATTGTGAAACTTACTCTCTTCCCAAGTGTTTACAAGCAGTTGAGGGGGCTAACCATTCCTATTTCCTGGAACCCTCCATGAAAATCCTGCAGATGACAGATTTCTAACTGGCTTAGTGGCATGTACACTCTACACCTTTTTTCCCCCTGCTGACAAGGGAGCCAAGTTTTTGTTTTCATTTCCTTCTCCATGGCTTTTAAGTGGAGACAAATGAAGAGGGGTGAGAGAAAAGACCTACCAAAAGAAGAGATGTCTCTCACTGAGTTTTTGCTCTGTTGGTGAAATGCACTGGAATAAACAAAATCCCTGACACCAGGCATCTTTAGGGGGATGCGTTTCATACTGGAAGTTTCTGACAGCACAGCAAATTAAAAAGATACTTTTCCAAGGCTACAGGAAGCTGACAATCGTGGTAAGTCACTGCTTAGAACTTTTCTTTTTTCTGTAGCAAAATGCTAGCAATGATGACTTTGAGGGCATTATATCAGTGAGCCTTTAAAAATATTAATTTTTATAATTAAAAAAAATCATGATAGGATAAGGAATCACCTCCACAGTTGGGAGTCTGATTTGGAGAATTTTGTTGAGAGAGAGGGCTGGGAAGGCAGAAAAATGCCAATAATTAGAAAGCTGCCTTTGCATAAAATCAAATTTCAAGTGACTAAGTGTTTTCTTTTAAAATATGTAAGGTCACATGAAGGTTCATTTTTTGAATATTAAACCACAGTGTGTTTGAATAGATTTCTTGAAAATATGTCTCTTTGGTTGTATAGGTTTTTAGTGTACATCTCTTGAATAAAGATTGGTCATTAGGAAAGTAGAAAGTTCAAGGCATAGGGGAGTGGAAAGGAGATGAAAACATAATAAGAATATTGATTTGCTGGCAAATAACTCATATAGAATAATCTACAGGTTATGTGGAAAAAATCATATTTAAAAAAAATGATTAACTTCCCAAAATATGGAAGTAGAAAACATCTTGTGCCTCAGTTCTGCTTACTCATGAATCCTAGTATTTTAAAGTTGGATCTGACTGCCCCCCCTCCACTTTCTATTTTGTGTGTGAGGAGATTGAAGTTCTAAGAGATAAATTGATTTTTGCTAAAGGTCACACAAGTAGCAAGTAGCACATGAGGAGTTCAAAGCAGGTCTTCTGATCCAGTATTCTTTCCTCTTGGTCCCACATGAAAAGATAATTTGGGGGCTGCTATGGTAGAAAGAGTGTTCAAATGGGCATCAGTTAGGAGACCTACATTTAACTATTAATTTGTAGCTGTATGAGATTGAACTGGTTCCTTAATCTTAGCCTCTCCTTGCCTCATGGTCTTCACATACAAAATGAAATGGTTGGGTTATGATCATCTGAGATGTTCTATGACTGGGTTTTTAATATAAATTATTTTTCTTGTTTTTATCTCCTCCAATCTGGAAAAAAAACCTGTTAGTTCAATAATGCCTGAATGTAAAATTGCAGCTGTTAAAAACATATAACTTGGTAACAAAAACCAAAACCAGATAATTGATGGATTTGCACAGCAGTTGATGTTAATGAGAAATTATCAACTTTTTATTAGAGAACATAGTTATAAAAATAATTGGAAAGAGGAAGTAGAAATTACATACAATCACAAGATACATGTTTGTATTGAGAAAAAAGTTCAGATATATAGACAGATAGGTAGATAGATAGATAGCACTTTAAGGTCCACAAAATACTTTTCTCACATTATTCTTGTGAGGTAAACATTGTTTACAAATTGAGTCCAAATTTTGTTTTCTTCATTAAATTAGGCTGTGTTTTGGATAGAGGGCTGGACCTGAGTCAGGAAGGCCTGAGTTCAAATGTGACTTTGGACATTTAGCAGTTGAACCCCTGGGCAAATCACTTAGCCTCAGTTTGCCTCAGTTTCCCCATCCATAAATTGAGAATAATTATAGCACTACCTTCCAGGGTTGCTGTGAGGACAACATGTGGTTATGTTTGTACAGTGCTCTGAAACCTTAAAAGTGTTTTATAATGTTGACTATTATTTTAAAGCTAAGAAAATCAAGACTCTGAGAGTTTATCAGTGGTTCTCAACCTGTGGGTTATGTTCAATTTGTAACAATGAAAATACATCCTGCATATCAGATATTTATATTACTATTCATAACAGTAGCAAAATTACAGTTATAAAGTAGCAACGAAAATAATTTTGTAGTTGGGAGTCACCACAACGTGAGGAACTGTATTAAAGGGTTGTGGCATTAGGAAGGTTGAGAACCACTGGTTTAAGTTTTGTTTTTGCTTTTTGGAGGGCAATTGGGGTTGTGACTTGCCCAAAATCACTTGGCTGTAAAGTGTGTCCAGTGTCTGAGGCTGGATTTGAACTCAGGTCCTCCTAACTCCAGGGCTGGTGATCTACTCACTGCGCCATCTAGCCACCCCTAGAACCACTGGTTTAAATGATTGGTCCCATAATCACACAGCTTGTAAGTATCTGAGATGATATCTGGAACCACATCTTTGAGCCTGAAGTCTAATGTTCTGTGCACTATCTTTCCTATTGCTGTTATCAAAAGTACTTGTGTGCCAAGAAGTATGGGACATATGTGAAATACAGAATAATTTATAACCCTTGAGCCCTGTAACTCTATAATCTGAATTAAACAAATAGGCAGAACACAAATGTTCTGCTCAGGACTTGAGTAATTTGATTATTTGTCAGAGATTTGGCTTTCAGACTCCAACAACTAGAATATGAGTTCCAGGTAAACTCCAAGGAGTTGATTGAGTGGAGGAGACCAAAGTAAAATGCAAGCAGACTAGAAGTCAGCATGGGATATGGTATTGAAGGAGCTAATGAAGTCTTGGGTTGGACTAACAAGGACATAATGTCCAGATGAAGAGAGACACGTTCCTGTGGGAGTCCACACGGTATTCAGCTGTGAAACTGACATTTTAGAGAAGACATTGATAAGCTGGAGCATGTGCTAAGAAGGGTGAGAAGGATGGTGAGAATATTTGAAGCCTTGTCTTAGGGGCATGAATTGCAGGAACTGATGATGATTAGTCTAGAGAAGAAAAGATTTCTGGTCATGGGATTTATAGCTAGGAAAAACTTAAAAGATTTAGGGCCAAGTCTCCCACTTTACTGAGGTCCATAGAGTTGAAGTGACTTATTCAGGATTATACAAGTAATAAGTGACAGGACCAGGGTTCACATCCAGGTTTTCTAATACCAAATGCAATGTTTTTTTCTATTATACTGTGTCTAACCAAAAGCTGGCTATAGAATGGATTCATGCGTTAGGTGCAGAGTTGTCATAAATGGCCTCAGAGCTCTCTTCCAGTTCTTCACAGTCTGAAAACTGTTAGCAGATTCTTATTTACTTCTCAGTTTTATAATTGAATGTATGAACATCTGACCTTTTGTACTTCTACTTACGCTTGCAATCTGCATATTGCCTGCAGTTAAATATAGATTTCACATGCCAATTTACTAAATGTAATAGAATCCCTGAATCTTAGAGTTGGAAGGGACCTTAGTGGTCATCAGTTCCCTACCCTGTACATAAATCTCTGGTATCTGCGACATGTAATAATAATAATAATCTTCACCTGAATACCTCCAGTGATGGAGGAGCTCACTGCCTACCAAGGAAGCCTATCACATTTTTGGATAGCTCTAATTGTTTTGTTTTTTTTTAAGAATTTATTTATTTTAAACTTAAATACTAAAACTTAAATATATAATACAAAAAGAAAAAGAAACATATTATAAACTTAAATGCTAAAACTTAAATACAAAATAAGAAAGAAAACATTGCCATGTGCACAGCAGAACATAAGAGAGGATTCAAAATATACAACAATAAATTTCCATTTCAAGAAAGTGTATGCTATAATAAATACTACACCTTGTGTTCAGAGCTGTCCATCTTTTCTTTGCTTCTTTGTAAGTTTTCTTTTGTATTCTGCTGTTCGTTTTCCACTTTGTTCTTTTTCTCCCCTTGTTTCTCCTACCCCAAAGAGAGCTACAATTAAGTGTGGCTATATGTACATATATTATATACATTCACATATGTGTGTGTGTATATATATATATATATATATACACACATACCTACATGTATAGACCTATACACACAAACATATACATACATACACAAATACATACATACACATATTTAGATATCTATAATCACACTCATATATAGACATATAAATTCATATACAGCTATGTAAGACCATACTATGCTTCTCTGTCCTCTGTTTCTCTGAGGGTGGATAACATTTTCCTTTAAGTCCAAGTTTTTCCGTATTTTTCTTAATCCAGCAAATCATTATTTCCTATACCACAACAATATTCAAACCTTATATTGTTTAGTTATTTTAAATAGTCTAAAACAATACGGATTAATATGACTGACATACAGTGTGATATTCCTGCTCTCTTCTGATTAAATCTATTTTAGCTACAACTTTGCCTAATGTCATAATTACTATCCTTGCTTTTTTTCCTAATAAATTCTGCTTCTGATCTTTAGTTTGTTTGTATTCATCTCTTATTTCCTATCCCTCCTGACTTCCCTACTTTACTCTTAACCACTACCTTGTCCTCCTATTACTTAACTGACCCCTCCCCACAAAAAGCTCTCTTTGCCCACACCCTTTCTCCTTACCCTCTTGTTTCTATCAGGATTTAGAAGACTTTTATAGCCTTCCAAATATATGTTATTCCCTCTTTATCCCATTCCTGTTAATCTAGACACCTTTCTATATCCCTCCTTATCCTATTCCTTTACCCTCTTATTTCTTTATAAATTTAGAAGACTTTTATTCCCTTCTAAGTTCTCTCTATAACCCAAATCTGATATGAATAGAGTTCCCTCTTAGAATCCCCTCTTATCCTTTCTCCCCTCCCTATTGCCTTTGTATAAGATATTTACTCTTTTTGCCTTTTCCTAGCCAGTATTCCTTTTTTTGTTGTTGCATTTTTTTTTGGAGGGGGAAAGGCAGGACTATTAGAGTTAAGTGACTTGCCCAAGGTCACACAGCTAAGAAGTGTTAAATGTCTGAGGCAGGATTTGAACTTGGGTCTTCCTGAGTCCAAGGCCAGTGCTCTATTCACTGTGCCATTTAGCCACCAGAATAGTATTACTTTTAAAAATGACATCATAGTCAGCTCTATTCCAATCTTTCTTTCAAACTACCCAATCACTAATTACAACCCTAGACACACAGTTTACATTTCCTCTGATAAAAAGTAGTCTAAAAAGATACATACAGAGTAGATGGGAGATAGTCTTAGAGGGGAAGGCATTAGCAGCTGGATGGACTAGGAAGGGTCTCCTGGAGAAGGTGGAATTTGAGTGGAGACTTGAAGGAAGATGGAAATTAAGGGAAGTGAGGAGAGAGCATGTTAGGCATGGGAGGACAGTCAGTGCAATTGTATGTAACATGTGTAGAGTGCAGTGTAATAAAAGATAAGAAGACTGGAAAGGTAGGAAGGGTCCAGTTTTGACAATTTATAAAAGCCAAACAGAGAAGTTTCTCTTAGTTGTAAGGTAGTAGGGTATCACTGGAGTTTGAGTAATCATTAATTAGGCCCTCATACTATCTCCAAAACTACATGGTATAATAGCTGAAATTATTATTTCCTTCAAAAACAAAGTGTTTTGTTTTGGGACCTTTCTGTCTTGATTAAGGATGAAAGGATTAGAAAGCTCATTCAAATACTGTATAATCCATCTCCTGGCTGCCTTGAATAATATCATCTAAGCCCTGAAAAATAAGTAGCTCTTCTTTTCTAAAATTCTGAACTTTAATATCACAAAAAGAACATTTCCATACACACGCAGAAGGCCAAAAAGAGAATTCTCCATGATACTGTGAATTCCCACCTCATGCCACTTGTTTTATTTAAAAAATGTAATAATATTAATAGGTAGCATTTATTTGGCATTTTGAGGTTCATAAAGTGCTTTACGAATATTATCTAATTTTGTCTTCACAATATTCCTAGGAAGTAGGTGCTATTCTTATTCCCATTTTATTGTTAAAGAAACTGAAAAAAAAAAAGCAGGAGTTAAGTGACTTGCCCTAGGTCATACAGCTAGTATGTGAATGCTAGATTTTAACTTAAGATTTTCTGATTATAGATCCAACACTTTATCTACTCCCTGTTAGAAATTAGCTAAATTCTACGTATTACTTACAAATTTTTCTCCATTTGTTCTTCCTTCTGAACTTTCCTTTGCTGTGTATAAAAAAAAATGTTTCAATGGCCTTCTTTTTTGGGTGTTGCTTTTGGTATTTGGTATTTTATAGTATTGCTAATATTCCTGCTTCTTTCTGACTCTCCTTGTCTTAAAAACCAAGGGAAGGGAGGAAGGAAGGAAGAGAGGAAGGAAGGAAGGGACTAAGAGAGAAAGAAAAAAGAAAGAGGAAAGAAAGAAAGAGAAAGAAAGGAGGGAGGGAAGGAAGGAAGGCAGACAAACTCCATCTAACAAACAAAAATAATGAAGAAAAGGAATCCACTTGGCATCCACGTCCAAACATGTTTGTCCCTTCCTGAACCTTGCATCCATCATCTCTTGTTCCTCTGGAAACAAGGCTGATCAAAGCTAAGTCTTTTAAGATTTGTTTTACAATGTTGCTGTCCTTTTATAAATTGTTTTCTTGGTTCTGTTCATTGCACTCTGAGTCAGTTGGTACTCCCCATGATTCTCTGAAATCATCTCTTTGTCCTTTCTTATAGTGCAATAATATTCCATTACATTCATATGCTACACTTTATTGAACCATTCCCCAATTTCTAAGCGATAATATAAGGTCCTCCGTTAGATTCTACATATTTTTCTCCCCTTTACCTTTTTGCCTGCCCTCCCTCCCCCGCCCCAACCCTGCTTTATTTCACTAGTAGCTATTCCCATCAGGTACTTACTTCCACTTTTAAAGAGCTTCAAGAAAGGAGAATCCACAACATTACTTAATAACTAATGACCTCTGCTTTCTTTAATTTAACCAACCTTCTGTATGATTTCTTTCAATTTTTTCAACACACATAGTAAACTGCTGGTCACCACCCTCTGAATAATAATACTTCACTTATTGGAAGGCAATAAATAACTCTAATGTCTTTTATTTGCCAAGTTAAGTACAATTTTAAAAGCCTTACCTCATAAGTCTTTTATTGCCTCTAAAATAGAATTATTTTTGGCAATTGCAGAGGTTAGTGCAGGCGGAGGGGGAAGAAATGAGAAATAAGATAGAGACCTTCAAGGAAGAAAATTTTTAACAATGTAGAAAAGAAATGAGTGATCACTATGAACCAACAGGGGTTCTTTAAGAATTCTTGCTAGACTTTCCCTCATTCATTTTTGGACAGAATACTGGTAGGCAAAGGTAATTATATAGACATATCTGGATTTTACAAGTCATTTGAGTGTCTTGGCAGATCAAATGGACAAGTGGAAAAAAAGTAGGCTAGAAGACAATAAAGTGTATTTAGAGTGTGTTGAACTCAAGGGATTGTAACTATTGGGTCCTTCTCAATCTGGAGGGAGGTTTCCAGTGTCACACCATATAATTCTTTCCTTGCCCCTGTCCTACGGATGTGAATGAAGATGTGGGTGGAATGCTTACCATAATTGTGGGTGAAATCAGGCTGGGACTATGTTGATTGACAAATTTAAGACGCACAAAGAATTCAACAAGAATATGAACTAAATCAAATAAGATGGATTTCAGTAGGAATTAATATACATTTTGTTCCTTAGATTAAAGAAAATAAACCACAAGGACATGATGGAGGAGATATGATTAGATAGTTCATACAAAAAAGAACTTGAGTATTTTAGTATTTAGTATTTTAGTGGACAATGTGCAGTATGAGTCAGCAGTTTAATCTATCAAGCAAAAAAAAATCTTAGGCTAATTAATAGTGTACACTGAGAATGAAGCAACGGTCAACTCTACTCTCTTCTGGTCAACTCACATCTAGCATATTGTATTCTGTTCTGGTTACCACATTTTAGGTGGTGGTACATCTGGAGGAGAGTGACCAGGATCATGAAGGGCCATGGAATAATACTATAGGAAGACTGGTTGAAGGAAGTGGAGATATTATGAAGTAGCTGAATTTGGAAACACAAGCTTTAGGTTTGAATCTTATCTCTGCTATTTACTAGATGTTTGAGTTTGAGCAAATCACTGAACTACCTCAAGTTTCCTCATTTGTAAAATTATGGAGTTTGAACTAGATGATATCTTAAGTCACTTTCACCTTCAAATTCAATGATTCTAAGTTTTGTCTATAGAAGATAAAGGGGACCATGTCTTCTGTCTCCAAATATTTGAAGGACTGCCATGTCTAAAAAAAGGAATAAATCAGGGGTTGGCTCTTTTATTTTCCCCTTTCAAAATTCAGTTTTATCTTATTTTCTATTCTACATTCTTTTCCTTCTATTACCTTCCAACTACCACTGAGAAAATAAGAGAAATAAGGTCCCTGTTATAAACATATGTAGTCAAGCAAAAAATATTTCTACATTGGTTATATTCATGTGTGTGTATAAAGATATATGTGTGTGTATGGATGTGTGTATCTATATATAGATATAGATATGTGTGTGTATTTGTTATTGTATAAATTGTTCTTCTTGTTCTGCTCACATCACTTTGCATCAGCTCATGGAAATCTTCCCTGGTTTCTCTGAAACTCTTTCATAATTTCTTATAGTATAGCACTATTGCATTACATTCATATGCCCCAACTTGTTTAATCATTTCCCAATTGATAGTCAACTTCTCCATCTGCCATTCTTTGCTGTCATAAGAAGAGCTATTATAAAACTTTTTTGTGTATATAGCTATATGAAAAAAATTATATCTTCATGGTATAGAGGTAGTAGTGGTATAAATGGGTCAAAAGATATGCATTATTTACAAGCTTTAGGACATTCTTCCAAAGTGTTTCCCAGATTGGCTCACATCTCGACTAACAGTTCATCAATATCTCTTTTTTTCTATACCAATTCTAGCATTTGTCATTTTCCTTTTTTGTCATCTTAGCTACTCTTAAGGGTATGATGTAAAACCACAGAGGAGTTTTAATTTGCATTTCTCTAATTATTAATAATTTATCATAGTTTTTTATAAGGCTATTGATAGCTTGAATTTCTTTCTCTGAAAACTGCCTATTCATATCTTTCACCATTTATCACTTGTGAAGTAACTCTATAAATTTGAATCAGTTCCACGTATAGCTTAGAAATGAGACTTTTATCAGACAAACTTGCTGCAAATATTTTTTTTTCCATTTGCTTGCTTCTTTTCTCATTTTGGCTGCATTGTTTGTGTGTGTGCAAAACCTTTCTATTTGCATGTAATCAAAACTGTCCATTTTACTTACTATGAACCTATCTCTTGTTCAGAACTTTTCTCCTAGCCATAGATATGACAACTAATTTCTTCTCTGTTTCTATAATTTGTTTATGATATCGCCTTTTATTACTAAATCATGTTCCTATTCTGAGTTTTTCTTCATATATGGTGTGAGATATTGGTCTATATCTAGTTTTTGGCAGACTACCTGTTGGAGGCGAGATTTGAACTTAGGTTTTCCTAGCGCCAAGCCTGGTGCTCTATCTATTGCACCACTTACCTGCTCTTATTAATCATCATACTTAAAAAATTAGTTTTGTTTTTAATTTTTAAAGTGGCTTATTTCATATTTTTCTTTCAAGATACATTGATACTTTTTACTTGTATGAGCTCCCCAGTTGATAAAAAATATTTTACTCTGTGGTCCTGTATGGGTCAGCTATCTGAGATAGGAAAGAGGTTCTTTAGCCCCCTGCTGTGCAGTGATTTGCCATCTCTAAGAAGCTGTACCTATAATTTGTATGGTTATAATTTGATTGGTTCTATGACATTCTTGGAAAATATTGTGGTTTGCCTCTAAAAAATAACAAACCAACCCTCAAAACCCAAATTGCTATATCAAACTATATTCTTTCCCTCTGTGAAAGAATTTTCTTTCGCTACCCTGCTCTCTACCCTGGACAACTGCACAAACCATATAGCCCAGTTTGAACATAAAGGTGTAAAAATGAGCAGGATTGAAAAACAATGCATTGCCTAACCAAAGAACACACTGTCCCTCAGAGACCAGAGAAGACTGACTCATGCACTTTGATGGCAGTCCCACTTCAGCAGAATTCCAAGATAACATGACTTCATCACTGAAGTCTATGGCAGCTAGAAATGTCAGCAAGAGCCAACAGTCTGCACTTTCTGAGCTATGTCAGGGGAACGAAGGCAAGCCTACAGGCACGTGAGAGCCTACATTATGTTCAGCTTCACTCTTTGTGGTAATTTGCATATGCCAATAATCCTGAAGTTTGAATAATTAACTTCTGGTTAACCCCATTTTCAGGCCACAATCAACATGGGACATGACTAAGAATTTTACTTGCAAAGAATCTATTTTTTAAAAATAATCCTTTTAGGAAAAAAAATATGGATTGGTACTCAAAGCCTGTGACAAGAATGGTGAATCTAGTGTTCTGCTCTCAATTCTCTAGTAACTTCAAAATAACTCTAGGTAAGTGACAAGCTTATTTTCTCTGTTTGCAAAATGAATACCCTCATCTGTTTTTTTGCTCTATTGGTAATGGAAGATTAAATACATTTATTATACTAGATGAAATAAAGTAATGAGAAACACCATTCAACAAGCATTTATTAAGCACCTACCATTTACCAGACCCTGTGCTAAGATTTAGGATTTAGGATTTCTAGGATTTAGAAGGGATGGCTGAGCTTGGAGTCTGGATAAGATGGGCTCAAATCCTGCTCCTAATACATATTGGCTGTGTTACCTTGGGCAGGGTCATCTAACATCTCAATGCTTGAAAACTCTTAAGTGACAGCTATCAGGAGGCAGCATAGTACAGTGGGGACAGCTAGGTGGCACCATAGTGTGCAGAGTACATGACCAGAAGTCAGCATGACTCATCTTCCAGAGTTCAAATCCTACCTCAGACACTTTCTAGCTGTGGCACCCTGGGCAAGTCACTTAAACCCTGTTTGCCTCAGTCTCCTCGTCTGTAAAATGAGCTGGAGAAGGAAATGACAAACCACTTCAGTATCTTTGCCAAGAAAACCCCAAAGTGGGGGTCACAAAGAGTCAGACATGACTGAAGTGACTGAACAACAAACAAAAACAATTGCTAAATATAAGATCAGAGGTTTAGAGCTGGAAAGGACCTTAGTGGTTACCTAGATATCCAGTTCACTCATTTTACAGATGAAGAAGCTGAAGTTCAGAAAAGTGAAAAGGTCTTGCCCAAGGTCACATAGGTGGCAGTGGCATAGCTAGGATTTGAACCCAGAGTCTCTGATTTTATATCCTGTGCTTGCTTTCTGAACTACACTTATTGCATCTCTTGTGCTACCTTTTATTGGTAGTATTCTATGATCTGCTCACATCCAGTGAAAGCTCCCCATGTAATTGTGTGGGGTCCCAGTGCCATCAATCACGGGCTGTTTTATCTAGAAAGTAGAAACTTGTACCTTATTTTGTATAAATGAGTGAGGACTCCGAACTGCCTTGCTCATTCTCTTTTTCACAAATGACTCTCTAGGCTAGGAATACATGCTCAGTAAAGAACCATCACTTATAGTGGGTTATCTCAGGTTCTTTTCTTCTTGGGGAGAGAGGTCAAAACCTATGGTTTTCATCAGTATTCAACTTCCCAAATGCAAAAAAACCCTCTACTAATTCAAATGAAAAGATCTTTATCAAAGATGGAGAGCTGGCTGGAAGCAGACGTGTCATGAAGCCAGCTCTAATAGGCACAGGAGAGCTAATTGTTAAATTTTCAAGGTGAATGTTTAAATCTCAGAAATCTGCAAACACTAAAAAATTGAGGTTTTTGGGTTGCCTAGATTTAGGAAAGTAATGGAGAAAATATTAAGAATGCAGATTAAATTTAAAAGTGTGTCCTGCATGCATTTTTCCCCTGGTGAGGCAACTGTTACATATTTACCAGCATAACCCAGTCTGGAATCAATCAATCAATATTTATTAAGCACCTACTGTGTGCAAGTCACAGTGCTAAGCACTGGGGATACAAAAAAAAAGGCAAAGGACAGTCCCTACCCTCAAGAAGTTTACAGTTTAGTTGAAGAGACAACATGTAAATAAGACTATATAAAAGAAGCTATATCCAGGATAAATAGTAAATATTAAAAGAGAAAAAGCACTGACTTAAAGTCATGGAAAGCACCCTAGAGATCATTTAGCTGTAGACCCTCACTTTACTGATAAGCAAATGTATTAGCCTAGAGAGAAGAAGTAACCTGTCCCCTATCACCCAAGTAGTAAGTAGAAGGGCTGAATTTGGACTCACACACTCTAGACTCCAAATCCCAGCACACCTTCCACTGTACTACTTGTTGTTGTTGTTGCTGAGTCATTTTAGTTGTGTTCGACTCTTTGTGACCCCATTTGGAGTTTTCTTGGCAAAGAGACTGCAGTGGTTTGCTCTTTCCTTCTCCAGATAATTTTACAGATGAGGAAACTGAGGCAAACAAAGTTAAGTGACTTTCCCAGGATCACACAGCTAGTAGGTATCTGAGGCTTATTTGAACTCAGGTCTTCCTGTCTTCAGACCCAGTACTCTATCTATTGTACTGACTAACTGCTTTAGTTTCCTCATCTGTAAAACGAGGGATAACAACACCTTTTGTTTTTAAGAAACTTAGATTTCCTCTTTTATCTCTGTTCTTATCTGTCCAGAGAGTCCATCCTTTATGACAGAATTTTCAAACTGAAAAAAGAAAACAGAGGTTTATGTTCATTCATTTCCAGTTGTGTCTGAGTCTTCATGGCCCCACTTGGGGTTTTCTTGGCAGAGATACTGGAATGGTTTGCCATTTCCTTCTCCAGCCCATTTTATAGATCAGGAAACTGAGACAAACAGGGTTATGTGACTTCCCCAGGGTCACACAGCTAGTGTCTGGAGCCAAATTTAAATTTAGGTCTTCCTGACCAACATTCTATCCACTGGGCCACTTAGCTGCCTGCAAAGGTATTACTGGAAAAGATGGCCAGGTCATATTACAAGAGGGAAGAGATAACAGAGGGGCAACTCAAATGCTTCACTGGTACACATGGCACTTGGGCAGGTAGGCATGCTGGGCCTAAAGTCAGGAAGGTCTGAGTTCTAATCTGGCCTTTTATCATCTGTGTTTCTGGACAAGTTAACCATCCTTTGTCTGCCTTGTTTTCCTCAACTGTGAAATGGGGATAATAATAGCACCTCCCTTCTAGAGGTGTTGTGAGGATTAAATGATATAATATTTGTAAAGTGCTTAGCACAGGGCCTGGCACAAGCATAATAAATGCTTCTCTTCCTTCCATGGAATGTTCAGATCCGAAGAGGAAGGCTACAGGGAGGTAGATCCTTTATGGAAAGGCATGGACAAGACTCAAAGAAGGTGTAGACGGGTTGCAGTCCATACCAGAAGAAGAAGTCACCACACTGGAGTTTTGCACACAATATCTCAAAATCTCTATGGAACTCCTAAGATGCTCAAGTGTAGAGGAAGAATTATTCCCTAAATGGACATTTTGAGGAAGCCATTGTGTAAACTTTGTCTCAAAACTGTTTGTTTTGTCCAGCTGTGTTTTTTAAGTATTCAGAAAGGCAAAAGAAAAACTTTGGTCCCTTTAAGAAATCCCTGGCAATAAAACAATTTTAAAATGTTTCAGAAGTTGCAAGTCCTCAAGGAAGCAACTTAGCATAAAACTGTTCTGGAGCAGGGAGGAGGAGAAAGAGAGAATATGAAGGGGCTTGGAGCAGAGGCTGTTAGATGGAAGGGGCCAGTTTTCTCCTGGCAAGAATACTCTAGGGGCTTTAGATTTCTAAGATCATCAGGAAACAGCACTGGTAATGAAGGTAAACTGGTACTTAAAGCCTTCTTGAGGCTAAAGCAAGAAGCTTTGTGGCCAGGCCAAGCTACCCAGAGCTCTAAAGCAGTGTGGTGCAATGGATAGAGCTCTGGGCCTGGAGTTAGGAAGGCCTGAGTTTATAATCCAGCTTCAGACACTTACTAGCTATGAGCCCCTGGGCAAGTCACTTCACCTCTGTTTGCCTCAGTTTCCTCATCTGTAAAATGGTGATAATAAAGAGCACCTATCTCCTAGGGTTATTGTGAGGAACAAATGAGATAATAATTGAAAAGTGCACAGGATATAAGAAACTCTATATAAATGTTACATATTTATTTATTCATTTAAATGTATTTATTTTTAGTTTTTCAGCATTCACTTCCATAAGTTTTAAATTTTCCCCTTCTCCCTCCCTTCTCCCTTCCCCAAGACGGCATGCAATCTGATATAGGCTCCACATATACGTTCCTATTAAATATATTTTCACATTAGTCATGTTTTATAGAAGAATTAGAACGAATGAGAGGAACAATGAGAAAGAAAACAAAACAAAGAAAACAGTCTGCTTCATTCTGCATTCAGAATTCTCTGGGTGTGGATGGCGTTTTTCATCATGAGTCCTTTGGAATGGTTTTAGGTCTTTGCATTGCTGAGAAGGGCTAAGTCTATCAAAGTCAGTCATCACACTGTGGGTGTTACTATATATGATGTTCTCTTGGTTCTGCTCACTTCACTCAGTAACAGTTCATATAAGTCTTTCCAGGTTTTTCTGAAGTCAGCCTGTTTATTATTTCTTATAGCACAATAGCATTCCATTACATTTATATATTACAACTTGTTCAGCCATTCCCTAACTGATGGGCATCCCCTTAATTTCTAGTTTTTGACCACCACAAAAAGAGATACTATACATATTTTTGTACACGTGGGTCCTTTTCTCATTTTTGTGATCTCTTTGGGATACAGCCCTAGAAGTGATATTTCTGGGTTAAAGAGTATGCACATTTTTACAGCCCTTTGGGCATAGTTCCAAATTGCTCTCCAGGATGGTTGGATCAGCTCACAACTCCATCAACAATGAATTAGTGTTCCAACTTTCCCACATCTCCAAAATTTATTGTTTTCCTGTTATGTCATATTAATCAATCTGATAGGTGTGATGTGGTACCTCAGAATTCGTTTGATTTGTATCTTTCTAATCAATAGTGATTTAGAACATTTTTTTATATGACTATAGATAGCTTTAATTTCTTCCTCTAAAAACTGCCTGTTCATATCCTTTGACCATTTATCAATTGGGGAATGACTTGTATTCTTATAAACTTGACTCAGTTCTCTGTATATTTTGGAAATGAGGCCTTTATCAGAGACAATAGTTGTAAAAATTCTTTCTCAGTTTTCTGCTTCCCTCCTAATCTTGGTTGTATTGGCTTTGTTTGTGCAAAAATTTTTCAATTTAATGTAATCAAAATTATCCATTTTGCATTTCATAATGCTCTCTATCTTGTTTGGTCATAAATTCCCCTATTCTTCATAAATCTGACGGATAAACTATTCCTTGATTCTCTAATTTGCTTATAGTATCAGCCTGTACATCTAAATTGTGTACCCATTTGGACTTTATTTTGGTATACAGTGTTAGATGTTAGATTATGTCCAGTTTTTGCCCTACTATTTTCCAGTTTTCCCAGCAGTTTTTGTCAAATAGTGAGCTCTTATTTCAGAAGCTGGAGTCTTTGGGTTTATCAAACAGTAGATTGCTATAAGCATTGACTGCTGTATCTTGTGTACCTAACCTATTCCACTGATCTACTCTATTTCTTAGCCACTACTGAGTAATTTTGATGATTGCTGCTTTATAATACAATTTAAGATCTGGTACAGCTAGGCCACCTTCCCTGGCATTTCTTTTCATTAATTCCCTTGATATTCTGGACCTTTTGTTCTTCAGATGAATTTTTATATTATTATTTTTTTCTATAAAATAATTTTTGGTAGTTTGATTGGTATGCCCATGAATAGGTAAATTAATTTAGGTAGAATTGTCATTTTTATTATATTAGCTCAGCCTATCCATGAGCAACTGATGCTTTTCCAACCTGACTTTATTTGTGTGAAAAGTGTTTTGTAATTGTGTTCATATAGTTCCTGGGTTTGTTTTGGCAGCTGGACTCCCAAATATTTTATAATGTCTACAGTAACTTTATTTTTTTAAATTAACTTTTGTTTATTTTTAGTTTACATCATTCATTTCCACAAGATTTTGAGTTACAAAATTTCTCCCCATCTTTCCCCTACCCACCACCCCAAAACAGCCATCCCACTGTATACTCCCTCCCCAAATCTGCTCTCTCCTGTATCCTCCCCCATCACCCCATGGGCTTTCTGGTAACGTGAGATGGAGCTCCTTACCTGTCTACAGTAACTTTAAATGGAATTTCTATCTCCATCTCTTGCTGCTAGGCTTTGTTAGTAATATGTAGATGCATTGTTATTTTTATCACCAGAGTCAACCCAACTGCCCTGGGGTATTTCTAACTTTTTTTTTTTAAGAAAAGTAAAGAAAACCAACTTCTTTTTAAAGAAAAAGTAAAGAAAGTTGAGGAGTAATAGAAAACAGGAGAAGTTTAGTAGATGTTTGAATTTCTTTAAATCTTTCTCTCTGTTACACTTATATATGAAATATACTTTAGCACTTCAAAGAGCTGTGATTTAGTTAGTAGGGGAATCTTCCTCTATTAAGGCAGCTTATAGCTCCCTTAAGACATAGTTTTCAAGCATTGATGTGATTGAAAAATTCATAACTGTAGGACCAAATTGGTAATGAGACTCTTCAAACTTAGCCAGGCTTGAGCTCTGAAAATAGACACACAGACTTTCTCCTGGCCCATACCCAAAGCTCTTCAGGCTTGTCAAGATGGGCCAAGGGCTTCTACCAGTGCTCAGGAATCTGGAGACACTTCCATGTTACAAACAGGCATCTGAGTAGGACTTTGATGGGATTATCTCTATGTTGTGGACTTAAATTGGACTGGGGAGAGGGAGGCAAAGTTTATAATTCTTTTGCAGATATTTTTAGTTCTATTTTAAATAGGATTTGCTTTCTTCCTGTTCTTTCTCAACTATCCAAGTGGACGAAAGCTTTAGATATTTGGCTTATGCAACCAGATCTCAGTTCATCAGAGTTCAATAGGAAACAGCTACCTGAACTACAAGAGTAGTGAAAGGAGAAAGCCATTGAAGTCTATAAAGCCAGCCTAGTAAACCTAAAACTTAAGGTTTAAGCAAGTATATATTCAATTTAATCCACCGAGGATTATGTGGATGGCACTGTGCTGGGCACTAAGAATCCAAAGGAAAAAAAGTGTTTGCCTTCTAGGACTTTACATCCCGCTGGGGATCATGGCATCTTTTGACATCTTTTGGGTTGGTATCTCCATTGTTAACGTGAGCATGAAGAATTGTTTCATGTTTCCAGGAAGATGATGAAAAGTTTGTTGGAGCTTTTGGTAATGTTTACTCAACAGGCATTACTGGCTACCTTTTCTCATTGACGTTCAGTTAGGAAAGAGGAACATGGAAGCCAGTGATTTTTCCAACTCTCAGTCAGCCCCTAATTACTGAGACAACATTGTTTCCCGAGGTTTGTCAGAAGCAGCCACAGAAGGCAGCTTTACATATGTAAAACTGAGATCTCTTGATTTTTTTTTTAAACTTTCCATTTGGTTTGCATTATTTTTCTTTTTCCCCTGCATCAGCAAGAGCCAAGAAAAATGGAAAATCTGAGAGGGCATAATTATACCCTTTGTGGTAGCCCTCTACTGCCCTCTTTTGTATTTTGGGAGCCATGCAAAGTCAAGGATGCTTTACATGTGATTATGTTTCAATTTTGAATGCATTGCAACTGATAACCCAGGCCTGAAGTGACCTACCATTTTGCTTTGAATGAAAGATCCCCATCAACCTTCCTTTGAACCACAGAAACATCAAAATGCACCATTTCAAGATGCACCTTCTGAAAACAGATAGCAATTTTCTCTCTGGGCATGACTGTAGAAATCATTGTTGTTTCTGTCTTAAGCTTATCTTCTTTTCTTCTGTGAAAGTTCCAGCCACTCAGTAGATTCTGATGAATTAAAATTTTTGATCAGTGGAAAGAGAGAATCTTTAAAAGATTCTCTTTTGAAAGATTCTTTTATCTTAATCTTGAAAAAGAATTGTCACTATCTTTGCCTACAGCTAGCCGTGTCAGTTCTTTGGGTTACCATGTGTTTAAAAAAACACACAAAAAACACCCTCTTTGAGATGCATTCTTAGTTAAGAGGCCAGTCCTGTAATGTGACAATTTTTTTTTCAATGTAGTCAGGCTGCTCATCCTACTTTCTTCATGGATTTTAAATCTTGGCTCTTCCACTCTTATTTTCCCCATCATCTGTGTCATATCCAGCTTCAGCTTCATCAGCATCTCTTGGTACCCGGCTTTATTTGACCCATCCTGAGTATATGGTTCCCCCACTGCCAAATTTCTCCCTAGATTCCAGGTTACCCTGCTTGATCTCTTTGATGAGGCATACAGTGGGGTTCATTGGCTGCTTAATCCTCTGCTTTCTACAGAACATCAATGGGATTTTGTTACTCCCCATCAGAAGCTTAGGTGGCCATAAGTACTTCCAAGGAGAAGTAAAGGATCACATCTGCTTTCTAATTTGATTTCATGTGACCCTTCTTTTTCCCTTGAGAGAAGTACAGAGGGCCAAGAAAAAGATGAAGGGGAACAAAGCCAAGAAACCATTTAGCATTGCTGTAAAGAGGAGTTATTGATGGATATTGCCCATGGTTGGATGCAAAGGGTGATGTGGCTGGTTGCAATAAACTGGGTGGGTTTCAACCAGTGAGATTACAACCCCCAGGGCTTCATTTAAATTCTGTTCAGTTCACCAATAATTGGCCAATAACGGGGTCCAGCCCAAGCCTCACTAGCTCCTACTTTAGAGTTTGATGACTCAGAGTGAGTGCAAATAGCCATTGTTTCTGTTCTGGCCAGAAACTCTAAGGGTCTTCCCCTCCCAGAATGATTTTTTTGTGAAGGTAAAGTAGACCATCTTTTACCTCAATTCTTACCTAGACTTTAACTACTAGATGGGTGTTGACTCAGATAAACTGAGACCTGGGAAAGACCCGAACTTAAAATAGCTAACGTCTCCCATTGTACCATTGTCCTGACCTATGTCTTGCCACTAGACTCTCATGACTCTGGAGGAGAGAGTGAGGCTGCTGACTTTGCACAGCCCTGCCTCACTTAAATCCAATTCACTTGCAAGTCAAGACAACACCCTCCTGATGTCATTGGTCCTCTGAGAACAAAGGAACAACAAAAATTCAGTTTAACAAGTATTTATCAATTGTCTATTATGTGCAAAGCATCACGTTAAGCTGCAAGGACAAAAGAGAAAAAAATTAACAGGGCCTGCTTTCCAAGAGCTTACATTCTACTAGGTTTGGCTTAGGATAGGTTTGGATTTTCTCTATAAATGTTGCTCCCAAGGATTCTTCCTGAGGGATCTGGACTGTCCCTGGGACATCTCCAGGACTCTGAAGAGGTTCATAAGGAATCATGCCAAGCTCTTCCTTGAGATTTGGGTTACTTAGAAAATTCTAGGTGATCACCTGCTTTTGGATGTGCCTAGCCCTTTGCCTGCTCTCCAAAGAGTAAACATGCTAATGAAGTCAAGATGCTTCCAATATGAAGTCCTCAGAGGTGAACTAGATCTAGTAGCTTAGGAGAATCAAGACTCTGTTACTGTGATTTCTACTTTTTACTTTGGAAGTAAGGTGACTACTGAGAATAGCTTACATTTATGTAGTGCTTTTTAAATATTAGCTTATTTGATTTTCACAACAACCCTGGAAGGCTGTTGAGTCCTTTCGATTATGCCTGTGTGAGATGAAAGAGTTCAGAGTCTGAATCTGAGGTCAGAAAAGGTCTTTATTCTTTCTCATGAGAAAGGACTCTGCCCCTGTTGCCCATATGGCGTCTGCAGGGAGAGAGCCACAGGTAGAAGCCGGCCCATGGTTATATAATCTTCTAATGCAGAAACCCAACCCCCCCAACTGGCCTTTACTCTCATTGGTAGAGGGACTGACCCGCAACCTAAGTGTGGGAATCTATCTCTGAGACAAAGCACCCGGAAACATGTGGGTGTCCAGTGAAAGCAGTTTTAACTTTATTTGGCGTATCTTGTGCCGAGGTGACACTGGGGAGGGTCTCCATTGCTCTAAGCCCCAGATTGCTGGAAGGCAGGTGACCTCTAAACCTAGGCCTAGTAAATACTGAAGCCGTTCTACATTTGATTTTTCAGAATGGGGAAACTTCACTATAAATTATCCCACACATGCCCAAGTCTCCATGACCTCATTTGGTGTTTTCTTATGGACTTTCTGGAGTGGTTTGCCATTTCCTTCTCTAGTTCATTTTACAGATGATGAAACTGAGGCAAAGAGGGTTAAGTGACTTGCCCAAGGTCATACAGCTTATAAGTTTCTGAAGCTGGATTTGAACTCAGGTTTTCCTGACTCTAGGACTGGCTCGCTGTCTACTTTACCACTTAGCTGTTCCAGGATACTCACCTAGCTATCCTGGAGGGTAGGTGCTATTTTCATCACCATATTACAGATGAGGAAAGTCAGGCAGATGGTAGTTAAATAACTTGTTTAAGGTCTCACAGCTAGAAGTATCTGAGGCCAGATTTGAGCTCAGTTGTTCCTGATTCTGCCAAAGTATCTGCTGCACTGAGTGTCTATCTGCCTCTAGGTGCTGTTCAGTTATGAGGCCATCAAGAAAGGACCTTTTAAAGATGGCCAAAAAATTAAAAAAAAAGATACCTAGAGAAACTTCCTACTAACTTCAGAGCTTACTCCCAGGAATTAAATATTTCTTCTCATAAATTAGACAATTAAGCTTTTTTGTGTATGAATATTTTTGGATTCTCCCTGTCCCCCTACAGAAAAACTCTAAAGCTCTTTTCACATCAGGTAGCTTAGCTAGGTCTCTCATTCTGATTCTGCCTCTGTGTCTGTCCTTGTTTCTGTCTAATGCTCATTTCTTTTTTCCCCTCAAAGGCTCTAAGTACAGTACCTGCTATATCTCCTGGATAATATGGCCCTTTTTGAATAGCATTTTATTGCCTCACTCTCTTTTCTTTCAGTATTGAGACTGTTTTACTGAAATTCAGTTGTAACTCTTTTTAAGGCCTGTCCTTACTCTGAATCCTTTGATATCTGCTTTTCCAAATCTAGGGTGTGTGGTAAGCAAGACACTAGGAGACTCAGTGTACAAAGTGCTTCACTTGAATTTGGGAAGATCTGAGGTCCAATCCTGCTTCTAGATTTAATAGTTGTGTTACCATGGGAAAGTCAGTGCATGTAACTCAGCCTCAGTCTCCTCATATGCAAAATTAGGATAATGATAAAAAAAATAGCAGCTACCTTATAGTTTTTTATGATAATCAAGTGAAAAATATATGCAAATAATTTTTCAAACTTTTAGGTGTTTTATAAATCTAGAATAATCATATTCCCTTAAGGTTCTCATGGCATAAAAAATTTCTCTTCTTTCCCTGTAAGATACAAATGACAAGGGCTTAAATAAAAAAGGAAATTTTTCCTCAAAATAAGCAAAGATAATGAAAGATAATGAAATTTAACTCTTCAATGTGCCTGCACAACATATCCTTATACCTGAAGAAGGAAGGAATCAGAGATTATTTTGAGCAGGCAGTCACAATCCATAATACTCTACCAGACCCAGGAATAATCATCCATGATGCAATTTTACCTTCCCCCAAACCTGGTTTGCCAAATCCAAATGGTAATTTCATCCTTCCAAAGATCCCAGATGGGGCATGGGGCACAGACAAATCAGCGGATCACAGGCTCCTGCGTCTAGTGCAAGAAAGAAACTTAGAGACCATTTAATCCAGCCCCAACAGTTTGTAGAAGAGGAATCAAAAGATGAGAGAGAATGATTGATTTTCCTAAAGTTATCCTGATAATTAATAAGTGGTAGACCAATTCTCTCCCCTTTCATGAGTTATCATGCAGAAAATGCTTCATCCCCTCATGGTTAACCCCACAATTTTGGCCTTCACCTAGAGCAGGGGTTCTCCACCTGTGGGTTGCAACCCCTTTGGGGGTCACCTAAGACCATCGGAAAACACATATTTCCAATGTTCTTAGGAACTGAGACACCACTCCTCTATCCGTCTCCAGGTGGGTCCACCCACATGCAAATACGCCTACATATGAGTATTAAAGGGTCACGACATTAGGAAGGTTGAGAACTACTAACCTAGAGTAGCCTGGCACATAGTAGGTGCTTCTTGTGCTAAATACTTGCACTTTGGATGACAGACCCACTGTCTGTAGTTAAACCTCCACTGGAGGCCTTTCCAAATACAAAGATTGGTTTGATAGAGACAAGCTTCCCATCAGAGTTACTGCCCAGTCCCTTCTATCCCATAATGAGGCATGAGAGTAGTTTTACAGTAGAGTTCTTTAAATTATTCAATGATGTTCTGATGCCATGTCCTACTAAACTTTCCTCTGTATTAATAATACATAATGGTCTCATGGCCTATTTTGATCAAAGGAGTCAAGTCTTTACAATCCAACAGCCTTTCCCCTTTTAGATTTGCTTTTGTTGGAGTACAGTTAAAATTTAATTTGATTTCCAAGCATGTGTCCATTTTACAATTGTATGTGTGTTTGCGTACGTTTATGTTTACATGTGTGTATATATATATGTATACATATATACATATATATGTATTTATGTATGTATGTATGTATGTATGTAACCTTGGGCAAGTCACTTAACCTTGTTTGCCTCAGTTGAGTAAGGTTAAGTTTTATACTTATAATTATACAACTTGTAAATATGTGGGAGCAGGATCTGAATTCAGGTCTTCCAGACTCCAGGTCCAATACTCTGTCCACTGAGCCACCTGGCATCCCTGGCTAGGTTTTAAAGATCTTTAAATGCCAAGTAGGAGAGTTTATAATCAATCCTAGAAGTACTATGGGGCCACTAGAGTTTATTAAGTATGCATCTATAGGGGTAGGGACCAAGCCGGGGATTTCATTGGAAAAGGAAACTGCAGATTGTTTGCAATGAAGGCATGAGGGACAAAGAGTCTTTTGAAATGAGAATTGAATTTGTTTTTTTTTCAGGGGAAAAAATTAAAATCATAGGGATATCCATGGGCTCAAAAGCACATGTTGTATTGACTCATAACCTTTTCAGGTTTGGGGTCTTCCAAACCTTGGGGCAACCTTTTAACTTGGAAAGAGTTTGTGCCATTGGGGCTTCCTAGGGAATATAGAACCAAAGGAAGAAGGCTTCCCCAGCATCATTTGTTGACTTTTAAATAAATGTATCCCAAAATCATCAAATGAATCCTAGCCCAGATTTTAAATCATGTACCATAGTCAAGTTATATATACATACACACACACATATATGCGTGTGTTTGTATTTTTTTCCCTTAACTATCCAGATCCAAAATGTGTACTGTGGTTCCTAGCCCCAATATCAAGGCTTGTCATGGTCTTTGCCTGGGTGAGTTCTGTGGTGTTGAATGAAGTTGATTTTTTAGTTTTGAGAATGAATTGGGCAGTTCCTTTGCAGATAGGAGGTAGAATCATAGAGTGAAAACACTTAAAATCAAGAACCAGGAACATGGGTCATGGAGTCAAAAAAGTTGGGTGCAGTAAAGTGGTGCCAAAAATGGAAACAGAGTCAGTATCAATTACACTACAAACTGTGAGAGACATAGTCAACAAAAGGTGAAGTTCGAGTTGCAAAAACTCAGTCCTGAAACAAGTAATAAGGTATGAAGCTTGACAAAGAGTTTACTTAATTTTTCCAACTGTTATGTATTCATGGTTTTTATTTAAAACTCCTCCCTCTCCAGTAGCTTCCTCTGAAATTCCTTCAGCTAGAGAGTTCTCACTGTCATTGCTATCCTACTAATTTTCTTTGTGGCAACAGCCCCCTTTAAAGGGTGATGAGCAAAATGAATATTATGAATGATTAGCAAGTATTTAAGTTTTAGAGGTACAATGAGGAGAGTGGATTGAATGACACCAGTTATATCTTGACCACTGGGACAAAGATAAGCTTTTGAAGAGATACTGGCAGCTGTAGTCTAGGGTGGTAGCATTAAGGAAAAACATAGGATCTAGAAGTAGGGTGAGTATATTGTTGTTGTTCATCCTTTGTTTTTGAAGAGGACATCGTGGGTAATGTATGGACTTGAATGTAAGTTGGATTTAAGTGAGGTAGAGTTGAGCAGTCATCAGTTTCACTCTCTCTTCCTGAGTCATCTAAGTGGATGGTCTTGGTGTCTGATTTCTGACCATGCTGTAAGAGCTCCACAATGCCTGCTTCAGCCATCTTCATGGCTATTGGAACAAATTATTCTCATTTGCCCATTCTGCCAGAGGAAGTCTTCACATGCTTGGGGTAGACATCCCCCTAATTCACCAAAAGGTTTGAGGCCTATCTGTTTCCCTCAACCTGGTTTAGCCTGTCTGCTGAGACAGTTTACCAGGACACGGCCTCTACTCATGCTATAACTTCTTGGAGTCCCAGGTGAGAGGTAGGTGAAGGTAGAAACCAAAGGTGGATGGATGAGCAGCCCTGAAAAGGGCTCAGCAAACCCTCACATGGGAGGTGCCAGTCCTCCCTAAACAAACACTCCATACACAGGGTGAATATAAGAGATGTCAACATGCTTGGTTTAAGTTACAAGGAGGTCTCATTTGGGTTAATTGGAGAAGATGGAGTTCAAAGAGTTGAGATAAAAATAGCATAATCAGAGCCAGATTTCAGTGCATCTGACACTGGTGGGATGAGCTGTTCATTGGACTTGAACTGAGCTCTGTGTTTTATGAATTGACCGGATCTCTTCCTTGTCTTTTGTGGACATGGGTGTACACTTTTGCATCCTTTCCTAGGTCACTGCCATTGCCATAGGACTAGGGCTTAGGAGAAAGATGTTGACAGAATCCCTTGACTAGTATTGGGAAAACAAGGTTGAAAACTGGATCCTAGGTTCTGTCCTCTAATCTATAGCCTTTTGGGTAAACTAGCTATGGAGATAACCGCAACATTGGTGAGAGTCTGAGTTGACATAGAACGTGAATTATTCCCAACATTCCATTGGCATTGTGGGAGGAGCTGGGGAAAACAGTGAATGAAGATTAGGAGAAAAATAGGTCTTGTGTAGTTTGCAATTCAAGGTTGATTCTCTGGGTGGTAGATAGCTAGAGTCAAAAGCCTACAGGAGAATGTGCGTGTGAGTAATGGGAGACTTAAGGTGAAAGTCTGATAGCTTTTGGTAAGACTATATGGTGTGAAGTTTTTAGTAGAAAGCCAGTCTTGATCTCCTATCTGTAATAGCTCCTTAGCAGGCAATTTCGCATAGTAGAGTACAGGGCAGCTAGGTCACACAGCAGATATAGCGCTGGGCCTGAAGTCAAGAAGACTCATCTTCCTGAGTTCAAATCTAGCCTCAGACACTTGATAGCTATGTGACCCAGGGCAAGTCACTTAACCTTGTTTGCCTCAGTTTCCTCATCTGTAAAACAAGCTGGAGAAGGAAATGGCAAACCATTCCGGTATCTCTGCTAAGAAAACCCCAGATGGGGTCACAAAGAGTCAGACATGACTGAAAACAATTCAACAACAGTATAGAATGTCAGACATATAGCATGTGGAAAATACTTTTAAAAATACAATAAATACAATTTTTAAATACAGTTAAATATAGATCATGTTGATATGTGGTTTTCTAAGGTAGCATGCACAAGGATACATATATATGGTTTTGACCCAAGTGGTGCAATGGATAGAATGGTGGCCTTGGAGTCTGTGAAGATCTTCAAATCCTCCTACCTCTGATGCTTATTAGCTACTTGACCCTGGCCAAGTCATTTAACCTTTCTTATCCTAATTTTCCTCATCTGTAAAGTGGGTATAATAATGCTTTAAAGTACTTCCCTCAGAGAGTTGTTGTGATGCCAGAATGAAAAAAAATACTTAAAATACTTTGCAGGCTTTAAAATACTGTGTAAATGCCTGTTATTATTATTATTCCATGTTGCCTTAGTATACATAGGATGAGTTTTAGATCCATTTAAGAAGTTTCTATTTTCCCCAAATAATTGTTTGCCATCTGCTCGATGTGTAGGTACTGAAAAGAATGAGAGATGAGATCCATAGGTAGCAACAAGTAAAGTGTTGGTAGAGAAGCTAGTTTTGTTATCAAGTCCATCAGTTCAGGCCAATAAGGGATAGAGAAATTCACTCACACACAAACACACCTGTAAGTTAAAAAAACAAACAAACAACGATGTTTGCAGCTGCACGGGATCCCTCCCTCCTTAAATTTGATTTGAGCACTTTGACTTTCATCGTAACCTTTGTTATACTGTGCCCTATACTATCTTCGTTTGTGTACATTTCATATTCTTATTTTAGATTATAAGCTTCTTGAGACTACTGTTTTTTGTCTTTCTCCGCTCCCTGTGTAGCACACTTCCCTCTAGGTATTTGAATGTTTTTTTAATTGAATACAGTTGCATGTATCGGTATGGAACTACTCTGTACCAGCTGGAAACAACAGTGCGCTGCTTGGGGCTTGAGAACTGAGAATCCAAGAATCATTGATTTAAGGTGGAAGGGACCTTAGAGGTCACTGAATCTAACTCTTCATTTTACAATGGAAGAAAGTGGGGCCCAGCGAGGTGAAGTGATTTCCCCAGCTTCACATGGATAGTAAGCATCTGGGTCAAGATTCTACTCCAGCATTCCGGCTGCAAGCCCCGTGCTCTCTCCTCTCATCAAGGAAGCGCCTTTCCCCATGTGTAGGAAATTCTCTTGGGATGCTCACATCACAAACAGATAAATTAAGTAGAATTCAACTAATGCTGTCACTGGAGCATTTAAGGGAAGACAGAAAATGATCAGTGTTGCACATTGATCAAACAAATCCATACTTGGAAGTAAGAAATAGGTGTATGAGAGGCATGAAGCAAGTACTGAAGAGAGACAGACGTCTAGGTGGCACAGTCGACAGAGCGCTGGTCCTGGAGTCAGGAGGACCTGAGTTCAAATGTGGCCTCAGACGCTTACTAGCTGTGTGACCCTGGGCAAGTCATCTAGCCCTATTTGCCTCAGTTTCCTCATCTGTAAAATGAGCTGGAACAGGAAATGGCAAACCACTCCACTATCTTTGCCAAGAAAACCCCAAATGGGTCACAAAGAGTCAGACACGATTGAAATGACTGAACAACAAGAACAGAGACAAGCTGAGGTTGGGTGGAGCAGGTTATCTGTGTCAGTCGGGAGTAGAGTTTCATGCTATTCCAGAATCCATGGCTAATGTGCACAGAAATTGGCAAAGGGACTCACGATGAGAGCTGTGGCTAAATACAGCCTGGAGTTGCCCATCTTAATTGTATTAACTAAGCTTACATCAGCAACATACATGGGTGGAGGAGCTCAGCTGGGATTATGCTGTAGATGTGACCCTGAGTAAGAAGAATGGGTGGAGTAGCTTCACTGAGCTGGTGCATTCAAAGTGAGTGAAAAGAGCACAGGGAGGTAAAGGAAGCCTGACTGTAAGGTTATGCACCAGAGACAGATTTAACAGACATTTAAGCCAACTCTTTTCTGCCTTTAATGCCAGTGTGCCCTGGTTAGACTGGTCTCAATCCGCATAAAGGTTTCCATGAGTAGAAAAGCAAGTGGAGTTGTTGATGGCAAAAAAGGTTCCAAGAACCTCACGGTGGCTCAGCTGTATTGATCTGAGATCTCCCCTCCTGCCTGCTCCTGTGTTGTTTCGTGTGGCCCTACAGAGATAAGCACTAGTTGGTAATACAATCTTTGTCAGTTTTTAATTGCATCTGACTCTTTGTGATCCCATTTGGAGTTTTCTTGGCAGAGCTACTAGCATGGTTTGCCATTTTCTTCTCCAGCTCATTTTACAGATGAGGAAACTGAGGTGAACAGGGTTAAGTGACTTGCCCAGGGTCCCACAGCTAGAAAGTGTCTGAGGCTGAATTTGAATTTATGAAGGTAAATCTTCGTGATGGTAGGCCCAGCAATCTATCCATAGCAACAGCTATACCTGCTCAATATTATAATTAGGCAGATTCAGAGCTAGATGAATGGCCAGACTTAAAGAGTAGTTGCTGATGGTTCATTGTTGATGTGGTGAGAGGTCTCCAGTGGAATATCTCAGGACTCTATACTTGGTTCTGTGCTGTTAAACACACTTTTATCAATGATTTGGATACAGGCTTAAATAGCATGCCTATCAAATGTGCAAACAACACTAAGCTGGGAGGGATAATTTTGCTTATATTGGAAGACCTAGTATGTAAGTGAGTAGCCGCCATGAGAATTAATTAGTATATGACCCTTTTATTAAGTCATTTTCATTATGCAAAGAACCCTAATTTTTACTTTGTAGTTTATACCCACATGAAAACCAGCTTTATTAGCTTGCAGTCACACAGCATTTGGTCTGCTTTCAATTATACCCTTTCTGGATTAGTCTCCAACATTTTTTTTTAAATGTCAGGATGCTGTCCTATCATTTTCCAGCAGACTTGCAGCTTCCTTCCCCAACTCGAATCAGTATGTGTTCAAAGAATACACATGAAATTCATCATTAGTCTTAAAGAAATCCAATTGGTTTGCCAAATGCCTAGTACATTTAGTAAGGACCCAGAACCTTTCTAGGCACTGGGGATACAAAGTGAAAGTCTATTTTCTCAGTGAGCTTATATTTAAACAATTATGATGTTAAATCTTCTGCACAACAAATCAATTCCAAATATGAATCATTTAAAGATTTACTCCCAGTTGGGTAGGGGCCCATATAGATCTTTTCCACTGCTCTTTTCCACTCTAATACAGATAATGGTTGATTGTCAATCAATCAAGTACTCATTAGGTTCCAGGAAGGGTACTAGGTGCCAGATACACAAATATAAACGATGAAGCAATCCCCGCTCACAAGGAGTTTCCATTCTAATGAAGGAGACAACAAGTATCTATTAAGGTATTTACAGAATAAATAGAAATTAACATAGAGTAGAGAAAAACAAGGTAATCAGGAGAGAGGGTACTGCAGAAAAGGCTTTCTGTAGAGGTAGTATTTGAAGTAGGAGAGAGAGTCTGTGAGGCAGATGTGTGTGTGTGGGGGGGGTGCATTCAAGGCATGGGGGCAGCCAGAGCAAAATCATGGAGATAGCTCATTGAGTGTGGTGTGTGAAGGACAGAGAGAAGGACAGTTTGGCTGAAACATGGAGTACGGGGACAGGGTAGGAGTGATATCCAAGAGTCTGGAAAAAAAGGTTGGTGTAGATTGTAAAAAGCTTTAAAAATTTAACAGAAAAGTTTTTATTTTATCCTAGAATTAGGGAGCATCTGGAGCAGACTGAATAGGGGAGTGACATGGTCAGATCTGCACTTAAATCATATCATTCTGGAAGTAGTGTAGAGTTTGGACCAGAGTGCATAGAGACTAGGAGTGAGGAGAGAGAGAGAAAGCCAAACAACCTTCATGAATATTCATAGCTGAGTAAAGCGAAGTCCCACACTGGCCAAGTCCAAAAACGCACGTCTCCTTTTGCAATTTGAGACTCTGTCAGGAGGTAGGAAGCATGCTTGAGCTTCAGTCTTGTGGAACAATTATGTGTCATTTCATGGATCAAAATTCTAAAGTCTTTAAAAGTTGTTATTCTTTTTAAAATTGATTTTATTTTTAATTCAGGGAATAGAGCAAGCATTTCCATAACATAGGATAATTTCTAAAAAGATGATTGTACATGAAACTGCAAATCTCTTATGTACAACTTGCTATTCCTTTTAAATATATAATAGTTATCATGTAAATTTCTTATTTTTCCTTTTTTCTTCCCTTCTCCCACCATACCTAGAGATGGCTACCATTAGATACAAATGTGTAGTGTATGCGTGTATAAAATTATTCTATACATGTTTCTGTGTATCAGTTCTTTTTCTGGATCCAGATCTTCCTTCATATGCCTTCTGTAGTTATTTTGGGTATTTATAACAAGCAAAATGACTTATTCACTCAAAGCAATTCTTAACCTTACTCTCATTGATTTTTGGCTTAGAGAAGGAAGGACACACACTCTAAATTGGGTATCTTGGCCTACAGGGGAGTAGGGGGGAAGGGGATGAGAGGGGGGAGTATGGAAGGAAGGGCAGACGGGGGTGGGAGGGTTGTTAGAAGCACACAGTTCTGTAAAGGGACAGGGACAAAGTAGAGAATAGAACAAGTGGGGGGCGGGATAGAAAGGAGGGAAATATAGTCAGTCTTTCACAATAGGCCCACTGTGGAGATGTTTTGCTTAACCACACATGTACAGCCTGGATTGAATTGCTTGTCTTTCCAATGGTGGTGGGTGACAAGGGAGGAAGGGAAAGAACCTAGAATTTAAAGCTCTAAAATCAAATGTTAAAAATATATATGTATATATATTATTATCATTATTATTATTTACATGAAACTGGGAAATAAGATATACAGGTACTGAGGTAGGGAGATCCATCTTGCCCTACCTGAAAGTCAGAGGGGTGATGGGGGAGGATATAGGAGAGAGCTGATTGGGGGAAGGGGTACACAGTGGGATCACTGCTTTGGGGTAGTGGGTAGGGGAAAGATGGGGAGAAATTTGCAACTCAAAATCTCATGGAAATGAATGATGTAAACTAAGAATAAACAAAAGTTTAAAAAGAAAACAAAAAAAAGAAAATAGAAAAAAGAAAAAAAACCAAAAAAATGATTCTTAAAACAATATTGCTGTTAATGTATACAATGTTCTCTTAGTTTTGCTTATTTTGCTCTTTATTACTTCATGCAAGTCTTTCCCTATTTTATCAAGTTCATCATTTCTTTTTTTTTGGCTTTTTGGAGGACAGTTGTGGGTAAGTTATTTGCCCAAAGTCACATGGCTAGTAAGTGTACGTCAAGTGTCTGAGGCTGAATTTGAACGCAGGTCCTCCTGACTCCAGGGCTGGTACTCTATTCACTGTGCCACCTGCCTGCCCCAAGCTCATCATTTCTTATAGCATAGTAGTATTCCATCACAATCAAATACCACAACTTGTTCCACCATAAAGTTGCTGTTCCTGTAAGAATTATTCTCCTGTTTCTGTTCACTCTGAATTAGTTCATAAGAGTCTTTCCACTTTATTCTGAAACTGTCTATTTCATCACCCTGTTTTATTATTAACAAACCTGCCCCCTGAAAATTTGGTTCCCCTACCTATACTAGAAGATTCTATCATCCATTACATCCATCTGACACATAGAAGATGTTTAGAAAATGCTTATTGATTCCATCTTTCATTGATAAACCATCTTATTGAAACCATCTTTAATTCTCACTAACATAATAGTCCAGGAGGAAGAGAACAAAGAGAAAGAGAGAGCAGACTCCTTGCTGTTTCTCCCCTGCCACTACTTAATACCTTCTTCTTCCAAGCTCACCCCATCTTTTTATACGTCTCCTATCAAGATCCTAGGGGCTGTTACCTACCAGTTGCCATTCATTATCTCTCCTTTTTCAAAGAGTTCAGTGTTTGAATCAGTAGGACATCTTCCTCCTAGCAACCCCAGCTCTTATACATAAGAACTTCATTAAAATGCTTTTGTTCTTTTGGCTTTTTCCTGAAGTTACTCCTCCTAGTGACCCCTCTCTGTTCATAATAACAGTCAGAATTTATAAAATTCTTCAAGGTTGCTAAGTGCTTTACATACTTTCATTTGTTCATGGGAGTGGAACCTGCTATGCAGTAGCCCTGGATGGGCACCCTCTCCGTTGGCCAAAGGCACACTTGGGACCACTCCCAAATCATGAGGTAATTCCTGGCCTGCCTCTCTCCCCACCTACCATTTCTCCTTAACCTACCTGGGTATATAGTGGTGTCTGAGAAAAGTCTTCCCTCCGCCCCATTCCATATCTTGCTCTATTCATTGTCCTATGGGACAAGATAGTATTGGTCACCAGTGTTAGACATTTGAGAATTATCAGTCTTTATGCAATCAGTTGATAGTTACAACAAAGGTAAAAATCAAGACTGTTTTGGGAGAAAAGATAAAGCCTATAAGATATTCTGTGTGATTAGAGCAGTTTTGTTTAAATCAGATCTCTTTAAAGAATATCTCAACTCTGAGAAAAATGAGAAATAGACAAATATAAAGATATTGACACTATCACCACATATGAAAGGGATTTAGCCATGCAGAATGGTCATCATAGCAAGGAGCCTAAAGAACTCAGAAACTGCCTCAGATGACACACTTTCTAACTATTGGTTTGACTAATGAATAACTATAATGTTGGTAAGGGCTGTTAATACATCAGTGGAGCCAGGAAAAGTGATCAGTTGCGTTTCCTTTTCAGTCTCTGTGGCTATTGTAATTATCACTGTAGCATGTGTCCTTTTGTTTTTGACCAGTATTAGAATTAGAATTAATAAGCCAGATGGTTGAGTAAAGAAGAATCACGCTAGAAGACACTTCTTGATTTACTGATTATTCATAAACATTGGTTACTAGAAGCACACACATTTCTTTTAATAGGAGGGGATAGAAAAGAACAAATAATATAGTCAGGAAATTCTCAATTTTCCATAAACATTCACTTGGAAACCATACAAACTTTTCCAAACTAATTAAATTCATATACAAACAATTAACAACCTTTTCTTGACTCAATATCTTGCCTAAGTAAGCAGTGATTTTTGAAGGTATAATTATTCAGGAAGACCCTGAATTATAAATTTGTACTTGTATACTCCTTTGGTCCAGACCTGTAAATTCACTAGGGTAAGGAACTTCTAGTGAGGAAACTCTCTCTACCAACTTAGACAAACCGTTTTGACAATTTACAGTCTCAGAGAATTGTTTGAGGGCATCAGGAGGGTAAGTGACTTTACCATGCTCACAGAACCAGTATGAATCAGAGAGAAGACTTGAATCTTGGCCTTCTTGACCACAAGGCTGGGCCTCTATCTGCTATTCTACTCTGCCTTTGGGGTTCTGAAAAACACCTGATCCAGAATGTGATCACCACCACCACCATCATCTTCATCATCGTCACCATCACCACCACCACCACCATCATCATCTTCATCTTCATCATCATCACCATCACCATCACCATCACTGTCACCATCACCATCATCATCATCATTTTCATCCTTCATGAGATCATGGATCTAGAAATGAAGGGAACTTTCTGCATTACCTTTCATCTCTATGGCCTCCTTACCATTTTCATTGTTCCTATCCTAGATGGGCCCTGTTACCTATCATTTAGATTATTGCAATAGACTTCTAAAAGTTCTCCCCAGTCAATCATACAAATTTACACCAGATCAATCTTCCCTATACATACAGGTCTTGTCATGTTCTGTCTTTAAATACCTTCAATGACTCCCCATAATCTGTAGGTGAAAGTCCAAATATCTTAGCTTGGCATTCATTATCCTCCACAGTAGGGTTCTAACCTACATTTCCAGCCTTAATTCATATTTCTTTACCCACTCTACCCTGTAGTCAGATTGGACAGATCACTATCCCGTGAACATGTTACACATTTTCTCTACTTTTGTGCCTTAAAAATAAGAAGCAGTACAGCGTAGTGGATGGTGAGATCACATTGGAACCCAGATCTAAGGTCAAGTTTTGTCTTTAGCACAGTGTCTGAGCATCATCACTTAACTTATAAGTGCCTCTCGGGAACTCTCTAAGACTCTAAACTCAGGACTGGTTGTTGATCTTCTTTAGTAGAGGGAATTTTTGTACCTTGAGTTTGATTAGCTGACAGTGGATAGAGCACTGGACATAAAGTCAGGAGGACCTGAGTTCACATCCAGCCTCGGTCACTTAGTAGCCATGTATCCTTGGTTAAGCACTCAATTAACTTCTTTTTTTTTTTCTTTTCCATTAACTTTTGTATATTTCAGTTTCCTCTTCCTTAAAAGGATAATAATAGCACCTCCCTCCAGGGGTTATTGTGAGCATCAAATGAGATAACATTTTTAAAGTGCTTTGCAAACCAGAGCACTACATAAACATAAATGCTACCTATAACACCAACAAAATCACAGTTGTGTACCCCCCAACTCCAGCCCACCAAGAAATATGAATATGGAAATACTTATACACATTAATTAATTAACAAGCACTTATTAAGCAACTTTGAAATTATGAAAATCAAGAACCTCGGACATCCTACGAATCATGGCTCTTCCATCCTTTCTGTGTGATTTAACCTCCCTCTGCTTTAATTTTCTCATCTGTAAAATGAGGAAGCTGGATGATGGTTAAAGTTCCTTTCAGCTTTAAATCTGTGATCTTGACCCTATGGCTCCAACTATTAAAAAAAAGAAAAGAAAAATCAAGGAAAACAAACTTCAGATTGAATCTAAAAGGGATAAAGAAGAAATGCATTTTTTGGTTTATTTGTTAATTTGTTTGGATTGACTTAATTCTAATTCTAATTCTAATATGGTTAGGATTTTATGTACAACTATTTCTTATTTTGCATGTTTATTTGATTTTTTTCATGCGTGGCTGTTAGGCATATGATAAAAAAAATTTAAATTGTGCCTTATATTTGCATAATGGTTTTTAGATTGTTGTGTTGTTCAGTCAAGTATAACTCTTTGTGACCCCATGAACCATACTTTGCTTGGGGTTTTCTTGGCAAAGATAGTGGAATGGTTTGCAATTTTCTTCTCTAGTCTATTTAGGCAAACGGAGGTTAAGTGACTGGCCCAGGGTCACACAGCTAGTAAGTGTTTGAGGTCAACTTTGAACTCAGGTCTTCCTGACTCCGGGTCCAGCACTCTATCAAATGAGCCACCTAGCTTCCTCTTTTTAGGTATATATATATATATATATATACGTATATATACATATACATACATATATATATATATATATAAATATGCTGTATGTATATTATATTGTTTGTATGTATAGTATATTATATATGTATAGATAGCTATAGTATATATGTATGTTTATGTGTGTGTGTATATACACACACACACACACACACACACACACACACACACACACACACATAAACACACACATATCAGGTTATGGTTTGAAGAATAGTAACCTTTGTTTATCCTTGTACTGCTAAGGGTCAAGGAGATTGTGCTGTAGTTTTGGGTTTCTTGTTTATTTGATGCAATTCTAGCTATTCACCAACTAACATCTTGAAGCCAGACCTGGCGAGCAGTGTTAAGCGTACAGTGTTGTTCTCCCCCTCCAAACACTTGAGACTTTTCGAACACACCAATAGAAATCATGCCAGACTCTTCCCTTTGTTGCTTTGCTTGACACTTGCTGCTCGATGAACCCTGTTAATCCTCTCTTACAGCTTTGAATGTTGGCCAAGGGGAGAAAATAAGTAAATGAAAGCAGAATCCTATGACTAAGTTTATCTTGATACTCCTAGAAGGAAGGTCAAATGCCCTTGTCTCTGCCGATTCAAATGATATTTGGACACGACTTGGCTATTTCTTGCCAGTCCTGTGGGTCAAATAAGGAAGGACAAAGAATAAGGTTCTTTGTTGTGCCCTTGACCTTAGGTTCCCTGGTGAGGAAGAGGGAAAAAAAGTTGCAAGTGGAAAAAAACCCAAAAGGGAAAACAAAGTGACTAGATTGTCTTCTGTCAATTGATAACACCTGTGGCAGGCAAGGGGCAAGGATTATTGTTACCACCTCTTGGGCCATAAGGTTCAGAATCTTGTTCAAAGGTGGGGTTCAGGACAACAGTCCTCGGAGGCAGATTTCCACTGGCCATCTAGGGTTGTGTGCTGGGACTTTACAAATACAACAAAGTGGAATATTGGGGTTTAGGGAGATTGTTTGATCATAGGGGCCAGAAATCTTTAGTGCTGAAGAGAAGGGTTTTTTTGCACGAGACTCTATCTTCCGACTCAGGACATCTTCATTGGTTGGTTCCCATGCCTGGAATTCTTTCCCTCCTTCTCTTGGCCTTTGCCAAGATTCTTCATATCTCCACCATACAGGAATCTTTTACTGATCCCCTTCCATGCTAGTACCTACCCTCAATTACTTATCTCCAGTTGAGACTGTTTATATATTGTTTGTATATGGTTGTTTGCATGTTGTCTCTACCATTAAGCTGTGAGCTCCTCGAGTATAGACTATATTTTTTCTCTCATTGTATCCCCAGAACTTAGCACAATGTGTGGCACATAGTAGGTGTGTATAGTATGCATAGTAGGTATACATAGTATAATGTGTATATATAATGTACATATACACTAAACTATAGATAATATACATTTTATTAGTTTCTGTTGACTGTGCTCTGAGCACTTTGTGGGCTGAGCCCTGGTAAGGAATCAGACTCATAAGATTCTGTTCAACAATCTCTAGTTACATTCAGTTGAGCCCTTAGGCGAGTCAAAAGTCATCTGAAAACTGGTTAGTCTTAGACAGGTGCAGTTTAAACCTTAGCAAAGGTTCTACCTGGTCAGTCCTCTTGCAGGTAAAGGACTCTCACAGGTTGCTGACCAGGTCTGTCATTTTTTCTCTTGCAGAGTCACCTTCTCTGGAAGAAGAGAGGAGCTCAGAAAAGGATAAAAATTACCCAGGGTCTTAGACCCTAGCTCCCAATCTCTTCCTGAATGACTCCTGGGCAGGGAGCTGGTCATAGGACCCAAGGCATAGGACACTCATACTTTTAAGAGCATGAAAACATGGTTTCCACAGCCATAAAATGTGCAACTAAGACTCAGTGGATTCTGATATATTTGTGGTTTGTATACTATACAGTGATGGTCCTTTGTCCATTGCTTTAAAGCAACATTCTCAACTAAGGTAGCATCAGATGGCTAAATTCTTATTTTTTTCAAATGATAATTTTAACTGCTGCATGTGATTTTTATAATCTGGATCTCTGCAGCTGAGTTATTTGAACACTAGGTTTTGTTCTTCAGTATTCCAATTTGGACAATGAGAAAAATTTGATTCTTATAATTGTGGTAAATGGACAGGCAAAGATCACAGATGGCACAGAATCACGGCATTTAGAGACAGAGGGAAAATAAACATACAAGTGGACTTTCATTTGGTCCCATGGAGCCAGTGCTGAATAGTTCTTTATAACACATTCAGCAATAATAATGTTTTCCCAGTTCTGAGTAATGGTGTTTCCATCATTACCCTTGGGAAACTTCCATGGTTTAATTGAGTTTCTCAGTATTTGGCCCTAATTATTCCATGCTTCAGCTCATCCATTTGGCTTAATTTATACTGCTTTGCAACATGCTAAGTAATTTCCCTGCCCCCACCTTCCTTGTATTTACACATAGTGATTATTACTGCCATCTCTTGAATTCTTCCAATCGAGTCAGGTCTAGTCTGCTCCAGCAAGCATTTCTTGAGTGCCGATTTTATGCAAAGCACTATACTAGGTTCTGGGGCTAGAAAGAAAACCAAATATAGTCTGTGTCATCAAGGAGGTTATTGGGGAGTGTAAGAAAGTAAAAACACATAAGAAACAAAAAACACATAAATATATATGTGATTAGTTGGGGGTGGAGGGAGAGACTATCACCAGCATTGAGGTAAATTCAGGAAAAGCTTCCCATAGGAAAATGAGGACATGATCTGAGACTTAAGGGAAGGTGGGGGTTAGGAGAGGCTAAAGTGAGAAAGGATTGTATGGGGGGGAGTCAATCTGTGCAAAAGCATGGAGGCAGGAGATGGACATGTAGCAGCTGTGAGACCCCAACCTCTCTTAGCCTCCATTACCTTATATGCAAAATGGGGATAACAATACCCTGTTTCACACGGTTGTTGTGAGGATCAGATTACAGTTGCATATATACATTAGCTATGATGATAATGATGATGATGAAGATGATTAAGATGGCGATGGTGGTGGTGATGGTGGTGATGATGATGATGATGATGAAGTTGATAAAGATGGTGGTGATGGTGGTAGTGATGATGAAGATCATAAAGATGGTGGTGATGGTGGTAGTGATGATGAAGATCATAAATATGGTGGTGATGGTGATGATGGTGGTGATAATGATGATGATGATGATGAGGATGATAAAGATTGTGATGATGATGATGGTGGTGATGATGGTGATGGTGATGATGAAGATGATAAAGATGGTGATGATGATGATGGTGATGATGAAGATCATAAAAATGGTGGTGATGGTGGTGATGATGAAGATTATAAAGATGGTGGTGATGGTGATGATGGTGGTGATGATGAGGATGGTAAAGATTGTGATGATGGTGGTGGTGGTGATGATGATGATGGTGATGATGATGAAGATGATAAAGATGGTGGTAGTGATGAAGATGATAAATATTGTGATGATGATGATAATGGTGGTGATGGTGATGAAGATGATAAAGATGGTGGTGATGGTGGTGGTGATGATGATAAAGATGATACATTCAGAGAACAATGAATAGGCCAGTTTGGCAGGAATGTAGAGTGCATGAAGGGGAATAATGTGCAGTGAGACCCACAAGATAGGTTGGGGCCAGATTTTGAAGAGTTTTAAATATCAAGCTGAAGATAATCATAATCACAATAATACCTAGCTTACTATTACACTTTAAGGTTTGCAACTTGCCTATATTTAAAATGCATTGTCTTAATATTTAATGTGTCAATGAAGATACACCTACTCTATCACAAATTTGTTTTTAAGATATTTTGATAACAGTATTTCAGTATAATTGGTTTCCTTTGTAATCTTGTACATTTAGTTTTATGCATTTAAAAACATTATCTTGAGAAGAGGTCCATCGGCTTCCCTAGTCTGCCAAAGAGGTCACAAAAAGGGTTGTGAACCCTGACTCTAAAGCAAGAAAGGACCAAATACATATCATGCCCTGGATCATCAGGCCCTGAGTTCCTGAGTAGTGATTTACTACATCTCAGCCTGGGGTGGATCTTGGGGTTTTCAGTTTAATAGTGAGCAATGTAAGCTTAATGGCTAATTGCTCATTTGAATAATTTCCCTTCTTTTCCCTCTCTCTCCTGACTTATTTATTGAAGGCCAGTAAGTGAAAGTATTAATTACCTTTGGAGGAAACCCTTCTACTTAAATAATTAATGGAAGCTATATAACTATAGATCTAATTATAGAGCCCTCCAAATAGATTATATGCTTCTTGAGGGCAAAGATTATACCTTATTTCACCTCTCCCTCTTCTCTAGCCTCCAGTAAAATCCTGTCCCAATGCCTCACACTCTGTTTATCTAAGGACTAGTCAAGCTAGGTCTGGAAAAATTAATCATTAGACAATTGGCGGCCCAGTAATGATTTTTTTTTTCAAACCATGGGATTAATAAAGACCACCTATGATGGTGTAGAGGGGTTGTGGCATGGGAGGAATGCACAAATCATGGAAGCAGGGGGTATTGAGATCTTTCCAACAGCAAAAAATATCATTCCCTGCACATAATAAGTACCCTGAGCAAGTCACTCACTCTGTTTGCCTCAGTTTCCTCATCTGTAAAATGAATTGGAGAAGGAAACAACAAATCACTTCAGTATTTTTGCCAAGAAAAAACTAGATGGGCTCATGAAGAATTGAATATGACTGAAACTACTGACCACCACCAACACATTCATAATAGAAAATTTAAAATAATATAATTATTTTTATGGTTCTATGATATGATATTACTACAATAATTTTTTTTTAAAGCAAGACATATTGTTAAACCCTCTCCACATAGCATGCTCCTAAACAACTCATGGGGCAGCTAGGTGGCGCCATAGTGCACAGAGGGCCTGGGGTCAGGAAGACTCTGTGATCCCAAGCATGTCACTTAATCCTCTTTGCCTCAGTTTCCTCATTTGTAAAATGGGCCAGAGAAGGAAATGGCAAACCACTGCAGTATCTTTCCTAAAAAAACCAAACAAACCTCCAAATGGGGTCATAGAGAGTTGGACATGATTGCAACAAGGAAACAAAAAAAAATTTGATTTTTAAAATCAAACTTCGTATTAATGTCAGGAGTCCTCCATATTTATAGTAAGCAGTTAGGTGACAATAAATAGAGTACTGAACCTGGACTCAGAAAGACTTGGATTCAAATCTGGTGTAGGGCACTTATTAGATGTGTGACCCTGGGCAAGTCATGTAACCTTTCTCATCCTCAGTTTCCTCATCTATAAAATGGGGATGACAGTAGCACCTACCTCCCAAAATTATCACGAGGATAAAATGAGATAATATTTGCAAGGCATTTTGCATTAAAGTGGTGTATAAATACTGACTATCAACCAAGTCAGTGGCCCACATAATTATCTGCATGATGTGGCTACAAAGTCAGAAGCATAGACACAACAGAAAGCTTGTGAGATTCACCCAAGGTCACCGTGTAAATTAATAGCACATCCAAGAATAGATCTAGGTCCTTTGGATACCTTATGCCACGTTGGCTCCATTAAATGCTGTTCAGTTCCAAATACACTGAAAAGGTAATTAGGTCATTCAGAAGAGAAAAAATGGACAGATATTTCTCAGTGTCGGATTCAGAATATCTTTTGGCCCACAGAAAATTAGGGTATGGTAGAAAGTGCACTAGTCTTAAAGTCAGAAAGCCTTGCTTTCAAGTCCCAGGTCTGCCACTTTCTAACTAGGTGACCTTGGGAAACTCACTTTACCTTGCTAAGCCTCAGTTTCTTATCTGTAAAGTGGGGATAATACTTGCTCTGCTTACCTTACAGGCTATCATGAGGTCTCATGACCTATCTTGACCTCTGTGAAGGTGCTTTGTAAACAAAAGCTCATGATTAAAATTTCATTCTATTTTAAAGAACTCTTGGTGTGAAAATTCTTTCACCATCCATGAGGCAGATAAGCCATTTCTTTTATAATTTGTCATCTTAGATGATAAGGGGTAAAGTCCCTTGCCTATGGCTTTCCCAAACCCTATCAGCACCTTTTCCTCCCTTTTGGTGTCCCATTCCTCCTCACCCATTCCACCTTCTGTTTGGAAAGTAACCTAGTTGTGATTTGATAATTAAAAAGTTCCCATTTCCATAGGTATTTGCATTTTAAAGTTTTGTGGTAGGTGGAATACAGATTAAAAATAGCTATAGAATCATAGACTCTCAGTTCTGGAAGGAGCCTCGATCCATTGCCTTAAGCATGAATCCTTTCTACGACATTTCTGACAAGTGGTAGGAGGCATATATAGGTGCTACATTTGGAAGGGAGTGTATTTAGAAAGAGAGAGAGCAGGGAGAAAAGAGGGTTAATGAGAACCTGCCCCACTGCCTAGGACCCAGTTTGCTCCATTGTTGGGTGACTGAGGCTCCTCAGCCAACAGATTTATTGCCAAATTCCCTACCCCCTGCTTCCTATTACTTGCAAGAGAGTGAATAGTTAATAACTTGTGTGCCATTTCTGAAAAGTTTCTGATCGTAGAGACTCAGTTTTCATTTGTCATTTTATTCATACCTGGGATCATTCTATTAGGATGGAAAAAGTAGAAGATATCATTACTTCAGTTTTTAAATGGAGTAATGAATAGATAGATGGATTATTAATTAGACTTCTCTAAGGTCAATTTGTGGAGTTAGGTGGTTTAGCAGAATTGGAGTATAACCACCCGCCAGGGATGTAATGGGTATGGGAGTCTTGGACATATGTAGGGAAAGTTACTTTAAGGCTTCATCCTAATCCTCCAGCTGAGTTCCTGAAGCCACACTCTCTACCCCACTGACCTCAGGAGGCAGGACCAGGAAATCGTTCACACATCATTTCCCTTTTCTTTAAATCTGAATCTCAAGGTCCCACAACCTCTGATGCAGGCATGCCTGACATAACAAAGAGACATTCAAAAAATCATTATAAATAAATAGCAACAAAATTCATTTAGAGGAACAAAAGGTCTGGAATCTCAAAAGAAATAATAAAAAAGGAGTAAAAATTAAATGAGAGGGGAATAGTGCTTCTAGACCTCAAATTATCTTATAAAGCAGCAATTATCGAAACTATTTGGTACTCATTAAAAAAATAGAAAATTACATAAAAGGAACAGATAAGAGGGGAAGAACCTGAAGTGATTGAACTCAATAACTCAGTACTTGACAACTGAGAATATAAATTACTCGGGGGAAGAACTCCTTATTTGACAAGAATTGCTTAGAAAACTAGGAAGTATTTTGGCAGAAATTATGTCTAGGCTAGTATCTTATACCACATACCACAAGAAGCTCAAAAGAGATAACCTGAATATCAAAAGCCATACCCTAAAATATTAGAAAAGAACCTAGTCAGGTACTTTTCATAGTTTTGGCTAGAGAAAAATTCTGTACAAAACAAGGAATAGTGCTGACCAAAAAAGGTAAAATAGATAACTTTTACTGTGCTATTGAAAGACTTATGCACAAACAAAATCAATGTAGCTATGATGAAAAGAGAAGTTTTCAATTGGGAAGGAATCTTGCATCAAATATCTTTGATAAGGTAATGATATCCAACATATATAAGGAACTAACACAAACATAAGACAAGGGACATTCTTCATTGGATAAGTGGTCAGGGATTTGAGCAAATAGTTCTCAAAAGAAGAAAGGCAAACTATTAAAATCCATATGAAAGGTCACTCTAAATCGATAATACCATAAAGAAATGGAAATCAGAAAGCAGTCAAGACGACGGAGTAGCAGAAAGGAAAACAGTTTAATTTCTCTCAAACAATCCTTCCATGAAGATCTAGAAGACCAGACCAAGTACTGATTGGGAAATCTAAGAAAAAGAAATCATGAGTCATTTTTCCAGTCTGGATTTGCAGAGGGAGACAGATAAAGAAGAGAGTGATTATTGGGAATGGGTCTGGCCAGGAGCATATTTATTGTGTATTCCAGCCCCAGACACTGAAAGAGAACCTAGACTATGCAGTGGGGCAGGAAGCACCAAGACAGTAAGAGGTCCTGGGGTTGAGGAAGCCCTTATTCTGTGTGGGCTACAGGAAAGCTGCCATCTAATAGCTCTATTGCTTGCTACCCATTTCCAGGTCACAGATGCAGGGTGCACTTAGGATGAGACCTGTACCTAGGGGTGGTATTCTAGGGTAAGGATCAGTCTGGGGTGAAGAGTGGTAAAGGGTCTTAGACTGAGTATTGAACAAGAAGCTAGTTCAAGAAACAAATAGGAGCTGTGTGACTATGTCCACAGCAACAGAACTGGTACTAAATTCTAGCCTCCAGCCTGGTCTGAAGTCTACAGTGTATTAACCAGAGCAGAAATCTGAGAACAAAGGGGAAGATGAAGTTCTCTCACTCTGAACCTGCAGAGCCTTCCAGATGGCTAGTAGTTCCTCGTGTAGCAGCAGTGTATTCCAACTAGGGACAACCCTATGGGTATATTACTCAGACTCAAACTCAGATTAGGAACTTGTAGCTCAGACCAGGAAAGCAGTGATTAGACTTTGTCCTGGATTACACAACTTTGGGAGCGCTGAAAGCTTGCAAGTCCCCAACCTGAACTGCTTTTGAGACCCTGGGATAACACAACACTCAAACCCCCAAGAAAGGAGCAGAAGGACCTGAGAGGGCATACTTTTAGCTCCCCACCTCACCCCCACTTAGTACACAAGGTCTGACCCTAATATAAAATCCAGAGTCAGGAAATAGGCTGAAAGGATGAGCAAAGAAAAAAGAATCCCACAATAAAGGGCTATTATGGCGGCAGGGATGCTCAAAACACAAACCACGAAGAAGAAAATTACTCTAAGATCTCTATCAGCAAATCCTCAAAGACAAACACAGCTTGAAGAGATAAATCAAAAAGAAATTAAGAAATGATTGGTGATTTTTAAAACCAAATGAGAATGCTAGATGAAAAAATGGGCAAAAAAATAAAAGCTTTGGAAGAAAAATATGGAAAGAGAATTAACAACTTGGATCTGAAAGTGGTACTGTTATGCTTTAATATAATTAATGGAAGAATGGAAGAGGAAGAGAAATACAATGGAAAAGAAAGGAGAGGAATTATGGGGAAATTATCTCACATAATTGGGGTATGTAAGTAGAAATCTATACAAAGAGGAAGGGGTGAGGAGGTTTGATTTGAGCCTCAGTCTTATCTGAACTGATCAGAGCAGGGAAGAATACATACAGATGGGTACAGAAATACATTTCATTCAATGGGGAAATGGGTGGGAAAGATTAAAGAAAAAGGAAAAATACAAGGGAATAAAGGAAGAATTATCCATAAACAAAATAAATTCATAAAGAAGGGATGGGAAACAAAGAGAAGGAAAAAGAAAACAGAATGGAAGGAAATGCACAACTATGAATGTGAATGGTATGAACTTACCCATAAAAATGGAAGAAGATAGTAGAATGGTTTAGAAATCAGAATCATACAATAATCTGTTTTATAAGAAACACACTTGAAACAGAAAGATGTCTGCAGAGTTAAAATAAGAGGCTGGAGGTGAATCTATGGTGCTTTAGATAAAATTTTAAAAAATACAGGTGTAGAAATCATGATTTCAGACAAAACAACAATAAAACAAGCCTAATTAAAAGAGATAAACAGGGAAACTTCACTTTGCTGAAAGGTACCATAGGCAACAAATTAATAACTATACTGATATGCACTCAATGGAATAGCATCTAAATTCTTACAGATATTAAATGAATTGCAAGGAAATACAGAGAGTAAAACTATAATAGTGGAGGAATATCAATTTACCCCTCTTGAACCTAGATAAATCTAACCAAAAAACAAACAAATAAAAATAGAGATGCAAATCAGAAACAACTCGGAGGTTCTGCCTCACTCTCAAAACTTGGGAAAGATGACAAAATATGGAATAGTCCATACTGAAGTGCTATGCATTATTAGTAGAGCTATGAATTGTCCTAACCATTCTGGAAGCAATTTAGAATTATGCTTAAAAAGTAACTAAAATATCTATTCTTTTTGACTCAGAGGTCCCACTGGTGGACATATAGGCCATGGTTGTCAAAGATGAAAAGAAATGTCTCATGCACATCATATTCAAAGTTTTACTTTTTGTGGTAGGAAAGACCTAGAAACAAAGTAGATATAAATTGGTTATGGGAAAACTAAACAAACTGTCATAGAGAATACAATAGAATATTATTATATTACATGAAAGTATAAATATGAAAAATATAGAGACATATCAAAAGATTATTCAATGATACAGAATAAAGAAAGGAGAACCAGGAAAACAACATACATAAAGACTTCATTTTAAGATGAAAAAAAACCAAAGCAAAAAAATCAACACATCATCCTAAATTGAATGGTATATAATGTTTTGCAGAGGTGGAGGACTATGGGTGTGGAGCATTGTGTATATTGTCAAACTTAGATCTTGTATTGGTTAGTTTTGCCGACTTACTTTTTTTTCTTTATTTTTTATTCTTATAAGAAGTGACTAGCTAAAACAGGAGAATGAGAGGGATTTATTCAGAAAAAAAGGTGACATAAAACCAAAAAATACTAATAAAACCTGAAATGTGTTTTAAAATTTATTGGCAAGGAAATTGCTGTCACTCGTCTTGTGGCACATTACCATCAGCCAACCTTGTGATATGCTATGTGCTTCAGGCAACTCAGAGCTGAGCCCAATAGAGGCCATTTTCAGGGAAGCATATGCCCCAGGGGAACATAAACACAGACACACCAGGGAAACAACCAAAGTAACCAGACACCCCAGAGCCACGCTGCTATGCTCTGACGAGATGTCTCTTGTGCTTTTTCCTTTCAACACACCTAGATCTACAACTACAGCATAAAGACCCAGAGGCTCTGGGTCCCCTCAGCTTTCATTCACTGCCTTGATGGAAGCTCATGAATGCAAAAAGAACGTATAAACTCATTAGAACCATTGACAGAGGTTGCTTTCTTTCTGTTCTCACAGCTCAGCTGCTAAGTGGTACGGGGGAGAGAGAGCCTAGGTCCTGGAGTCAAGAAGATGTGAGTTAAAAGACAACCTCAGACATTTATTGCCTGTGTAATCTTGGGCAAATCATTTAATGCTATTTGCCTCAGCTTCCTAAATTGTAAAATGGAGATAATAGTACAACCTACCTCAAAGTGTTGTGAGGATCAAGTGAAATGATACTAGTAAAGTGCTTAGCATAGTTCCTGGCAGACATAAGGTGCTTAATAAATGTTTGTTATCTTATCTCCTCCCCAACCCCTCCTTCCTTCCTGATTATGCCAACATTGGTCAGTGTTTGACCTTCCTAGCACTACCTTCTTATCCTCCCTTGATGTGCTATCTGTATTGTTCTTGTGATTATTAGGGACCTGCTATGAATGACTCTTACAAACACTTGTAAACTAAGTATGGACGTTAGTAGTGCGGTGTTTAACCCTATAACATCAGTGGCGTATCAACAGCAAATCTAAATAAATGCCCTGCGATGAACATTACGAGGAAGTGGGGTTTTGAATGCGTGATTTTGTGAGTGAATCAAAAGCAGAGCCTTCTCCTTCTGAAGGAAGCCAGAGTGGTAAGTGGTGGTTATGTCACTGCTCGAATGCTTTCCTTCTGCATCGTTGGCGAGGTTACTTAATCTTTCTGGTTTCCCAGCTGTTTTCAATCAAGTGAAATGAAAACATAGCAGACGTACTGAGACTTAGAGGGCAGATGAACCAAAGCCGTCTTCTGACAGCAACTGCGCTTGGAACAAGCAGCAATGTGAGGGGTTTGGATGAGCACAGCAGTCTAGATACTCAGTTAAACATAAGGTGCATTTAGTAAGTCCATGATGGAGAGGGAAGAATATTCACAATATTATTACTGCCAATTAAGTAGGTTTTCTTCCTTCCTCCCACCTACCCCACATCCTTTGTTGACTTGACTTGACTTTGGCAGCTCCTTTGTACTCAAAGAGGACTGTGACATTAGGAAGATGATGCCATGACTTGAAGTGAGTTGGATTTAAGTGAGGGAGGGCTGTGCAATGTCACCAGCCTCACTCTCTCTTCCGGAGTCATCTGGGTCCAGTGGCCTGATATAGATCAGGACAACTGGAGATGGCCCCAGATGCCATGGGAGACTTTGACCTTTTTAAGCTAAGGTATTTCCTAGGTCTCAGTTTGACTGCAGCAATGCCCATTCATCCAACCTCTAGTGTTCATGCCAATGGTATGTTTAGAGTAGGCTGATGACATGAAAAAACCAAGCACTCAGATGATATCTGTGGTCCTCTGGAAACTGAGGGTTAGGCCAAGAACTCTTTAGAGACCAGGGTCAGAATATTTCCACCATGTGATTTCTAGGATCCCGGATTCAGAGCTAGACAAGACCTACAAGGTCATTCTGACTAAAGCTCTCCTTTTACATATGTGGAAACAGAAACCCAAAGAGGTGACAATATTTGTCCAAGGTCACACAGGTTAAAAAGTGACAGAGCTGAGAATGGAATCCAAATCTTCTGAGCCTAAACCCAGTAGGCTTTCTGCTATAACTATGTGATCTCCCTTTTAATACAGTTTTCCTTACAAAATCTCTCCTCTGTCTGGCTCTTCCTTTATTCTCTAAGGGCAAGTAAATTAGAGGGATAATTCATTTGTCTCTAGAGTGAGTTTTTTTTGTCTGGGAAGAAAGTACATTGGATGGATACTATCTGAGGGGTTTTATGCTGAAGCCTCCAACTTATAGAAAATTAAAGGAACTTTGAACAGAGATCTATCATGGTTTAAGAACTTGTTTTAGGACAGTGAACAAGAAGATCAAAGGCAGGAATATGAAACTGAAAGGATGATTGGGTATGAAATGATCATTGGGTCCATTTCCTCTTGCCAGCTTTCCATCCTTTCAAACCCTTCATAGTGGTTTTACTGGAAGTGAATGACACAAGAATCAACAAAAAGGCAGTGAGGTAAAGAAAGATTAGATAAAGGCAAAGTAACATCCAGGAAAATCTAAGTAGCTGAGAATCTTTAAAGGTGATGATGCAAAGAATTGTAGAGACAGGGTCAGCTAGGTGGTGCAGTGAATAGAGCACCGGCCCTGGAGTCAGGAAGACCTGAGTTCAAATCCTACTTCAGACACCCTGGGTAATTCAATTCAGTAAACATTTCTTAAGTACCTACTATGCGACAGGCACTGTGCTAAGCCGGGGATACAAATAAGAAAAAGAAAGACTGTCTCTGCTCTCAAGAAGCTTACAATTCAATGGGAAAAGACAACACAAAAAAGGAATATGGAAGGAGGAGCCAAGCCAAGGGGTACCTGGCTTGGGGGCATCTTGTTTGTCCTTTGTTTTTAAAGATGACCAGTGACAACTTGGAGTGATGTCTTACCTCCTGCATGAATTGGATTTAAGTGAGACAGTTGCACAAAGTCATCAGCCTCACTTTCTCATCTAATCATAAAAGTCCAATGGCAGGACAAAGGTCAGGACAACTGGTGACGGCCAAGGGTGCTGTGGATGACCTTGGCATCTTCAATGTCTGGCTGAGCTCTAAGCATTCTACAGAACCTGCTTGGGATAAATTGTTCTCCTTTGCCCATTTTGCCAGGAAAGTCTTAACATGCTTGAGGCAGACACCACCACCCCCCCCCACCAACTCATTGACTGGTTTGAGGCCTGTTGGTTACCCTCAGCCTGGTTCAGCCCATCTCCTGAGATGGTTTTACCAGGGTGTGGCCGCTGAGTATTCTACAGCTTCTTGGAGCCACAGGTGAGAGTTGAGTGCCAGCTGGATACCAAAGGTGAATGAGCATCCCTGAAAAAGTCTTGCTAAGTCCTCACATAAGAGGTGCTAGTCCTTCTTGAATACCACATAGACACCAATAGAGTTCAGATTGAGTGCAATTACAGATGGAAAGTGGAGAGTAGGATGAAAGGTCCTGTCCTCTATGAAAGAAAGCTTGGGGAGGAGTTTAGTCCTCCACCCTCCAGTGCTCCAGCCAGAGGGAAGAGGAGGAGGAGGAAACTGGAAAGGTGTTGAGTAGTCAAGGCTGAGTTAAACCGTGTGAGGAGATTTCAGGTGATTAGCTTCTCTTGAGAGGAGAAAGTCACTCAACATCTCGGCCTTCCTTATAATAATAGCACCTACCTTATAGGTAGATGATGGTCAAATGAGGTGATAGATGTAAAATCATTTTGCAAATCTTTTTTTTTTTGGAAGGGGGAAGGCAAGCAATTGAGGTTAAGTGACTTGCCCAAGGTCACATAGCTGATAAATATTGTCAAGTGTCTGAGGCTGGATTTGAACTCAGATCCTCCTGACTCCAGGGCCGGTGCTTTTCCAGGGCTGCCCCTGCTTTGCAAACTTTAAAGCACCATGTGAATGCTAGCTATTATCATTAGTGGGCAGACAGCTGGCCTTTGAGCCAGAAGACCTGAGTTCGAGTTCTCTGACACATACTGCCTGTGTGGAATCCTGGGAATATGCCGTCTCAGTGCTCTAGGCAATTCTTTAAAAGTATAAGTTATAGAAAAGTTATAGAACAGGGAATTTCCTCACCTATTCCTTATACAAATGAAATCACAGGTCCAGTTCCTATTTTTATAATAGCTGATATTTATATAACGTTTTTAAAATTTGCAAAGTCATTTATGTTGTTTTGTATTGTATTATATCATAGCATAGCATATGTATGATATGATATGATAATATGTGTGCATATGTATGTATAAAATCTCATTTGAGCCTCCTAAAAACCCATAAGGTAAGAAACTGAGAGAGAGAGGTAATTGTATATCTAGTAAGTGTCTGAGGGGGAACACCTTGAGTTCAGCACTCAATTCACTGCATCCCACATACAGAGTTTACAGATTGGAAGAACACTTCTCAGAAGAGCTGAGGGACTTAGCTCAGCTCACAGGAAGCCTGTAGCAGTGTAGCAGAAGGTGGAGTCAAGTCCAAGCCTTCAAGATTATTTTTTTTTTTGGTCCATTAAATAGTGTCCCTTTCTCAAAAAGGTGTTAAATGGAGTGAAAACAGAGTACAATGGAAATCTTGTGGCAGCCTTATTTATAGCATTTGCTTCTAGGGAACTAAAAATTATCTCACAGGAAGCTCAATTCCTTCAAAACAAGAAAAACTTCATTCATCAAAGGTCGTAAGAGAAAAGAAAACTGGACCATTTACAATACTTAATGTATTGCTCCAAACCTACGTTTTTAAAAATTGTCTTTTGTTTTTATACCACAGTAATGTCTGGATTTATCCCCAGCTCCACTGCATTGAACCTTCCTTGTAACAAAGAAAAACAGATAAGTAAAATCAATGAATATGCCAGCTAAATCTGATGTCCTAGCCTGTGTGACCTTGAACAAGACATCTAACTTCCTTATGCCTTGGTTTCCTCATTTATAAAATGGCGGCATTGGACTCAATGGTCTTAGAGGTCCTTTCTTCCTCTAGCTCTCTGATTCTGTGGGTAAAAGAAAAACCCTGGTTGGGTCATTTACTACCTCTGTGACCTTGAACAAGTCATCAAATGTCTAAGGCCATCGGTTTTCTGAACTGGAAGACAAAGGTGAGATGATCTCAAAGGTCTCTTTCGTTGCTAAACCCATGATGCTATGGTCCTATTTTTCATTATCTCTTCTTTAGTACCAAGATGGTTCATTACAGTTACTTAGAATTGAGTTCAGCACTCAATTCACTACATCCCACATACAGAGTTTACAGATTGGAAGAACACTTCTCAGAAGAGCTGAGGGACTTAGCTCAGCTAACTCCCTTCCTTTTTGTGTTTTTTATTTATATTTCACGTGATCGTAGTCATTGTGTATATCGTTCTTTGGGTTACTTTCTCGTGACTCCTCGTTATTACCAGGCTCCCCATGTATCTTTGAATTTCTCATGTTCATGATTTCTTATGGAACAATAGCAATGCATTACATTCCTATGCCACAATTTGCTCAGGAATATTCCAAGAGATGTCCCCACTTTGTTTCTAGTTATTAGTATTATTTCGTTTTACTTGCACACACACAAAAAATGCTGCTATGAATACTTTAGAGTATATGGGACCTTTTTGTCTTTGATTTCCTGGGGTTATGTGCTTAGGCTATGGTATGGGCTGTTTAATCACTTTTCTTACATGATTCCTGGAGATCAAACCTACATTTTCAGCCCTGAGTTAAAAGATATGAGAGCTTATTAAGTCCAGGATGATGTAATGGAAACACCCCAATGAACTGTCTAGTAAGTATCACCTCTACCACTAACTAGTTATGTAACCATAAACAAGTTATTTGAACTTCCTGAGCTTCTGTAAAGTTCATTTTTTTTTGTTCAACAAATGTCTTGAAAAATTATAGCATGTGTTTGGTGCAAGGTACGATGTAAGTTGCTCTAAAGTGAGAGCCTCAGATTCAGCGACCTTTCAGGTCCCTTCTGTTTCTAGTGTTACATGAATCCATGCATTTGCTTACTGCCAAAGGGCAGCTAAGTGGTGCAGTGGATAGAGCATTGGGCCTGAAGTTAGGAAGACTCATCTTCCTGAGTTCAAATCTGGCCCCACATATTTCCCAGCTATGTGACCCTGGGCAAGTCACTTCACCTTGTTTACCTCAGTTTTCTCATCTGTAAATGATCTGGAAAAGGAAATAGCAAACCATTCCAGTATCTTTGCCAAGAAAACCCCAAATGGAGTCACAAAAAAATCAGACACAACTGAAATGATGGAATAAAAATAACAAAATGGAAGTAGCTGTGCCAGTACCACAGCCCAGATGTGCTGGCAGCGAGCATAGAGGGAAGGGGCCAGATGTGGAATTGTTGGGTAGGTGGAATCAAGGGGATTTGGGTAATTGCTCAGGTAGGAAGGAGGAGGGGGAGGGAAAAAAACAAAGGTGACCTTGCGTGGTTATATTTAGTCTCTCATTCCTCTCCTTCACTCTGTGTTATTTCACAAAGATTTTTCCGGATTTCTTTATATTCTTCATGCTTGTTATTCTTAACTGCATTATATTACTCTGTTATATGAATATAATCAAATTTATTTAACCATTGCCCTGTTTGGGGGCATTTAGATTGCTTCCAATTTTTGTTCTGTGTGTTTAAAGAAATTCAGGGTGGGGGGAGAGTTGTCATGAAAACCTTAGGACAGATGACTCTACTTTTGTATTTGTTCATACTTTCTCATCTGTTCCCAACAATGGAATTACTCCGTGGTTCATCAGTTACTAAATACCTTCAACGTACAGGATCTGTATTGGGCACTATGACTGTGTAGATGGAATCAGACACAGTTCTTGCCCACAAGGAGTTTGTAATCTACTGGGAGGAAGATAAGAGAAGTATACATTTGTAAACAAGATTTCCCAAAAGCCTAAGAGCAATTTTAAACTTTAATATGTTACAGCTTACTGAGACTTTTGAGAGACCAAGTAATACAAAACGGAATTAACAGATAACGTACTAGAAGCACAAAGTGCTGTGAAATACCTGGTGTCTCATGCAGAATTGAAGGTAAATAAACCATTATCAAACTTAATTGGCAGGTAGGTGGTACAGTGCACAGAGTGCTGGGACGTGGAGTTAGGAAGACCTAAGTTTGATTCTAGCCTCAGACACTTAACTAAACGGGCAAGTCACATAATTTTTCTGAACTTCAGTTTCCTTCTCCGCTAAAACTAGCACCTACCTCACAGGGTTGTTGTGAGGATCAAATCTGTAAATGATGTGGATCCAAGGAGAGAGAGAGAGTGCTGCTTTTTTTTTTTTGGAGGGGGGAAGGCAAGTCATTTGGGGTTAAGTGACTTGCCCAAGGTAAGTAAGCATGTCAAGTGTCTGAGGCCACATTTGAACTCAGGTCCTCCTGACTCCAGGGCACCACCTAGCTACCTTGATAAAGTACTTTTAATCAAGAAAAATTTAACGGAGGATCATAGATTTAGAGCTAGAAGGGGCCTTGGAGACCACTAACTTACAGCTCTTCATTTAAATGATGAGGCTGAAAGATTTGCCCGAGATTAGACAGCTAGTAAGTATCAGAGTCAGGATTTGAATGAATTCTTCCTGATTTCAAGTCTAGAATTCTCTCTACCCTGCCAAGCTGGATTTTGGAGAATGGGCAGAATTTATACAGTGAGAAATAGGATCAGGGGCTGGGTGGCACAGTGAATAGAGCACTGGCCCTGGAGTCTGGAGGACCAGAGTTCAAATGCAGCCTCAGACACTTAACACTTACTAGCTGTGTGACCTTGGGCAAGTCACTTAACCCCAATTGCCCCTCCAAAAAAAAGGCAAAAAAGAAAAAGAAAAAAAAAGAAATAGGGTCAGGGACAAAATAGTTTCCATCCTAGGCACTGAGGATCTTATGAGCAAATGTTTGGAAGCAGGGAAGGTGAAAACAAGGAGTAGTGAATAATATAGTTTGTCAGGAGGACAAGGAATGTGTTAAGGGGACTGATATGTACTGAAGTTTGAAAGGTAAGTTGGAGATATGCTGTTGAGGGCCTTGAATTCCAGAAAAGGGGGTATCTATTTTAGTTAGTGGGTAATGAGGTTATTATTTGAATACCTTCAGTGTCTATTACTCACTATTAATGGAGTGATAGAGAATACTTTTACTTTCTATACTACATGACAACCATTTCAGTATTTACCATCACATTGGATAGAATGGAAGCAGGGTAAGTATATGATGTGTTGAGTTCTGGGTTTGTGTTGAAATCCTACCTTTGGCCTTCACAAATTGTATGAGCTTATCTGAAGCACTCAACTCCCTGGAGCTTTTCTCCTAAGTCGTAGAAAGGTTGTGATTTCTGTTGGCAGAGGGATGTTATTGCACCGGGAGCTCTACACGCTGATGACATCATAGGTTATGTGCATATTGAATAGTCACCCTTCTTCTCTGTCTTTCTTTCCCAAGATTATGTTTGAGTTTCATTGACTGGGAGAAGAAAGGATGTGACTGTTGCAATCTTTTAGGTTTTTTCCATGATTATGAATTTATATTTGTAAGTAAATATGGGAGAAGAGGGGACAAAGTGGTCAGTCATGGGGCTTTGTTAACACAAAGATAATGTATCAATAAATCTTTATTGAAAGGATGTATAGAATTAAATTAAGTAGAATTGGATGAAAAAGTACACACAAAAGCACACACACATGCCCCTTGGGATCCAAAGGGCTCCCATGTACAAGATATGAACTGGTTGCAAGGAATATGTTTCACTTGACTACAAATGTTTATAATAGGAGTTTTTGGTTTTGTTTTGTTTTCTTTGCTTTCTTCAAATGGTGGGGATCGGGGGAGGGAGGGAAATAGGAAAAAATGTGGATCTGAAAGGAAAATTTATATTAAAAATTTTAAATTGGAAAGTTCTATGAAAAACTATCTTCTGACAATATCAGCTTTTACATCAGTTCTCTTTGCAGGGATATCTTCTTTTTAACTAACTACCCTCAATTGTGGGATTTGGTTAAGACATAAATTCCTACCTAATCAAAAAAAACCCCATATGCCTATCACTGTTTTGGTTTGGAGACTTTAAATGAAATTCCAGCTAACTCCACTTACTCTTAGGATAGAAAAGGTATATTCAGACTCCCCCTAATATAAATATTTTTACAAGAGGGTGTAGTTTGAGGATTCTGAGATTCTTGTAGAAACATTCTGGAAAAATTCCACATTTCCAAAGCATATTTGCAACATGTAGACAAAAGAAGCTTGTTAATTTTTCTGGCTTCATTTCTCTGCTGAGAATTTAGCCATATCAGAGATATATGAAAAATGCCCCCAGACATCATTTTAGTAAATGGAATTTGCCCTGAAAAGTAAAAACATTCATCCAAAGAAAAAACAACAAATTCTGGGCACTAGTCCAAGCACCTGGTTTCCTATAATAGCTTGTTTTCTTGGATTTAGTCTCTCCTTTCCATGTGTATATAATGATGGACCTTCTACACCAAACTTTGTGGTTTCAGTTCTTCACTACTATCAGCTAGGGGGCAGCTAGGTGGCCCAGCATATAGAACACTGGACCTGAACTCAGGGAGACCAAATCCAGCCTCAGACACTTACTAACTGTGTGATCTTGGGCAAGTCACTTAACCCTGTTTGCCTCAGTTTCCTCATCTGTAAAATGAGTTAGAGAAGGAAATGGCCAACCTCTCCAGTATCTTTGCCAAGAAAACCCCAAATGGGGTCACAAAGAGTAGAACACTACTGAAAAAAATGACTGAACACACGTTATGAGCTTTGGTATTGATCTGTTGGATCTCATTAACCAGCCTTTGCTGTTGTCCTAGCAACCACTCAAAACAGACATCACGAGGAACACAGCTGTGGGACAAAGGTGAAGGATGATGCATTTTTAATGGCAATAGAGTCGGCATAGGAGCAGAAAGAAAACACCTGAGAGGAGTTGGAGATTGTACAATGATGGGGTTAAAGGCACATGTGGGGCAGAGAAGCTGGCCCACTAAAGAATTCACAATCAGAGTCAGTTTATTGTCACAGTAAATATGTGTTATTATTCATTATTATTACATAATAGCATAATACAATGTAAATAACTGATTATTATCACAATCAGTTGAGCTGCAGGAGAAGGAAGGCAGCAGCTCTCACTAACAGCTCTGACAAGCACATCAGCCATTCTCCCAATCTGCAGATAAAAGGAGGTTCAGCTCGGTTTCACTTTGCTGTGGTGGAATAGAATAGCTTTGGGGAGTCTGGTTTTACCTGGGTAATTATAATGATAATGGCTAACATTTCTATAAGGCTTTAAGGTTTGCAAAGCACTTTATGAATATGATCTCATTTTATCCTCTGGGAGGTAGGTGCTATTATTACCCCCTACAGATGGGGAAACTGAGGCAGGGATTTTTTTTTTAATGACTTCCTAGGGTCTCATAGCTCTAGTGAGTATCTGTGAAGCAGAATTGCACAATTTGCCCTCCCTTTCTGATTCACCGAAGTCTAGAGGCAGGACAAAAGTCAAGATGACTGGTGATGACCTGGGATGCAGTGAGTGACCTTGGCATGTTTGTCTGATCAAACGCTAAGCCCTCCACAACACCTGCTTCAGTTGCCTTCATGGCTGTTGGAATAAATTGTTCTCATCTACCCATTCTGCCAGAGAAAGTCTTCACATGCTTGGGGTAGACATTCCTCTAACTCACCAATGGGTTTGAGGCCTTTCAGTTTCCCTCAACCTGGTTTAGCCCATCTGTTGAGACAGTTTACTGGGATGTGGCCACTGTCCAGCTTCTTGGAGTCACAGGTGAGAGTTAGGTGAAGGCGGACACCAAAGGTAGATGAGCAGCCCGAAAAGAGCTAAAGCAAGCCCTCACACCAGAGGCATTGGTCCTCCCTGAACATCCCATTAACCCCTTTCTACTTTGTTCTTAAGCGTCAATCCTTTTCCCAGATATTGCTTCAGGATTCCTTTCAGTACTATAACTTTGAAGTCAGGGAACGGAGAGAACCCTATGTTCTCCCCCTTGGTCTCCTCCTTATTTCCACCCTGGGTGTGTTAACAAGGGAGTGGAGATGAGGGAGTTCTGAAGTGGGATAGCAGATAGTGATCAGGGGTCACAGAGTTAAATTGTATTTCTTCTAACTGTATCCCTAAAAGTAGACAGTGGTAGTATGTGCAGGTTTATTGTGAGGATGCAATGAGCTAGTATGTATAAAGCACTTCAGAAACAAAGTGATATGTAAATCATAGTTCCTTCTTTTCCTTTGCCTTCTGTCATTACTTTCATCATTTGCAGATGTCTCCTAGAGTACCATGGCTTATTCAACTAGCCTCTTATTCAACGTTTGGAGGTATGGCCCTTCCCCATCTAGGAGAAATCCTTCCTACTTTATGCGGGGGTGAGGAACCTGTGACCTTAAAGCCACATGTGACCCTCTAGGTCCTCAAGTGCTGAATCCAAATTTCATACAACAAATCCTCCCAATAAAAGAATTTGTTCTCTAAAACTTGGACTCGGTCAAAAGGCTGCATTGGAGGACCTAGAGGGACACATGTGGCCTTGAGGCCTCAGGTTCCCCACTCCTTGGAGAGTTTCAAATGGGGCTACCAGACCACCCTGGCATAAAATGTATGTCTGCTTAAACCATTTTGTTGGTTTGTTTAAAGTCGTGTAAAAAAAAACTTATGACTTGAGTCTTCAAAGAGATAACTCCTAGAGGGGGAGGGAAATTGGGAGGCACAGTTCATGGCTATCCACCTTGGTGTTTGAAGTTGCTATGTGCTTTAAATCAAGAGCTTGGTTTTCAAGGTCCCAGAGAAAATAGTTGACTACACCTTCTTGAACTTTTCAGTGCTCATGTGCATGATTTTAAAAATGCATATTGGCATAATAATAAATTTCCAAGCAAGAATTTGGGCTTTGTCGGACTAAAATCTCTTGAAAGCTTTTTTATTTCTAAAATTCAAGAATGGTTTTTGTTATGCAGAATCTGTGTTTAACTCCAGGCAAATTTTCAACAAGCAAATTGTAAGCATGAATGGAACTATGAGAGGTCGGCTGGTCTTCCACTAGATTACAAAAACACATTAGTAACAAATGAGAATTTGTCAACAGTTTCTTAGACTCTTAGAGTTGAAAGGATTTAAGTGGTAATTTAGGCTGTCCACCTCTCTTGACTGAGTCATACCTTCTATAATAGCCTCAACAAGCTCCTACTTAAACAGCTTTTGCTTAAATATCATGGTCTCCCTGTAAGAGCAGAGGATCTGGAATTAAAAACTTATGTTTGAGTATTAGCTAAATCACTTAACTACTTGGGTGAACTTGGCCTTCCTGCTAGACCTCAATTTACTCATCTGTAAAATGACAGGTTTTTACTAGATAGCTTCCAAGGCTCCTTCTAGCTCTAGATCCTACAAACTATTTGTGATGGTATAATTCATCATTCCTGTCCCAATGCTTGTCCCATGTTCAGATGACTCAGATTGTTTGAAAATGCTTCCTTTGTTTTTGTTGTCATTTCTGACCCTTTGTGACCCCATTTGGGGTTTTCATGGCAAAGACACTGGAGTGATTGGCCATTTTCTTCTGCAACTTATTTTACAGATGAGGAAACTGAGGCAAATGAGGTGAAGTGACTTGCCCAGGTTCACACAACTAGTAAGTGTCTGAGGTTGGTTTTGAATTCAGAAAAGCTGAGTCTTCCTGACTCCACCTAGCAGTTTATCTATTGTGCCACCTAGCTGCCCAATGCTAACTTGTCTCCTAACTGTTAGAGGTCCTGGTTCTGAATTTTGAACATTCACAGAATAAACTTAACTCTTCTCCATAATAGTCATCCAAATATCTGTATGACTTCTATTCTCTTATTCCTCCACAAAAGTCTTCTTATTTCTCAATTATGATCCTGGTACTTGAAGTTTAGGTCAACAGGGAACAAACCCTGCAGATCCTACCAAACTGAGAACATTTTGAGAATGAGCCAGATACGGAAGTCATGCACACCTGTAAACTCAGTTATTGACTATGCTGGGGGTGGGAGAAAGGGAGTGGGGAGGAAAGGGGGATAAGGACGGTAGGTTGTATAAAAATTCCGGCTATGATTATTGTAAAATAAATATGACGCTTATGCTACCTGTCTAAAATGTTGTAAATTGTGGAAAATGAAATATGAGCTATTATTAATAAACATTCTGAATGAAGCTGCTCTGACATTTCATAATTTTGGAGCTTCCCCAACTAGATTAGAAGGTCTTTGAAGGCAGATAACCTATTTTAATTATCTTTGTGTCTTCCTCATATACTAAGAAGGCTATTTACTCCTATTAGAAACTTAATAATGTTTGACCATTGTCCAATAATGTGTAAAATGGTTTCTATTCGCGTAGTGCTACAAGGTTGGCAAAATGTTCTCATTGATCTCTCAACCCTATAGGGTACAGGAGTCAGGAACCTGAGACCTTGAGGTCACATGCGGCCCTCTAGGTCCTTGAGTACAGCCTTTTGACTAAGTCCAGGTTTTCCAGAACAAATCCTTTTATTAAGGGGACTTGTTGTGTGAAGTTTGGATTCAGTCAAAGGGCCACACTCAAGGACCTAGAGGGCCTCATGTGGCCTCGAGGCCACAAGTTTCTCACTCCTGAAGGTGCTATTTTTATCCTCATGTTTTAGGATGCTAGGAAAAGTTAAGAGATTTGTTTAGGGCCATACAGCTAGTAAGTATTGATGACAGGATTTCTTCCTGACTCCAAAGTGATTGGTTTATTCACTATGCCAGGCTGCTTCTAACAGTGCCCCTTTTTCTGTTCTTTATTTTCGTATTCAGGGTCTTTTTCACTGAAATATTCCTATACTCAGCACTCACTTCTGAATTGATTATTTTAAAGTTTACAAAACATCACTAAAGAGATGAGTAGTGGAACTTTTCTTTTGAATCCTGGCTCTATCCATGAACTGACTGGGGTCACTTTGGATAGGTCATTTTCATCTTTTTGTCTCTCCTCAGCTGTAAACACTTTTCTGATCTACAAAGAAGAAGCTGGTTAGTGGGAAGAGAAAACAGATGTGACTAAACTGAATACTGCTTTGTTGTTTAATGCCTTCCAAAACTTTCCTTAGACAAATGACATAGACCAAATCATCTAATGCTGGCCAGAAGTATAAGCTTTAAAGATACATGTGTATGGAGTGTTTTAAAATAGTATCGAGGGAGAAAACATGGATAAAATGCTATGATAGATTCTGCTAAGGCTATCCATAATGGACTCCTAGACAGATGGAGAGTTAGGAGCACCACACCTCAACTCTTTGCTCCTGTTCCATCACAACACAATCTGTAACTCCCTTGGCAGGTCAACTCCAGAAACTCATATTCTCATGAAAGTCCTCTGGCCGTCCCAGGTAAGGTGGCTTTCAGCCCTCTGATGAACATTTTATTATGTCAGAAGAATTAGTTCTAAACATGAAGTTGCTTTCTGTAGAAATGAGTTCAACATGTCCAATTCTTGTTTTTGCCCAATCCCAATAATCCAGGTTCCCTTAGTACTCAAACTAGTAGTGTCTAAACTCTTTGGTGTCTCTTCATCAATAAAAACTTTTAAAGCATGAGTCCCCATATACATATGTTTATCCTTAATTTCATGCACTCTACTGGATTGACTCCAGTCTCCTCGGAAGTGCCTTCCTTCCCATCGCAGAGAAGCCTCCACCCTGAGGCCCATTGTCCCCATTGATGAGTCCCTAGCAAGACTGCCATTTTATGGCCATCCTCAGCCATGCTTATTTAATTCCTTCCTCTCAGGATTTTCCTGCCCCACTTTTCAGCTCCCCTTTCTATGCTGTCTTCTCCTGTTTTAATGTGAGCTCCTTGAGCATGGGGATTATCTTGCTTGCTTCTCTTTGTATACCAAGCACTTAGCACATTTCTTGGCATATTGTATGCACATAACAAATATTTTCTCTATATGTTTTTTAAAATAATTAAATTTATTTATTTTCTTGTTTACATCATTCATTTCCACAAGATTTTGAGTTACAAATTTTCTCCCCGTTTTCCCCCTACCCAACACCTCAAAACAGCCATCCCACTGTATAACCTCTCCCCCAATCTGCTCTTTCCTATGTCTTCCCCCTTGCCCCTCTGACTTTCCAGTAAGGCAGGATGGATCTCCCTACCACAGTGCCTGTATATCTTAATTCACAGTTGGATATAGTTAATAATAATAATATATATACATATATATTTTTAACATTTGATTATAGAACTTTAAATTCTAGATTCTTTCCCTTCCTCCCTCATCACCCACCCCCACTGGAAGGACAAGCAATTAAATATAGGATGTACATGTGTAATTACACAGAACCTCTCCACAGTGGGCATATTGTGAGAGACTGATTATATGTCCCTCCTTCCTATCCCAACCCCC
>CM053581.1:113751683-113763209 GCA_028627135.1 Pseudochirops cupreus
ATTTGTTTGGATCTGTTTAGTAGTATCTTGATTTCTCATAAAGTCATTTGCTTCCATTTGCTCCACTCTAATTCTGAAGGAATTATTCCCTTCAATGAGCTTTTGAGATTCTTTTTCCATCTGGCAAATTCGACTTTTTAAGGCATTCTTCTCCTCATTGGCTCTTTGGGCCTCTTTTGTCATTTGAGTTAATCTATTTTTTAAGGTGTTATTTTCTTCATTCAGGTTGTTGACTCTCTTTTCATGATTTTCTTGCATCATTCTCATTTCTCTTCCCAATTTTTCTTCTACTTTTCTTATTTGGTTTTCAAAATCTTCTTAAGCTGCTCTGTGGCTTGTAGGCAGTCTTCATGTTTTTTGGAAGCTTTGATGTGGGAGTTCTGACTGCGTTGTCTTCCTCCCTTTCCATGCTTTGATCCTTTTTGTCCCCCAAGAAGGAATCTAAAGTTTGGCTGCTGTTCTTACTTTGCTTCCTTTGTCTGTTCATGTTGCCAGTGAATTACTTGATTTTTTTTAGCTCTGTGGAACTCTTCTTCCAGAGGAGAAAGCTCTGTCCCAAATCACTGGGGTTTTGCAGCCACTGGAGCTATTAGGAGGCTGCTGCAGCCCCCACCAGCTTTGGCTCACTGAAAATGCACCCCAGGACCACCACTCAAGATCATGATCCAGATCCAGGCTGCTCAACACAAGAGCACTTAGCCTCTGAACAATTGCCCCCTGCAGTCTGCAGGCCGAGAGCTCTGAAGCAACCACGTGGAGGCAGCTGCAGGGCCCCTGCTTCTGCCGCTTCCTTGCCCTGGAGGCAGTTTGGCAGGACTGCTTTTCTCCCCCAAATTTAGCTGAGTTCCACTGACCTTTCACTTAGTCCTTGTTTCTTATGGCTTGATAATTCTGGAAATTGCCACAGCTGCTGCTGATCCAGTCTCCTGAAGGCTCCAGCTGCGGCTTGTCCTGGCCGCCCTGAGGCCAAGCTGTGGTTTCAGGCTTGGCTGGTTTTGGCTCCCGACATGCTGTCATGAACCCTTCCTGCAGAGCTGCCTTCAGCGGGAGATGTGTTTTTCTGTATTTTTGTGAGTTTTGGAGCCTAAAATTTGTTTAGAGTCATATATTACAGGTATTTGAAGTGGCTATGTGGGAGCTGCAGAAACTTGTTGCTTCTATGCCACCATCTTGGCTCCCTCTCTATGTGTTTTGACACACAAATGAAATACAGGAAAAAAAATTAAGGGATGAGATAAAAGACAAACTAAATGGCATTAAAAATGTTTACTTATTGAGAGCACAGCTAGGTGGCACAGTGAATAGAGAGCCCCAAATCAGGAAAATTCATCTTGCTAAATTCAAATCTGACCTCAGACTATGACCCTGGGCAAGTCACTTAACCCTGTTTGCCTCAGTTTCCTCATCTGCAAAATAGAGAAAGAAATGGCAGACCACTCCAGTATCTTTGCCAAGAAAACCCCAAATGGGGTCAGACATGACTGGATACATATTTATCAAAGTAGAAAAGTATTTTTGCCTAAGCAAAAAACAGGAGAGGGGTGTTGAGTTATGGATAGTAAGAGTGGGGAGGAGAGGGGAGGACAACGATTCCTGTGGGGGTGGGCCAGACTGAGAATGATTACCTATCTGCCTACCTAAGGAAAAAGCAGACAAGTCTGACTCTCCAGCAGTGCCTCCGTTGGGGACAGTCAGGGTAAGGAGCTCAGTACAGTTAGGCAATGGCCACAGGTGGGCTAAAGAGTTGGAATGCTTTCCTCTATTCTTGCTCCTCATCTAGGAGACCATTGACCTAAACTATTCTTGCGTTCTAAATTGGACTCTTTTACAAAATGATTTAACTAATTGGCATCATTAGCAGGAGAGAGGTATACCTTGCCTTAGGCAGTCAGTATTGCAATAGGTTGCAATAGCTGTCTTCTTGAAAAATTGTACATAAATTAGATTTTTACAAATCAAATCATGAATTATGGTGAACATTTGCCTTCTAATTTGTTGTGGTAAAAATAATGGAGGAATCTTGAAGGTAAAGACTTTTGTATATTATCAGGGATATTGAATATCATAGAGGAGATAGGGACTATGGCTGTGACTTCATTGGTTAAAGGAACCTCCTGGTAAAGAAAGTCCCTCCCCTTGGAGGTCAGTCCGTCTCTGCAACCGAAAGTCTTAGAGAGTTACCCAGAGCATTGAGAAGATAATGAGTTCCGCAGAGCTCTGCAGCCAGTACGTGGCAAAGGCAGGAGGCAGGATTAGAATCCACATCTTCCTGGTTTTGAATCCACTCCATATCCACTATATGTTGCTGTCTGTCATATTTAATATGTAATAAATTAAATAGGATATTGTGATTGTGTTGCTCACTTCCTCAGTTTATGGATACCTTGATTGTTGTCCTTCATTCTCCAAGAGGACCAAAATGGCATCTCTATGCTAGAGTCAAATTACAGGGTGTCTGATGAGCTCAAAATGTTCTACTATAGGTTGGGCACAAATAGTCCATGTGAACATTTGGAGTGGACTCTCTAAATTTGTGCGTCTCAAGTTTCTTTTGAACTAGTCCAGTTCTGCTTTGCTCATAGAGCATAGCATGTTCTCTGGTGTGGGCACACCGTGCTGGGTGGTCCTGTGCCAGTGTCTCCCATATCACACAATCAATTCCAAAGTTCTTAAGAGAGACCTTGAAAGTGTCCTTGTATTGCTTCTTCTGACCACTATGTGACCACTTGTCCTATGTGAGTTCTCCATAAAAAAGTCTTTTTGGCAAGTATACATTTTGCATCATACTCAGTGGATATGCCATTCAGAGCAAAATTTGGTGGTGTTGGTGATTTTTAGAGAAAGAGTGCCATTGAGACCCTGATCAGTAAAGCAAACCTTTATTTTACATTTGGTTTTTATTTTTAAAAAGTAGCTTATAACTTTTGGAATCTCAGAAACTAGTAAAGTAGGAAACCACTAATAATAAGGGAATAGTTAAATTACATTACATCAATTTAATCTTATACTATAAAGTAATTAAGACCAACGATCATGAAGATTTAAAAAAACAAAAAACAAGAGCTTTATAAGACAAGGCAAAGCAACAAAAGCAGAACCAGAAAAATGGAGTCCACATTAATTGCAGCCCCAAGAGGAAAAGAGAATGAACAAAGAATCCTGCTGAGGACTTGGAGTGACTCAAAGCTATAATGCCCTCTATGTTGAAACGAATTATTTTAATTACTAACAATTGCTTAACATATGTACATAGATGGTTGTATTTGACATACAATGTTCTTCATGTAAAAATATTTAATTTTATAAAAAAAGAAAACCTAATGTCTAACTTAGAGTCCTGTGCTTAGGCAGGGAATGACTCTGTATGTATATATGTATATGTGTTGTTTACACATATAAATGCACATGTATGCACACATACAAAATGTATGCCTATATGCGTGTATGTATAGGTATATATGCATATATGTACACATATATAGTGTGTATCTATACATGTATATATGTGGAAGTGTATCTACTGTATACATATATTACACATGTATATCTACACACATATAAATGTATATATAATTGTCACAAAGTTCAATACCATAGTGCAGCTACTATGTTTGAAGAAGAACATTAGAAATATGGAGAAAGTTCACAGGAGACAAAATCCAAGAAAGGAGCAAGGAACCAGCACCTATGGGTTTAGTTATGTAAACAGAACTGCACAATATATGGATAACAAGCAGGATGAATGAAAGTCACTAATGGAAGGACACGACCTCACGAGATTCATTGGGATTTGGGAGGATGAGAACCATGCCTGGGGAATGACACTATAAAGGAATGCCTTATACAAAAGAAATGAGAGGTAAAGGGGTGGGGAGAGGGCAAAAGGAGGGTAAGTGTAGTAGTATTAAGATATACTCATCATCCTCTGAGAAGTCTGGTGCAAAGCATTTAGGCAGAGATCAGTGGGCAAGGAATTGCTATTGTTATCAGAATATGCCCCAGAACCCTCAACAGAAGGAGGAAATACATGAGCAGTTTGTGGAAATAGGTCACAAGGCTGACGTGGAAACACGATTCAGTAGTCATGGGTGACTTAGATTATCCGGCTATGTCGAGGCACTTTCCTTCTGCTCCACCAAAGCAACTAACAGTTTCTTGGTTTACCTTAAGGGGAAGCGACCAACAAGACAATCTTGCATATTAGATCTGATTTCTCCTAACAGGGATGTTTCATGGATGGAAAAGATGGGAACCTTGAGGAGTGTACTGAGGAAAGCAGATTTCAAAAGGTTCGGAGAGGATGAGAGGACACTATGGCCTAAATAGGATACTATTCCCTACGGGGGAAGTCAGTCAAGAAGAGGAAGCATGTTTGCAAGAGTGGAAATTCTGAAATTACAATGAGGAGGAAAGGGAGAAAGTTCTCTAAAGTCAGAAAATGCTCGTAAATGTTTACATAACTGTTTAAATTAAACATAACTGACTCTCTGGGGAGGGAGGAATACACACACACATATACATGCATATGGGTATATATACATATATATATGCTCAACACACTTTTAAGTTTAATTTGAAGATATTAATATCTTCTCCATGACTTTCTTAAGTTGAGAATCAATAAAACAATAAATCAAGACCTGATTTGTAGGCTTTGCCGATTTCAGAGGTGAAAATATTCACACTGAAAATTTAACAACTGGCGTTTGTGAGTGGTACAAACTAGCTTCAGCAAACGCCATCCAAAGGGAATATAATGGAGATCCAGGGACCTTACCAACCAGCTTAGGTTTAAAGATATGTTAAAAAAAAATGAAAGCAAGGAAAGTGGCTGAGTTTAATGGGGGGAGGGGGGAACAGTCAATTTGGGAGAAAGGAATAAGCATTTATTAGGCACTTGCCATGGTGTAGGCACTGGCTAAGTACATGACAAATCTCTCTTTGGATAGCTTTGTAAGGTAGATGCTATTTTTTATCTTTATTTTACTGTTGAGGAAACTGAGGCAGACAGAGATTAAGTGACTTTCCCGGGGCCATACAACTAATAAGTGTCTAAGACCAGAGTTGACCTTGGGTCTTCCTGACTCCGGGCCCAGCACTCCATTCCCTGCACCATAGGATCAGAGGACCTGTATTCAAAATTCAGCCCTTCTACTTATTAACTGTTTGGTCTTGGATAGGTCACTTACCCTTCTGCAAATAGTTTTCCTCATCTGCCAAGTGAGGTAAATTGATCTACGTAATCTCTAATGTTCTTTCCAGCTATAATTCTATGAGCCCAGGCATTAATGAAGGGCAGATAGTGGGGAAAATGCTAATGAATGCCACCATCTTTTAAGTATCTTGCTAGGTGTGCTAAGGTTCAAAATTAGCTTAGATTCATAAGGATAGATAAGGAAAATAAAGACAAAAACCATTGTTATACCTATTTTGGAAAAGAGCAAAGAAGAGATGGGACAGTTTGATCATTGGTGGTGGCTCAGCTGTTAGTCTGCTTCCATTTCTGATCTCTATAGCAAGGTTGAACTGAAAAAGAAAAGAGAAAAAAAATGCTGCTATAGAGTCAAAGAATTTGGTAAGAGGACACTTTTAAGTCACTAGGCCACAACGAAGGACGTACTAGGATAAAGAAGGAGCCAACAAAAGTGATTGCTGAGCCATTGTCCACAATTTCAGAGGATTAGAAACCTGCCACAGGACTGAAGATGGGAAAACTGCCTCAATCTTTTTTTTTTAAATGGAAGAAAACAAAGTGTAAATGATAGGTCAGAGAGTTTGACTTGAATTCCTATTAAAAAAAACATACTATTAAAAGGCTAATTAGTGCACATTTTGAAAAAGAAATGGTGATATTAAAGAGACAGCATGGCTTCACCAAGAATAGGCCATAGCGGGCTAACTTTATTACGGTGGTAGAACAGGGCAATATTGCAGACAGAGTTTATTTAGATTTTAGCATATTATTTGGGAGGATAATACAGAGTGGGCTAGATAATAATACCATTAGATGTATTTAGAACTGGTTGATTAGGCCAAACCCAAAGAATGACCATTAATAGTTGGATATCAACTTAGAAGGAAATATCCCATGGACTTGCCCAAAGATCCATAGTTGATTTGATGCATTTAGCATTTTTATCAGTGGTTTAAACAAAGACATGGGGAAAAAAATCACACTCATATTATATAATATTATATTGTATCACAAAGGATGGTTGTAAGGAAAATAAAATAAATAAATAAAGCTTAAGGTACTATGGAAATACCTTGTTGGTGATTTTTCCCAAAAGTTACACAACGTTACAAGTTTCTGAGTGAACCAGATGTTGTAAAGATTAGAACTGTTTCTTCTTAATCATTGACTTTTTTTCAGTGAAAGTGGGAGAGGGCTGGGATGGTTTATTAAGTAGCCAAATCACTTCTGCTAAGCTGATTTGTCATGGATGGAAGAGAGGATGAGTCTAAAAGACAGGCTTTAAAAAAGAGCCATTCCCAGGACCCTTGGAATAACCTTCATTATATCTTCCCAAAATAATATAGTTGACAGAGAATTGGCCTTGGAATAAGGAAGAAAACCTGGGGTTCAAGTCTTGCATATGACAAATACTGGCTGTGTGACCCCAGGCACGTCATTCAATCTCTCAGTGCTACAGACAACTTTCTATTATAAATTAATGCCTGATTGGCTTTAATGGCAGGAGTTTCCAGCATTCCCTACAGGGATGAGATCACACACAATCCTAGATCTGGAGTTGGAAGCACCTTTGGAAGTCACCCAATCCAACCCCCTCATTTTATAGACTCTTTGCATCCTCCACTAAATCTATCTTTCCATATATCACTATCCCAAATGAGCCAGTTTTGCTCTTCTTCACCCTTTGCTTTCTCCCCAATTGCACCCCCTTGTCTTTTTCTGCTAATCTCAGCCGACTGGATGGTGTGTGCTTTGGTAGGCTAAGCAGTGAGTCAGCTCCCCCTGCACCCAGGAGAACACTGACAATGGACTCTTTCACTGCTCCAGGTGTGAGTCATCCTGGAACACCAGTGGATGTAATACAACACTATGACATCACTTTTGCAGGCTCCTCTTTGGCCCCAGAATGGCTATTGAAAGTAGTGATTAAACCTGTACCAAATTCAAGCTTTTTCAGACTAACCTTTTGCAGGGTCAACATCTGGTGCTTGCTTGCTTTTTCCACCAGCTAGCAGTCTTCTAAGTGAGGGTTGAGTAACTTGGATAATGAGGTTTTTAGAATTCTGGGATTCTGTGTGAGTTGGTTAAAATGTGCCTATGGTACTGCTCGTTGGATTTATCTTTTTTCTTATATTGTCATTTACAGATCAAAAGTTGTAAACAGCAGAAAGAACCCTTAGTAAACAGAAAATTCATCTTGTAAATGTGCCAAGAGGCAAATAAGCGACAAACATATCCCATAACTAACTAGAGGACAAAGATATCATTATAAGTTGGCTCACTGCCAGAAATATGCTTTAAAAGCCGTTAAGAAGTTTCTGTAAATGAGGATTGCAGTGCCCCAAAGCAGTTTCCATTTTGATGTTTTTATATATTGCATTATCTATTCTTCAGCATCATTTCCAGGGAATTGGAGCACTCTCCTCTAAGATACTTGCTTTCTCAGTAATTTATGGAACCATTGATCTAACAATAAAAGGGAAGCACTGAGAGCTTATGGGTCATATATTGTTTGAGCTTGATGAAGCTTGTTCCTGAGAGGACTGGAGGAGAGGATATCAATACAAATAATGTTTATTTTGGTAGCACAGCACAGCTGATAGAGGATTGGACTCGGAGTCCTGAAACCTTGGGTTCCCATCTGGTTTCTGAGGCTGCTTGTGTGACCCTGGGAAGATCAAGTTCAACTTGCCTCAGGCATCCATCCCAGATGACCACAGCTGGCTTACTTTACATTGGCCCATTCTGTTCTTTAGGGGCACAGTCTAGTGCTATACAACACAAGTTGGAGAGCACATAGTCCTTTGGGGTTCTTGGCTTTTTGCCCCAACACAACACACAAAGAAATAGACATAGACTCTCAGAGTTGGAAGAGATTTCATAGAAAATTTAGTCCAATCTCCATCCAGACATTTGGTATTACATCTGTCTAAAGATGTTCAAATCAAGTAAACAAGCATTTGTTGAGTGCGTTCTATGTGCTGGGCATACACTAACTGTTCAAGATTCAAATAAAGGGAGAGTGATGGTCCCTGCTCTCAAGAAACTCTCACAGTGTGATGAGGGAGAAAATTTGCAAACATCCGTATATCTACAAGATATGTACAGGATAAATTAGAGATAGTCATGAAAGGAAGACAGTAGCAAAAAGAGGATCAGGAGAAACTTCTTATAGAAAATGGGATTTTAGCTGGGCCTTGAAGGAAACCAGAGAAACCAGGAGATGGAGGTGAGGAGGGTGAGTATGCCAGCCTTGGGGAACAGCCAATGAAAATTTAGAGTCAGAAGACAGAGTGCCATTTTTTGGGAACAAGGATTCTGGTATTGCTAGATCATGGAGTACATGGTGGGAAGTAAGGAATAAGAAGACTGGGAGCAGAGCCAAGATGGCAGCATAGAAGCAGGAAAACTCCGTGGGTCCCCACCCCGCCCCCAACCACCTCAAATACCTATAAAATATGACTCTAAACAAATTTTAGAGCTACAGAACTCACAAAGTGACAGAGAGAAACAAATCTCCCACTAAAGGCAGCCCTCCAGGCAGACACAAAGGGTCCATCAGAGCACTGGGAGCCAAGCCCAGCCCCATGTGAGCCCTTGGTTTTAGCCCCAGGGCGGCCCTGACCAGTAGCTGCAGCGGACTTTGGGAGAGTGGATCACCAGCAGCATGGCAGTTTCCAGAATTATGAAGCCATAAATGCCAAAGAAAAAGTGAGAGGTCAGTGTAGAACTCTGTTGGAACTGGAGGGGGGATAGAGGAGCGGTCCAGTCACTGCCCCTGGAGCTAGAAGTGGCAGAGGTGCAGTGGCGCTGCAGCTGGCTCCACATGGCTGCTTCAGAGCTCCTGGCCTGCAGATCATAGGGGGACCAAGCAAACATTCAGAGGGTAATTGCTCTTGTTTTAACCTGCCTAGATCTGGATCATGGTCTTGGGTGGTAGTCCTGAAGTGTGTGACCAGTGAGCCAGTTTGTGGGGGCTGCAGAGATGGTGCCCTCCTAATAGCTCTAGCAGCTGCAAAAACCCCAGCAATCTGGGACAAAGCTCTCCCCTGTGGAAACAGAGTTCTACTGTGGCAAAGAGCTCAAAAGTCCAGTAATTGAGTGGCAACATGAGCAAGCAAAGGAAGCAAAGCAAGCACACAAATCCAACTTTAGATTCCTTTTTGGGGGACAAAAAGAATTAAAGCATGGAACAGGAGGAAGACAATGACATCAGAACTCCTGCAGAAAAGCTTCTAAGAAAAATATAAACCGGTTACAGACCATGGAGGAGCTCAAGAAGGATTTTGAAAATCAAGTAAAAGAAATGGAGGAAAAATTGGGAAGAGAAATGAGAATGATGCAAGAAAATCATGAAAAGTGAGTCAACAACCTGACTGAAGAAAATAACACCTTGAATAATAGATTAACTCAAATGGCAAAAGAGGCCCAAAAAGCCAATGAGGAGAAGAATGGCTTAAAAAGCCAAATTTGCCAGATGGAAAAAGAATTTCAAAAGCTCACTCAAGAGAATAATTCCTTCAGAATTAGATTGGAGCAAATGGAAGCTAATGACTTTGTGAGAAATCGAGATACTATTAAACAGATCCAAACAAATGAAAAAATAGAAGGCAATGTGAAATATCCCGTTGAAAAAACCACTGAACTGGAAAATAGATCCAGGAGAGATAATTTAAAAATTATTGGGCTACCTGAAAACCATGATCAAAAAAAGAACTTAGAAATCATGCTTCAGGAAATTCTCAAGGAAAATTGCCATGATGTTTTAGAACCAAAGGGCAAAATAGGAATTGAAAGAATTTACTGATCACCTCCTGAAAAAGATCCCAAAGAGGAAGACCCATATGCCCAAAATTATTTATTGCAGCTCTCTTTGTGGTGGAAAAAACTGTAAATTAAGGAGATGCCCATCAATTGGGGAATGGCTAAACAAGTTGTGGTATATGAATGTAATGGAATACTATTGTGCTATAAGAAATAGGGAAGAGACGGTCTTTATATTGTATAAGTGCCTTATACAAACTGATGCTAAATGAGAAGAGCAGAACCAGGAAAAATTTGTACACAATCACAGACACATTGTATGTGTGATGACCAGCTTTGATAAACTAAACTCTTCTCAGCAATGCATAGTTATAAGACAACTCTACAAGTCTCAGGATGGAAGGACATATCTACATTCAGAGAAAGAACTAAAAAGAACAGAGTTTAAATGGAGACTGAAGCAATCTATATGATATTGTTCTTTTTCATGTTTGGTTCTCTTTCTTTTTTCCCATTGTTCACTCCATTGGTTACAACCCTTCTATACAACCAGATTAATGTCCAATTTGAAAATATTTGCAGATCCAACACTTGATTGAATGCCACCATGGGGGAGGGGGAGAGAAAGGGGAGAAAATTTGAAATTCAAGAGATTATGGAACTGAATCTTTTAAACTAAAAGTAAATAAACAAATCACATTTTTAAAAAAAGAAAAAGATCCCCAAAAGAAAACTCCTAGGAATATTATAGCCAGATTCAGGAGTTCCCAGATCAAGGAGAAAATATTACAAGCAGCCAAGAAGAAACAATTTTAATACTGTGGAAACACAACCAGGATAACACAGGATCTAGCAACTTCTACATTAAGGGATCAAAGGGCTTAGAATATGATATTCCAGAGGTCAAAGGAGCTGGGATTAAAACCAAGAATCACCTACCCAGCAAAACTGAGTATAATGTTTCAGGAGAAAATATGGTCATTCAATGAAATAGAGGACTTTTAAGCATTCTTGATGAAAAAACCAGAGTTGAATAGAAAATTTGACACTTAAATACAAGAAGCAAGAAAAGCATGAGAAGGTAAACAGGGAAAAAGAAATCATAAGGAACTTATCAAAGTTGAACTATTTACATGCCTACATGGAAAACTGATAATTGTAACTTAGAAAACTTTTCTCAGTGTGAGGATAGTTGAAGGGAATATAAATGTATATATAGGTATACATACATATATATGTCTATATAGGAGGGTATATGTGCATATGAGTACATATGTGAGTGTGTGTATATATGTGTCCAGGTATACATAGACAGAGGGCACAGGATCATTTGAATAGGAAGGGATGATATTTAAAAGGTGAAACTGAGAGGTGAGAGAGGAATATAATGAGAGGAGATGGGGAGAGACAGAATGGTGTAAATTATCTCATACAGAAGAGGCAAGGGATAACTGTTACAATGGAGGGGAAGAACAGGAAGGCAAAAGGGAATGGGTCAACCTTACTCTCATTGAATTTGGCTTAGGGAGGGAATGACAGACACACTAAATAGGATATCTTGCCCTACA
>CM053581.1:113763309-113800713 GCA_028627135.1 Pseudochirops cupreus
AATGAGAGGGGGGATGATGGAGGGGAGGGCAGGTTGGGGGAGAGGGTAGTTAGAAGCACACACTTTTGAAAAGGGACAGGTCAAAATAAAGAATAGAACAAGTGGAGGGGCGGGATAAGATGGAGGGAAATATGGTCAGTCTTTCACAAAATATCCACTATGGAAATGTTTCACGTAACTACACATACACAACCTATATTGAATTACTTATCTTCACAGTAAGGGTGGGTTATCAGGGAGGAAGAGAAAGAATTTGGAATTCAAAGTTGTAAAATCAAATGTTTAAATATAGATAGATAGATAGATAGATAGATAGATAGATAGATATAGACACACACACAGACATATATGTATACATAATTATTATTATTATTATGCTACTGGGAAACAAGATACATAGGCACTGGGGTATGGAGATCCATCTTGCCCTACCATAAAGTCCATGGGGGGGATGGGAGAGGCTATAAGAGAGAGCAGCTTGGGGGAGGGGGTATACAGTGGGATCGCTGTTTTGGGATGCTGGGTAGGGAAAAGACGGGGAGAAAATTTGTAACTCAAAATCTTGTGGAAATGAATGATGTAAACTAAAAGTAAACATAAAATTTAATTTAAAAAAAGAATAAGAAGACTGGAAAGCTAGCAAGGATCCAGGTTATGAAGGACTTTCAAAGTGAGAGAGTGTTATATACTGGATGTAACAAAGTTTATTGGTCTCCCAGTTGCAAGTCTCTCCCCATCTAGTCCATTTTCCACTTAGCTATCAAACTGATATTCCTTCCTAAAGTACATCTGACTACATCATTCCTCCATTCAATAAACTCTGGTTCCTGGTACCTGCCTATTAGCAGATACATAACATACTTCCTTACTTCTTTACTTAAAGTTTTCTGTTTATCTGAAATTTTCTGTAAACACAACGAGATGAGGAGTTAACTAGAGACAAATACAAATTAATGCAGAGAGCCCAAGCTCCCCTAAATGTTGGGGATGTCCCTGAGTAGGGACTTTAGAATGATCATGGTTACGCTCCTAACTTTTTGTTTGAATAACTTCCCTAAAGTCATAGAAAAAGGAACCATACTGACATTATGGGTCATTATGTTATCTCTAAGCTTAAAATGAGCCAATTATTGTAACAGAGCATTACTCATGAATGACTGTTTTTGGGGTCTCACTGTGCCATCGGTCTGACTCCAACTAATTGTACTATTCTCTAGCTGAAATCTCTCCAACTTAGCCTATGAATAGCACTAGAGACTCTGTCAAATACTTGTTAAAATCTAAGTAAACTATATCTATATTATTCCCTTGATCTGCCAGTCTAGCAATCCTGAAAAAAATGAAATAGGATTAGTCTGGTATGACCTATTCTTAATGAAGCCATGCTAACTTTAGCTGCTATCACTGGTATAAGGTTTATAGACTCTATGCATATCTTCTTTCTGAAAATTGAAATAAAATTTGGCCTTCAATCCTTTGACATCTCTCCCATTCCCCATCGCCTTATTAAATATAGGTTTATTTTTCAATTGATGAATATTTATTTTTTCTCCCTTTTATCTTCCCCTGCCTTGGAAAAAAAGAAAACCTTTGTAACAAATATATACAATCAAACAAAAGAAATGGTGACATTGACTGTGTCCAAAAAATGTATGTCTTATTCCGTATATTAATCCATCACTTCTCTGTAGGTAGCATTTTTCATCCTCGGTCCTCTGGAATCGCAGCTGACCATTGCATTCATCAGAATTCCTAAGTCTTTCAAAACTGTTCATTTTTTACAATGCTGTTCTTATAGTATAATTGTTTTTTCCTGGTTCTGCTCACTTCGTTCTCTCTCTGTCAAATCACAGAGTTTCAAAGATGACTGACAGTGTATTTGTCACATCTTTCAGTAGCCTAGGATATAGTTTATCCAAAGTAGATTACCTAAAGTCATCAAGGGAAACTTTTTGTTTATTTATTTTTATTGATTTTTTAAATTTTTGTAAATTTACTTTTAGTTTACAAGATTCAGTTCCACAATCCCTTGAGTTTCAGATTTTTTCCCTCCCCCCATGGTGATGTGCAGTCATGTCTAGGATCTGCAAATACTTTCACATTGTACAATAGTCTGGTTGTATAGAAGGGTTGTAACCAATGAGTGAACTCTGGGAAAAAAAAGAAACAAAACCAAACATGAAAAAGAACGATAGCATGTATTGCTTCAGTCTCCATTTAAACTCTAGTCTTTCTAGATCTTTTTCTGAATGTAGCTATCTCCTTCCATCCTGAGACTTGTAGAGCTGTCTTTTAGCTGTGCATTGAGGAAGGCTTTTTTTAAACTGTGGACATCATATTACTATATATCTTTCAAGTCTGGCTATAAACCATTAATCAATGGTCTTTGGGTCTGATCATTCAACTGGTTTCATATTCCAAGAAGGGTCCTATTTTTAGTCTACTTTTCTTCATTTTGTTCACAAAGACATGATCAAATATTGTTAAGTGCCATAATGAAATTCTCTGTCCATGGTAATTCTCTAATCTTCAAGTCTAGTAATCTTGACAAATAAGCAAATCTTAGTCTACCATGCTTTGTTATTAACAAAATCATGTCAGCTTGGGGTGATTGCTGCTTCCCTTTCTAACTTCTCACAAGCCATCCATTCAGTGATCCAAGAATTCTACCAAGAATCAATGCCAATAGTTTAAAGGATCCACCTTCTTTTCCTTTTCAAAAACTGGAACAACAGTTGATTATCTTTAGCCCCGTGACACTTTTGTTCTCTATGATTTCTTAAAGTTCTCTTGCAGCAACTTAGGAATCACCCTCACAATTTCTTTCAATTTGCAAGCCTGGTGACATTAACTCATTTATAGCAAATAGATACTCCTACTATCTTCTCACTTTTCATGCATTTAATTCCTTCTTAACCCTTTTTTATTCTACTTAGTCTCAAGACTATTTCTATCCTTGGTGGGAAAAATATATAAACAATTTACAAATAAAATATGAACCAGCTTGCTTTTATGTTACCCATTATTAATGCTCTATCTAACATAGGTTGTGGACTGGTAAACCTAGCCATTCTTTGTATATCCTTTTGTTATCTATCAAATTTAGATAGATAGATAGATAGATAGATAGATAGATAGATAGATAGAGATATCTTTTTGTGGTCCTTACCATTTTGGGGGTAAACTTCAGTTTATTCTGAGCTTTAGTATTCCTAAATAGTACAGTCTTTTGTATGTATTCTTAGGTACTTGTATACACTTCCATCCTCTTACCATACCGTTTTAAAATATGAGCTCAGTAGAGAGTTCCTTGTGCAGCCACACAAATCTCTTTAGAATCTCCCCCCACCCCACCTCTTGCCTTCTGTCTTCTCATTACAATCCCAAGTATGTTATCAGGATTTGGTTACTTAGAGCTATCTATGCCTAGTGAGCCATTCCTTTTTTAGAGTCTTAGGCCATAAATTTAATGGGTCTAGGTATCTTTCCTCAATTTTTGTACAATCTAAGAAATATATCAGACTGTGCCTGGGCTTTATTAATTTCCTTATCCTTTCAACATTATATAGTTGACACTATCTTCTACTATGAACAAAGAATGTGGATTTTTCTGTTTACCTTTTGACCTATTTAGCACAGTGATAAAAATAGTTTTTGAATTTTGTCTGAGTGATTTCCTGCTAGACAATAGACACACACCTGCATTCCTTTTTTAAAATATATTTTATTTATTCCCCAATTACATACTAAAACAATTTTTAACATTAAAAAAAATTGAGTTCCAAATTCGATCCCTCCATCCTTCCCTCTCCTCTCCCCTATCTGAGATGGATAAGCAATCAGATATAGGTTATATATGTGCAATCATGTAAAGCATTTCCTTATTGGTCATTATGTACGAGAAGAATTGAATAAAAGAAAAAAGTGAAAGAAAGTGAAGAATAGCATGCTTCAGTTTGTATTCAAACAATATCAGTTCTTTCTCTGAAAGTGGATAGTATGCTTCATCATTAATCCTTTAGGATTGTCTTAGATCATTATATTGCTGAGAATAGCTAAGTCATTCACAATTCTTCATTGAACAATATTGCTGTTACTGTGTTCTCCTGGTTCTGCTCACTTCACTCAGGATCTACTCATGTAAGTCTTTCCAGGTTTTTCTGAAATCATCCTTCTTGTAATTTCTTACAGCACAATAATATTCCATCACAATACCACGGCTTGTTTAGCCATTCCCCAATTGATGGACATCCCTTCTATTTGCAATTCTTAGCCACCACAAAAAGAGTTGCTATAAATAACATCTCCATTATTTTTAAAATTGGTTTCATTTAGTTGCCTAAAAAGCTATGCCAACATGAATCTCAAAAGAATCTAGATGAAAAGTGAAATTCAGTCAATCATATAAATGTTTAGTCTCCATGATACCAAAATTTCGAATGATTCATCTTTTTCCATTTCCTTCAGAATGTAAAAAATATGTTATAGCTTCAGTCTAAGGTTCTACTTAAGAAAATTAGTCACCCCAGGATAAGTGATAATAGCCTTAATGTGGATTAAAACAGTGGAGGATGGGTAGAGAAAGGGGCTTCAGATAAAAGTAACCAATTCATTCTTAAGAGAAAACTGGTAGTTTCATGGTGATGTGCTCTATAATTTGTCGATACAAAGGTTCAAAGTGCATGGAAACTCATCATGCATAAAATCACTTCCCAGGCCATTGAGACAGAATAGAGAAATATAAAAAGGTGAATAGTAAACTTGTAGAGGATTGATCAAAACTGTAGTCCAAGCATTTATTTATATTTATTCCAGTTACTCCCATTTTGCTTTTCAACTCTACAAATTGTCTTGAGTTCATGTTTAATGTGTAAGGGTGAAATGTACTTACTTAGGCTGATTGAACATGCTTGACAGCTCCTGTGGAGATGAATGGTAGTCATGCAAAATGCAATGTTCTGGGTAAAATGAAGTGGAGCCATTTTCAGCCTCATCTTAGGCAGCTTGAGTGAGTTCCATAGGCATAGTGCTATAAAAAGATGGGGGCCTCTTCTATCTGCCCATGCCTGACCAGTCTTCAATCTGTGGGGATGGTGGCACAGCCACAGTACACTGTGGAGTAGTCCATGGGTGGGGGGATCAGGAATGACCCTCATTTAGGACCTTGCTATTTCTATTTCTACAACATTTCTCTCATCTGACCCCTTCCCTCTATAGCTGCCATCTTAGTTCAGATTTTTTTTCATCTCTCACCTGGATCATTGTAATAGCCTCCTAATTGATTTGCCTCAAGTCTCCCTACTTCATTCAATCCATCATCCATAATGCTACCAAACTGATTTATTGTCATATGCATAATACCCCTTTCATGGTGGTTCATGAATATCCTTGGGTGACTGCATAATACCACTAGCTTAGTTAACCGTGACTAAGTTTTTGGCTTTCACTTGTACACAGAGTTGTACCATCATCATTCAGTACTATTGAGGATGGCAGTAATGGTAAGCTCCTCCTAATAGACAGGTGGGAGGCCAAAACCACAAGAGGACTAGTCAGATTCAGACCCCACTGAAGTTGCCCTAATTGTTAAAGGTCAGAAATGAGTCAAGGGTGCAGAATCTAGGAGGGTCAGGAAGCAACTAGTGAATTTGAGGTACAGATTATCAAGGGTATAAGACTAGGGCCTGATGCCATAGAGGTTAGAAGAAAATCTTCCTTTGCTTTCAAACCCACTACTCGAACTTCAGCTTACTCTAATTTGGCTTTTGTCTCTATTACTCTACAGAAATAAGTCCCTAATTACCTAATCAATGGCATTTTCTTCCCCTCAGTCCTTCCCTCCCATGATCCTTATGCAGCACTGTTGACTAGCTCTCTGTCCAGATACTCTCCCCTTGGTTTCTGTAACCCTGTAATCTTTTCATTCTCCTTATGTTTACTTGACTAATCTTTCTATTTTCTTTTAATAGTTTACTTTCTTATTCTCGTCCTATGAGTCTGTTTCCCAGGGCTTTGTCCGCAACTCTTTTTTTTTTCTCTCCACCCTCTTCTTCCATGATCTCATTCATTCTCATGACTTCAGTTATTATTATCTTTATGCAGATAATCCACAAATCTGTATCTTCAACCCTGTATGATCTCCTAAATTTTAGATAATTATTTTCCAACAGTACAGGGTACGTCAGGACCTAGATATCTCCATAGCACATCTAGTATAACATGACCCCAAAACTGAATTCATTATTTTTATTCTGAAATCTGCTTTCTTTTCTAATTCTTGTCTCCTTTGGAGGCCATCGGGGTTAAGTGACTTGCTTAAGTGACACAGCCAATAAGCATCTGAGGCCAGATTTGAACCTCGGGTCCTCCTGACTCCGGGATCAGTGCTCTGTCCACTCTGCCATCTTGCTACCCCTCTCGGATTCTTTTGATGGTGTGCCATTCTCCCCGTTACTCTGGCTTGTAGTCATCCTTGACTCCTCCCTTTCTCAACCTCTATTTCTAATCAATTACCAATCATTGTCAATCCCATCTATGCGTTATCTCTTGTCTGTCCCCCTCTTTCCCGTTCCAGTCTCATCATCTTAAGTCGGATTCCTATCTCCACTTTACTGTATTATTAAAGACAACTTTCTAGTCTGTCTTTACCTCTTCAATCCCTCTTTCACAGTCCTGCCATATTAATGGCTTTTAATGGACAAGACCATTGATTAAAATTTATTAATCTTTTTAATAAACATGTCTGCTCACAAACTTTCAGTGGCTTTCTGTTACCTAAATGGTTATGTCCAAGCTCCTTGGTTAGACCTTCAGGGTTTTCCATAGTATGGTTCCAACCAGTCTTTTGGCATCAGTTCATATTGTTCTCCTTATTAAAATACTTATTAACCTGCTCCAGGTCCAGACAAATCAACTTCTCACAAGTCCTTGCACGTGTCCTGTGCTTCTTGCCTCCATTTCCCTAACCATTCTCTTTACTTGGGGTGACTCCCGCTCACTGAAATTCTATACAAGTTTCAAGATCTTTCTCAGAATTATCTCTTTCAATAAGATTTCTCTAGCCATCTTTCAAGACAGCTAGGTGGTACAGTAGATAGAGCTCTAGGACTAGATGAGTTCAAATCTGGCTTCAGATTCCTACTGATTGTATGACCCTGGGCAAGTCATTTCATCCTGTTTGCCTCAGTTTCCTCATCTGTAAAATGAGCTAGAGAAGGATATGGCAAACGACTTCAGTATCTTTGCCACAAAAACCCCAAATGGGGCCACAAAGAGTCAGACATGCCTTAAAATGACTGAACAACAACTATATATATATGTGTGTGTGTGTATTTTTATACATACACATATCTGCACACATATTTATAGCAAAAGACTATGCATAGATTATTTCTCATGCAATCTTCCCTGTTATATGTATCTCAAAGTGTTTGTGTTTGTCGATGATTAAGTTCACAATTAAAAAGAAAATTTCAAAATTTGAATTAAGTTCAAAATTAAAAAGAATTGACTTTTCTATGAAAGAATCTGGTTCTTTGTATATTTTGTGAGTACCAATTAGTTCAATGCTCAGGCTATCCATCTGTTATTCTTTACTTTAACCATATGGCTGACTAACTATATTTTCTGGACTTTGAAAAGAAATAGGAAAAATGCTTGAGGCAGCTTGGAATCATTAACAAGCCATGGACTTGGAGTCAGATGACCAGGGTCTGAGTCTTAGCTCCACAGAATGATATTAGCTGAATAACTATTGATAACTATAGAAATTCTTTAAACCTTAGATTCCTCATAAGCAAAAGGGTGGGCATAATACTGTTACCATGTGCCTTATAGAGTTGCTAGAAGCAAAGTGCTTTGTAAACTGTAAGGTGCTGCACAATTTAATACTTTGGCAGGTGTGAAATCTCATCATGGATGTACTTCACCAGCCTAAATCACAATCCATCCACATTCTACAATTCTACACAATTATTGTTCATATTCATCTATAAAATCTCCTTGGGGGGACACCTAACACATTTCAGGCCTTTCTTTCAGTCTTTTAATATTTCATGGATGTCAAGATATATATAGGACTCAGGCTGTCCATCTAAAATCTCTCAATCTACCTACATGACTGGCCCATCATCTTTTCTGATCATACATATCCTTGATATCTTTTGTGCTTCTTCTATGCACATCATTGTTGGAAACATTCTAAAACATTTCTGCCCAGCACGGACCTTTTGGGTTAGAATTTTTATTTTTCTGGGATCATAATGTCCCAGGAGTCACTGTGGCCAGAGAAGTTATCATCTACTGGAGATAAGATTCTCTAGACTTGGCTAAACTGCTTCCTTGAGCAGAAAACATAATTTGTCCTGGCTGTTCTGGAAACATTTCGAGCTTTTTAGAGCTTTTATCTCACTGACATTGCCTTTGAGAACCTTGGGTAAACTCCAAGCATTGAGAAAGGACTCTGGGGTAAGCCAGAAAGTAGTGGTTGTAATAATGGATAAAACCGAAATTTTAGATAGGTATTAATGAAGAAGATAGGACTTCATTTGGAGGTTTTAATCGACATTAGCATTTGGAGACATGTGACATAACAGTTCCTGAAATGTACATTTTCCTACAAAGTCAGTTCGGTCCACAAATATTTTTAAGCACACAGATGGAGTACTAAGTATGGTAGATCAGCTCTCTTTCAGGGCAGTTGTGGGTTTCCATAAGTATTAACTGAGGGAGCTTCCACTCAAGAGTCAACTAACCCATTTATGAACAAGATATGTCCGACACTGGAACTTATTTCAGGGTTCTGGATAACAATTGTTTCGCTGAAGAGAAAAGAAAATCCAATCAATCAGAGACACCCATACTCAGCAAGAAGTGAAAGAGACCACTAAGCAAGTTGCCCTTTCCAGGACAAGATTGATGACTTAATTCTGATTGTTGATGTCATTCATTGTCTTGTTGTTGTTTTTTTTTAACATTCTCAAATAAAGTCTCTTGACTTCCTGGACCACAGAGACCTGCTTGATTGTCCTCATCACAGCTTGAACCCTTTGGTTCTGACTGTTATCTGTCTCTTACCACAGCTAACACAGACTCATTATGAAGTAAACATTTTTATCCCCTTTGTGCAAAAGAAGGATACAAAGGTAAATAGGGCAGTGATTGGCCTTTACAGACCTTATACTCTCATAGAATTAGAAAAGGCAGGTACCAAAGTAGCCCTAACGTCGAATTATAGATGACATTTATATAGCACTTTCAGGTCTGCAAATCACTTTGCATCCATTATCTCAGCTGCTTTTTCCAATTGCCCTCTAGGTAGGGTAGGTGCTTCAGGTCTTATCATCACCGTTTTATAGATGGGAGAACTGGATTCAGAGAGGTTAATTGACCTGCCCATCGTTATAAAGCTAAATGTCATAGGTGGGATTCAAACTCAGATCTTTACCTCCAGGTCTAATGTTCTTTTCATTAGACTGCATTGCTTGTCTTCAGAATATGATAAGGTCAGAAGAGGTACAAGCAAGGTGTATGTACAAGCAGTTCTTAGGAGAGGAAAATCATTTTGTCACTGGGTACAAGATGGTTGTTGTTGTTCCATTGTTTTTCAGTTGTGTCTGACTCTTCATGACCTCATTTGGGGTTTTCTTGACAAAGACACTAGAGTGGTTTGCCATTTCCTTCTCCAGCTAATTTTACAGATGAGGAAACTGAGGCAAACAGGGTGAAGTGACTTGTCCAAGGTCACACAGCTAGCAAGTATCTGAGGCCAGATTTGACCTCAGGAAGATGAGTCTTCCTGATTCCAAGCCCAGTGCTCTATCCACTGCACCATCTAGCTGCTACATATGCATATATATGTATCTATATCTATATGTAATATGTGTGAATATGTACATATTTATATTTATATAAATACATGTATATACATACATATGTGTGTGGATATGTGTGTGGATGTATGTGTATGCACATATGTATTTAATAAGTTAGTAACAAAATTATTGTATTTGGCAAGTAGGTGTTAAAGTGGATAGAATGCTAGGTCTGGAAATCAGGAAAATGAGGTTGAATCCAGCATCTGACACTATGTGATTCTAAGCAAGTTATTTCTTCTCTGTAACTAGGTTCTCCTCATCTGTAAAAAAGGGATAATAGCACCTACCACACAGGGCTGTTGTAAGGTGGATAATCTTATAACACTAGGTAAACGCCAGCTTTTTAAAAATCCCATCACTACTCATTAACTTGTTCTTCCTTGTTAACAAGTAAGTATGGTCAAGCAAAACCCATTGACACATTAGCCACATCTCATGTAATGCAAGTGTGATGCTAAGGTCTCTCAGAATTCTTTTCTCTAATTATTATTGTGATCATTGCATAAATTATTGTTTTGGCTCTATTTATTTGACTTTGCATCATTTCATTCAAGTCTTTTCCTAGTTCTCCAAATCTGTTCTCTGCATCATCTTTGATGGTTTAATAAAATTTCAGCACCTTCATCTTTCACGGTTTATTCAGCCATCCAGCCTTTAACAGGCTATTTTGTTTCCCATTCTTAAATTGCAACAAAAAATGCTGCTGTAAATAGTTTTATACATATAGGCCCTTTCTCTCTATCCTTAAGCTCCTTGGGGTGCATGTCTAAAAGTGGTTTTACTGGGCCAAAGAGTATATAATTGAGTGGATTCAGGGATATATATTTATAAATTATTTTCTAGAATGGTTAAACCAGTTCACGATGTCACCAGTAGTTCATTAGTTTACCTGTCTGTCCTCCTTTCCCTCTACCCCCAACTATAGTTATTTTCTAGTTTTCTCATCTTTGCAAATAGATAATATAATTTTTCATATGGTCTCCTGTAATTTAGAATTTAGTTATCTTTAAGCATTTGATGAATGCTTAGAGTATTTGAAGATCCATATGAGGCACTTGAAAGATGTTCCACCTCATTTGGGACATGGAACCACAAACCTTAGATTAGCAACTTGGTTGATTGCTAATTAGAGTCCTGTCAGCCTGTCCCATATATCTGTGATATAGATAACTTTTCACTAATTTAACAATTGCATAACTCAAAACCTGCCAACCTCAGAGGGAAACTCAGACTCAGCAAAAAAATAAAAAGTGAATTGGAAAGTAGAGATGGTACTTGAATTGTATAGAAAATTGCTTCTGTTCTCTGTTCCAGCTTCAGAGGGGGGAGATTTGTCAAGAGGGCACAGGACAGACTTGATCTGTTTGGCCCAAGAGAACAGAACTAGGTGCAATGATTACAAGTTGTACAGAAACAAATTTGTATTTTATGGAAAGGAAAAGTTCCTTACAATTAAAGTTACACCAAAAGGTAAATGCTTCAAGAGGTTGTGAATTCATCCTCACTGAGAGTTTTCAAGTGAAGCCTAGATGACCACTTACACTCTCCCTATTCCAGAGATTCTGAACCTCCAGCTGCCAAACATACCCTCTTCTCTCTCCCCACCATTGTTGGATCCCATCCACCTGTAACCCAACTCCTCATCACTCCTATGTCCTTTGTGCTCACTGGACTACCTGCTTCATGGTTAACAGAACTTGCTAAAAATAATAAAATTCATGTGGAAGAACAAAAGATCAAGAATATCCAGGGAATCAGTGAAAAAAAACTGTGAAGGAAAGTGGCTTAGCCACACCAGATCTCAAACTGTATTACAAAATAGTCGTCATCAAAATGATCTTACACTGGCTGAGACATAGAGTGCTGGATCAGTGCAGTAGATTAGGCAAATGACTATGGTATTCTAGTGTGTGATACACCCAAAGATCCCAGCTTTTTGGACAAGAACTTTCTTTTTGACAAAAACTACTGGGAAAATTGGAAAGCAATTTCGCAGAAGCTAGGTATGGACCAACATCTCACGCTGTATAGCAAGATAAAGTCAAAATGGGTACCTGGTTTACACATGAAGGGTAATACCTTAAACAAAGTAGGGGAGTGTGGAATAGTCTACCTGTCAGGTCTATGGGAAAGAGAAGAATCTGTGACCAAATAAGAGATAGCATTGTGAAATATAAATGGTTAATTTTGATTACATTAAATTAAAAAGATTTTGCACAAGCAAAACCAGTATAGCCAAGATTAGAAAGAAAGCAGAAAACTGGGTGGGGGAGAGAGAGAAAAGGAATTTACAAGTTTCTCTGATAAAGGCCTCATTTCTCAAATATATAGAGTATTGAGAAATTTATAAGAATATAAGGCATTCCCCAGTTGATAAATAGCTAAAGGATAGGAACAGACAGTTTTCAGATGAAGTTATCAAATATATATACATATATATATATACATATATAAAACCATATAAAAGTACTCTAAATAACTATTGATAAGAGAAATATAAATTAAAACAACTCTGAGATATCACTTCACACCTATCAGATTGGCCAATATGACAAAAAAGGAAAATGACAAGTGTTGGAGAGGATATGGGAAATTAGGGACACTGATGCACTGTTGGTAGAATTGTGAACTGATCCAACCCTGGAGAACTATTCGGAACTATGCCCAAAAGGCTATTAAACTATGCATACCCTTTGATCCAGCAATACCACTACTAGGTCTGTATCCTAAAGAGATTTTTAAAATATAAAAAGGAAAATGACTTATATGTACAAAAATATTTATAGCAGCTCCTTTTGTGGTGGCAAAGAGTTGGAAATTGAGGTGATATCCATAAATTGGGGAATGGTTGAACAAAGTTGTGGTATATAATTGTGATGGAATACCATTGTGTTTTAGGAAATGATGTGTAGCATGCTTCCAGAAAAACCTGTAAAGACTTATATGAACTGATCCAAAGTGAAGTGATCAGAACCAGGAGGTCATTGTAGACAGTAACAACAATGTTGTAATGATGATCAACTGTGGATGACTTAGCTTTTCTCAGCAATACAATGATCTAAGATAATTCTGAAAGACTCATGATGAAAAAATGCTCCAGAGAAAGAACTGATGGCGTCTGGATGCAAATAGAAGTATACTTTTTTAAACTTTATTTTTCTTGGGTTTGTTTTTGTTTTGGTCTGTGTTTTCTTTTGCTTGACTAATATGTAAATATGTTTTGCATGACTGCATATGTATAACCTTTATCAAATTGCTTGCCTTCCCAAGGGAGGGAAGGAGACAATTTGAAAGTCAAAATTCTATAAAAACAAATGTTCAAAATGTTTACATGTAATTGGAAAAAATAATTTTTTTTAAATAACAGAACTTGTTTTCATCTTTAATCTTTTCTTTTTTTCATTCCTTCATCTAATATTCACTGAGACCTGGCTCTCTCCTGATGTCACAACTTCCCTGACCACACATTTCAGCACCGGTTTTCCTTTGACTCATTCTCAGACTGACAGGTGGAGGTGGGGGAGTTGGAATACTCCTTACTCACCATTTCCACTTCCAGACACTCTACTACCAGCCTCTTCCTTTGAAAGTTCACTCAGTCCGTATCTACTACCCAATTAAAATTCTAGTAGTTATCTACTAATAGCCATGATTCCTCAGTTCATCTCTTTTTTTCTCCTTCTCCACTCCTCCCCTCCTATTAGGGAACTTCAATATTGATAAAGAGATGGTAGATAGATAGATACATTGATACATTAATACATTGATACTGATAGTTATATTCCCACAAATACTTAACTTCCCAGTTTTTCAATTTATTCATTTCCCATGACTTATTTCTCCATTCCACTTTAACTACACACAGAACTGGTCAAACTCTTGATCATGTCATCAGGCATAAGCATTCTACTTCCACGTTTATGAACTCTGAAATTCCTCTGTCTGATCATAATCTTTTGTCATTCTCATCTTTTCCTATGCCTCACAATCCCTTACCTTGTTCTTTGTCTTCACCAAGACCACCAATCCCTCTACCCCTCAGTTAATTCCTAGAACATCACCCTTGCACAGATTACACTCTCATCCCTTCACTACCTTGATCTCATGGTAAACCAATGCAACTTTATATTGTCCATTCTTGAGTGTCTTGCACCCTTATCTCTGGTGAGTCTCTGTCAGGTCCCAACTTTATATTACCATCAGCAGCTTTTGATACTGCTATTGAATGAAGCTGAAGAAAATCATGAAACTATGCTGCCTAGTGCAGTACAAATTTATGTTAGATAATCTCAACTGTACCCTCACTGCAACAAGGCAATCCTTCTACACCTCTTATTAATTCACTATCCTACTCAACACAGATTTTTCAGATCTTTTTTACCCTTTTCGAACTTCCCATAGCTTCCCCTTCCCCATCCTCTCTCAGCTGAGAAACTTGGCTCACATTTCACTGAAAAATTGAGACCATTCACTAAGGTTTCTGTCTTCTTCCTTTTTCCTCATCTCATGTCACTCACATGCCTTCCCCTGCTGTCTCCTTTTTTGTTCTTGTCTCATACGAAGAGGTGACCCTTCTTGCAAAGGCAAATTCCTCTAAATACATAAGGGATTCCATTCCTTTTCATCTTCTCCAGCAGATTTCCTTCTCTTTCACTAATCTTCGATGTCTCCCTATATCTATTGGCTGTTTCCCTATCCCATGCCTCCCCTACCCTCTTTAAAAAGAACCCTCACTCAATCTGTCCATACCTACTAATTATCAACTTAGATCTTTCTTCCCCTTTGTAGCTAAACTTCTTGAGAAAGTCATCTGTGATCATTGCTTTTACTTTCTTTTCTCTTACTCTCTTAATTTTCTCTATTCTGGTTTCTGATTTAATCATTCAACTGAAACTGCTCTTTTCAAAATTTCAGTGTCTCTTGATTTCCAAATCTAATTATCTTTTCTCAAGGCTCATCTTTCTTGCTCTTTGTAGCTTTGGCTACTATCTACCATCAGCCTCATCTCCTTGATACTCTCTTCTCTCTGGGTTTTCATAACTGTAGTCTCTCCTGGTTTTCCTTTTACCTCTCGGACTTTCCTCTATCTCCTTTGCAGGTTCTCATTCAGGGCATGCCTGCTAACCTTGGCTGTTCTCTATGTACTATATCCTTGGTCATCAATCAGCTCTCCCAGATTAAGTTACCACCTTTATGCAGATAATTCTCAGATATGTTTCTACAGCCCTAACCTCTCTCCAGACCTTATCTTGGGTCTCCAACTGCCTGTAGAATTAACTAGATGTCCTATAGATATCTTAAACTTAAACTCAGTGTATCCAAAATGGAGCTCATTATCTTTCCCCAAAACTCCTCTCCTCTTCAAAATGTCCCTGGTACTTTTGAATGCACCATCATCTTCCCAGTGACTTAGCTTCCCAACCTAGCTGTCATCCTTCACTCCTCATTCTCTCACCTCCCATATCCAATCTGTTGCTAAGTCTTGCTGATTCTATCTTTGTATCTTCTCTCCCCTGACACTGACACCACTCCAGGTGCAGGCCTTCATTCCCTCATGCCTGAACTATTTCAATGGTCTGGTTGATCTCTCTGTCTCAAGTTTCTCCCTACTGCAGTCCATCTTCCAATCTTCTACCAAAGTGATCTTCTGAAAGCATGAGTCTGACCATGTCACACCACTTTAGCCTCTATTCAGTACATTATAGTGGTTTCCTACTATTGTTGTTGTTTGTGCTTTGTGCTCAAAGAGGACCAATGTGATATCATGGAGTTTGAATTTAAATAAATTGAACTTAAGTGAGACAGTTACTGGGAGTCATCAGTGGTTCCCTTTTACCTCAGGATCAAATATCAAATCCATTGTCTGGCTTTAAAACCATTCCTATCTTTCTAATCTTCTTATACCTTCCTCCCTTCCATGTACTCTATGATCCGCTGATGCTGGTTTTGTTCCTCAAACATGGCACTTAATCTCTCTACTCTCTACATTTTCTCTCACTGTCCCCTATGCCTGGTATGCACTCTTTCCTCACCTCTGTCTTCTGACTTCCATCTAATCACAACTAAAATCCTACTTTCTGCAAGCACCTATTCTCAGTCCCCCTCAATACTAGTGCCTTTTACCTGTAAATATTTCTATAATTATAGTTGTTTACATGTTGTCTGCCCCTTTAGATTGTTTTCCTTTCTCTGATCAACATAATCATCAACTACAAAGCCAAGAATGCATGATAGAACACACTGTCCTCCAGATAGGAAGCTGATCGACTCAGGGTGCAGACTAAAGCATATCTTCTTTTCATTCTTTTGACATGACTAATACAGGAGTTTGTCTTGCTTAACTATACATACTGGTAATGTGTTTTGCTTTTCTTAAATTCTCGATGGTTTGAGGAGAGAAGATGGAAAGGATAAAATTCAAGTCTGAAAACAATGAAAATGAAATTTTTTTTAAAAAACATGCAATCTCCTCCAGAACAGGGTCTGGTTGTGCCTTTCTTTACATCCTCACTGTGTCCGGCCCACAATATGTGCTTAATAAATATTTGTGGATTGACTGATTCATTGCGTATGTCAGAGAGAAGTCTTTTTCAAGAATGAGTTGGACTAGAGTGCCAATGAGGCCCTTCTAACTCTGCGATTCTATAATTCTCCTGCTTTTACTAGTTCTATTTCACTTATGTAGTTAGCACAGATTTTATTATACAGATACCCTCTTGAATCTAGTAATGAAATACTCACAGTAAGATCTATCATCCCAGTTGTTAAGGATATGTGAGATATAAGCCTTGGCACTTAGAACTGACATCATGTAAAGGGAGAAGAGGGCAGGCATAAAACCTGCTCTGGTGGAGAATAGTGGACCCAAAGCCTCCTCACATCTCTGTTGCATAACCCTCAAATGAGCCTGGGCTATTTTGTTTGATAGGGAATAAAAGGTATGAATAATTAGCTGGAGCTTCCTTTATTGTAGGGAGAATGGAATTTCTTTGGCTGTAAATCCTCTCTTTATTAGAACAGATTTGCCTGACTGAATTGAACTATGGCAAAGGAAGAGTTCAGTTTGCTCCAAAGGAAACGTATGTTTTCTAAATACTTTATTTAAAAACAAACACATGCTTCAAGCAGACTTAGGGGAAATTACTAAGAGATATCCCATTGAAAGGTTCCTTTTATTGAATCATTAACCAAGCTTAGAGTGCTAGCTTTTGTATGTTTCAGTTGTTTCTCCACTGCCCAAACTGAACCACCAGAGATTGCGCCTGGAAGAAACTGGGTCATTTGGCTCTGCCCTCTAGAGGATGACATGTCCTCATCTTTTTTCATCTCTCTTTGCTCAATCCCCTTTGCATCTTTTTTTTCTCTGACAACTATAATCATTACCACAATCATATCCTCTTATAGACGTTCCATCCCTTTGACATCCTGGATCTATGTCTGTGTCATTTGGTTCTTTGTGTCATTTGCTTCCCTGACTACTGTTTCCCCGTGTGTTGTCTTTCCCAGTAAGCTTCTTGAGAACACGCTCTGTCTCCATTTTTGCACCTGTATCCCCAGTGTCTGTCAGTCAGTGCTTAAATATTTTTCATCCATTCATGTGAAGTTTGATGTAACCACCAGCCATCCCAACCATGAATTTCCTGTGGGAAATGTTGATGAAAAGAAGAGATCAAGGAGGTATAAATGTTAAAGCTATAAGCTCTCTATTCTACTGTCTGTCTATTTGACTGTCTAGCTAAACTTTTAGTCTTAACCCACCCCAGTAGAAGGTAAATTCTTTAAGGGAAAGGACTGTTTTCATTTTGTGTGTGTGTGTCCCCAGAATCTAGCACATTGCATGTCAAATTCAACAAATGCTTATTGAATTTAGTCTTGCTAAGTAGGATAAACAGGAATTCTACTAGCTCCTGGAAAAAAGGCTTTTGATTATTCCCTTTTCCATAGTCAATATTTCTAGTTCAGGTGACAAGAGCATCTTTTTTTGCTGGCAGGTCAATTCAGTACATTTTTATCAAGCACCTACCATATTCAAGTCAGGTTTATGATTTTTGATAAACCATTTGATTTTTCATCTCTTATATGTACACTTTGACTTTAACACTCACTTTAACACACTTACGTGGGGTTATTTCCTTTTTTCCCCTTAGACAGGATGAGTTTTTCTTCTCATCTTCCTTACTCCAAAGAGTATCTTCCTAAGTAGACTTAAGGAGATCCATCTGCTTCAGAGAGGTATGTTACCTTTATGTAGTATGTACCCACAACTAGAAAGCTACTCTGTCTTTTCTGCCTTTTTACAATCATCCTACTGGGTCTGCCTCCCTGATTCTTTGGCTCTCAATACTCAAGCAAATCAACTAAGGCATTTTCAGAATGCTTATACTAAGCCACAGTGATATGGAGTTAAGATTGCCCAGGGTTTACTCCTTTACTGCCTATTGAAGCTTTTTGGAAAAGCAGTCATTAGAAGAGAATTTGGAGACGTGACTTAGTGGAAGAAACAAGGGAAAGTTTCCAGAGTCATGGAGCCTTGAATGTCCTTTGAAGGAACAAAGGGACGAACAGTCAAGAGTTTCTCATGATTCTAGCACTGAGTAGTGAATAATCTCCCAAGGCACTTTTTTCCAAACTTAGTTCTAAACTAGTTGACAGTTTTCAAAATGGATATACCAGGAAATTGTGTGTGTGTTCATGCCTACATACATATATGTGTGATCTGTTTTAATGGAATCAGTCTTTTGGGAATGCTCATCAGGACATGTCCAAATGACACAGACATAGCAGGAATCTGTAAATATATGTTATATATTATATTATATATTATAACATGTCATATATAATATTTTACATATTATTTCTTTTATAATATATTAATATGTGTATGTATAATATGTTATATTTGTTACATGTATATTTGTATGTGGGTATATATACAGACATGCATATGTGTGTATGATGTGTGTATGATGTGTGTGTGTGTGTGTGTGTGTGTGTGTGTGTGTGCATGTATCAGGCTTCTCTGGGCATGACTCATTCTCCCAACATGGAGCCTGCTGTATTCTCTGCCATGCAGATGAGAGTACTCAGGCTTGTCATCTGTCTGCTTGCATAGTCATGTGAATTATTATCCCATAGACTAAGGCTGGAATAATAAAATGTGTGTTCAAGATCTGAGCTATTCAGCCTAACATATTATTCCTTTCCATATACTAAACAACTTAGTAATTGGATATTGCTATTAATTATTTAAATTAAATCAGAAATATCTTCTGAGAAGAGAATTTCAGTGCAATCAATTTTCTTAGAGGGAGGTAACCTATTTGGCCTAATCATTACTTAAGTATCCTCACAAGTCTTTTGTTATAATAGAAGTAAAAGTCAGTCTCTGGCAAATTCATTTGTGTAACTATTGAACCCAGGGGCAGCAAACTTCTACCTGCAAAATTGTTATTCCTTCCCAATAGCATCTGATCCTCCTAAAGGAACTGGAATCAGAGTGGAAACTTTTGAGACAGTAACAAGATCAGATAGACCTGTATGTCAATGTAAATGATTCTACTAATTCTGATTGGGTGTTCATTCAGCTCCTTCCACTGCACCCCTCCCCACCACCCATTTTTGTCACTCTCTTTTCTCCAATTTACCTGCTTCATCCAGAGAGTGAAGATTCCAGTTTATGAATAATGAAGGAGGCCATGAACTGAACTGACCAGAAACTAAGGAAAATCCTTCCCCTGTTCCCTCTCTTTTGCCCCAGCTCCCAGAAGCGAGCCTGGGGGTGTTCACTGCTGTTCTCCTATTTGTCTTTTCTCAGTTTTAGTGGCCAGAGGTTGAGCCTAGAGTTTGAGCTATGGCACCCTTCAGCCAAGACTGCAGCCAGCTATCCCAGCATAGAAGCCTCGAGAAGCTAGGGTGCCTGGGCTTTAAACCCCAGGTGTGTTTCAGACTTGGGATCGGGATGAAGTTGCATGGAAATTGAGCTAAACTATGAACCTAATCCCTGTCTCCTTCCCAGAGACTGAGATGGTACAGGGGAGGAGGAGGAGGAGGATGCCTCCCACATGTTGGAGGGATAAGTTTTTATTATTTGTGATTATAACTTTCAAGGTAAATATTTCTGTTTAAAAACCAATCCAACTGTAAGGTAGCTGGGTGGTACAGTGGCTAGAGAGGTGGACCTGGAGTCAGGAAGACCAAAGTTCCAATCTGGCCTCAGATGTTTACTAAATTTGTGACCTTGGACTTAATGACCATTTAACCTCTATTTTGCCTCAGTTTCCTCATCTGCAAAATGGGGATAGTAATAGCCCCTACCTAGCAGAGTTATTATATCAAATGAGAAAATATAAGCACTTTACAAAGTGCTTGGCATGGTATCTGGTACATGGAAGGTACTACGGAAATGCTTATTCCCTCCCTGTTAGTGACTAATGGAACTAGGGTGCAGGAGACCATTCCCCCCCATATTTGAGGGTAAACCATCAGTGGGAGGCTAGAACCATTTGCAGAGAGCCTAGATGCCCTCCAGTCCTCTTGTGGGTATTGGAGATCCCATGAGGACCTAGTAAAATCTAACACGCCTGACCTTTCAGTGGCGGGGGCCAAGATGGTCTATGTTACGTGGCTGAGCTCCAGTCCCTCTTCAGACACTGACTAGTCTTATGACCTGGGGGGCAAGTGACTTAACCTCTCTCAGCCTTAGTTTCTTCACCTGCAAAATGGGAACAATCATGACACCTCTCAGAGCGTTCTGGTGGGGCCTAAGTGAAATAACACGTTCGAAGCACTTGGCCAATTGTAGAACACTGTATGGTGGCCATTAATGTTACTCTTGCCATTTCTGCTGTCTCCGTTGTTATAGTGTTTTGTTCAGGGAACTGGTGTTATGATGGACACGCTAATAAGCCCCCTCTCTGGTTTCAGTCCAGGTACCCTGTGGCCCACAGTGCCAGCCTCCAAACGCCATGGGTTGCCTGTGCAAGTTAGCTCAGTCATGGCTAATTAGCCACTCTTCTAGCTCTGGTTTGGCTTTTCCCCCCCTATTTTGTATTATTTCATAAAGGTCTTTTCGGATTTCTTTGCATTTCGTGTAATTTTAATTGCTTTATAGCATCCCATTACATTAATGTACCACAGTTTATTTAATGATTCAACTATTGTTAGATGCTTAGGTTACTTCCCATTATTTTTGCAATTACATATAGTGCTGTTATGAAAGTCATTAAAGAAAGAGCCTTCTTTCTTATTATCACCACTGTCAGGGTATATTCCCAACACTGGAATTATTAGTCCCAAGCGTATGATTATTTTTGTGACCTTTTCTTCCATACTGCTAGATGGCTCTCTGGAAAAAGTCTGAAGATTTACAGTTCCATACCGGTTCCAATACCCACCCAGAGAGGCAGGGTCCTAGGAGAGAAGCCCATCTTCCCAGGGACCACAAACCTTGGAAAGAGTTAGGGAACAATACCCCAACTATGGATAGGATAAAAAGACTAACATACTTGGTTGAAACAGTTGGAGGAAGACAATATACCTAAGAAGAGGAATCAGATGGCAGAACTAGTAGAGTGTAGAAATATAGTCCAGCCTCCTCACTTTATAGGTTAAGAAACTAAGGCCCAGGAAATTAAAGTATATTATCAAAGACCATACAGCTAGTAAATGTCAGGTAGACTGGGCATAATTTAGGACAGTCAGGTCCTTTAGATTCAGAATTGGATTCTTTGTGATCCCATTTGGGGTTTTCTTGGCAAAATATACTGGAGTGGTTTCCCATTTCCTTCTCTAGCTCATTTTACAGATGGGTTACGTGACTTACCCAGGGTCACACAGCTAGGAAACATCTGAGGCCAGACTTGAACTCACTGAGATGAGTCTTCCTTACTCCAGGCTGGGCACTCTATCCACTGTACCACCTAGCTGCCCCCATAGATCATTTATAGTTAACAAAACTTAAAGGTTAAATGTAACAGTTAATAAAAGGAAGTTTACTTAGCTATGGTGCAGAAAAGATACTGAGAAAGATATAGCACTGATTCAATTAAGCACAGCTTCCTTTCTTCTGTGTTGGCCATGTGGTCAAGCCTTACGACTAATAACTCCCCCCTCCTCATGGGTTGGCTTTTGTACTAAGATTCTCAGGAAATGACATCGATAGCTTAAGCCTTGGTCCCCTGAGTCAGTTAAATCTCAAGGTCTGTTTCAGTACTTTTTAAGCAAAGAGCAGCCGAGCCTCCATAATAGATATTGTTCCTATCACTGCCTGAATTTAAATTCGGGCTTTCTGAATCAAAATTCAGAGAAGTTTGCACTCTATAATGAATGCCCCTCAACGTCCAAGATGGCTGTTATGAAAATGGGGAAGTCAAGGCAAATTGTCCCATGGAACTGAAGACAAGATCTGAGGCTAATAACCCAAAAAGGGTACCAACCTCCCTTCCCCTCTGAGACTGGCTGCCAAGAGTGATAATCAGTTGGCATCATCCAAAGATCCAGCTTGGGTCTGCAGACCGGAAGGTCTATGGATGCTATTTCTTGCTCTGCGGTTGTTTCAGTCATATCTGATTCTTTGTGAGCCCATTTGGAGTTTTCTTGGCAAAGATACTGGGATAGTTTGCCATTTCCCTCTCCAGATCATCGTACAGTGGAAGAAACTGAGGCAAACAGGGTTAAGTGACTTGCCCAGGGTCATATAGCTAGTAAGTATCTGAGGGCAGATTTGAACTCAGAAGATGAGACTTCCTGATTCTAGGTGCATTTATCCTATATGCACCTAGCTGCCCATGGATACTATCAAAAGGCACATAAAAGCAGGAGGAGTCAGAACCTCTGAGGTGATACTCAAAAATTGACCTATTATATAGCAGTTGCAAAATTTGTTGAAACAAGTAGTGGATAGAGCACTGAGCCTGGAGTCAGGAGAATCTGAGTTCAAATCTAGGCTCAGATACTTACTAGCTAGCTGAGTCCTAAAGCAAATCACTTAATCTTTGGTATCCTCAGTTTCTTCATCTGTAACATGGGGATAATAAAGCACCTACTTCATGGGGTAGTTGTGGGGATTGCAAGGCATAATTGTAAAGCTTAGCTTAGTGCCTGGCACATAGTACATACCATATAAATGTTATCTATTATTATTGTTCATGTCAGAGAAGGACAGTGGTGAGCAAAGAGGGAGAACTTTTTGTAGTACAGCTGTTGTTCCTGGGAAGCTTTCCCTGCCTGTTTTCTTGCTCTCCAGTGTAGTAAGTGCTCTGCAGCAAGCTGCCCCAGACCACTGAAGGAAGAGATGATTGGTGATAACCCCTCCTGGGCCCTTCCCCATTCTCCTGTACATGCCTGTCAGAAGCCAGAGAGAGGCAGGACAGGGTCAGGCCCTAGTAAGCACAAGTTACACATGCAATCCTCTTAACCTGTTGATGTAGAAAAGCAATCCTGTATCAAAGATGCTTCTAAGTTCTCCAGGGAATACAATTTCTCTGATCCAGAAAATAAAGTCATAGTCAGAAGAAAAAGTGCCCACACTTCTAGTTAGAGAAAAACAAATAGAGAATTTGTGGGGCTAGTCAAGTCGGAGTTCCCAGGACACTGGACTTTTTTTACGCCAGATGTCACAAATGTAAGCTTGAGGAAATTAAACTGTCAAGGCCAGTGAACAGAGTAGTTTTAGAGGCAGGCTAAAAATCTGTTGAAAAGGAAATAGCCATAGGGTATGCCTGTATATGCCCTCAAGTCTGATGCTAGATTTTCACTCATCTTGTGAAATAAGCTAACCCATTTAAAGTAGGAGCAAAGGCACATGGGGCCAGGAAAACTCAGGGTGGCTAAAGAAATCTCTGAATAAAGTACTTTAAAAGGTACTTTTTCTTGGACCAGTCACAAACACCATGAGAAATCTCCCAATTAGAACAACGTTGGTTTGAATTTGTTTCCAGAAGAAGACTGAAATGATAAAAATTGGGCTTTAATGGTGGAGTGGGAAAAAAATAGGACATTTCTCATGCCAATTACATGCTCATTACCCAGCTTCCAACTTCTTCAGCCTACTTACACACACACACACACACACACACACACACACACACACACACACTAAAAGTCAGAGAGTCTATGTAATTAATAGTACTGGATGTAATCCTTGGGAAGACAAATCTGATGGTGCTTTCTGAAACTTCTCCATTTAATAGAGTCATCATTAAGAGAAAGGGGAGAGAGGAACAGCTGGATTTTCTCCACAAAGCAGCTCAAAGAGATGAAAAGACAAGCAGAATAAAAGCTTATATGTGTTGTACTTTACAGTCATATGTAGACCATGCAGCAAGAAGATTTGGGTTCAAGTGCTACCTTTGGCATATGCTAGAGTTCTGACTGTGAGCAGGTCACTTATCCTTTCAGTGACCCCAGACAACTCTGTGAGACCAAATTGCTGATCCGCACCAGTCAAGAAAATTTCCCTAGTGGGAGGTCTCCACACTGATGAAAACACAAAACCAAACTTTGAAAAATTTGTAATATTTAGTAACAAGCATTTATTAAGCACTTATTGTATGCCAGGGACTATTAAGCATTGGAGATATCTGAAAGGTAAAAATGAGTAGGAAGTACATGAAAGACACGTGTAATAGCCTATGTTAACCAGATGACAAAATGACTAGGATGTAGAGTGTCTAAAGTGTTCACTTTGCTGCCCTGCCTGGTTTCAACCCTGCAGAACAAGATGATCCACCAATGATGAGCTCATCACTTCTAAAATCACCACCATGCAGATCACTGAAACCTGGGTTGTCTCTACCCTCCTCAGCCTCCCTTTCCTTCTGACAGAAGGACTGGAGGACTGAGTTGGTAACTCTTCCTATTGCCTTCCTTTATAGAGGGCAGAAATTGGACTCTCAAATCTCTCCACTTTGCATCTGCTGACCTGCCTAGTTTCAACTCCATGGAACAAGATTCCCCCAGGTTAGGTATCCCTTGCTGGTGTTCCACTCCTCCCTTCTCCTTTCCTGCCTCCTTTTACACACTGCCTCCCCCTTTAGATTGTAAGCTAATTGAGGGCAGGGCTATCTTTTTTTTATTAACTGTATTTCCAGGGTTTAGTACAGGACCTGGCATATAGTAGGTGCTTAAAAATGTTTATTGGATTGGATTATTGGATAAAGGGAAGTAGTATGGGATAAGATCAGGAATGCAATTGGCATCTACTTTGTGGAAAGACTTAAGTGCCCTGCTAAGGCTATTTTATCCTAGAGGGAATAGGGAACCAATGGAGATCTTTGAGTGACAGTCAGATTTGTGTTTTAAGACCATCAGTTTGAGTTTGGAACCTTCATGTAAGATGGATTAGAGAGGGGAAGAAGCAAAAGCAGGAAGGTTAGTTAGCAGGCTATTGCAATAGTTCAGACAAGAGGTGATGAGTCGCAGGCTTTGGGTGGTGGCTGTGTGGGTAGATAGAAGGGTATAGATGTGTAAGATGCTCTAGAACATATACAGAGAGGGACATGTATAAACCTATGTATAGGGAGAAAGAAATTGTAAAACAAAATTGAGGAAGACATAGAAATTACCTATTATTTTGACTGGTTTTTACTAACATTCTGCCATGCATGATAAAAATTAGTATCAAGATATGGTAGGTAAGTAGTTAACAAAAATGCAACATCCATCTGGGGTGTTATTTGACTAGTTACTAAGGAAACATTGCCTTGAGAGAAATCTTAAAAGCTTTCACCAAAGCCATGTAATTATAAATGTTGCTCAAGAAACTGTAGGATTTATTTGAAATTTATATATTATGCTATAAATTAAATGTATTTAAACTCTGAATTGCCTATCCCAGCCCTAAAACCCAGTGACTCTTAAATGAAAAAGAAACAATCATATAGTTCCCATCAAGGACTTGGGGAACACAAGCTTTTTAAGTCGAGAGGCAGTCAAGCATAGTAAAGCTTTAAGAGAGCTGGCCTTGGAGTCAAATCCTGACTTTGATCCATGCAGGCTGTTTGATCTGGGGGCAAGATCCTTCACTTCTCAGCTCTCCCAGGTAACTCTCTAAGACTATAAGCCACCATGTAGGTGTTGATCTGAACTGGTAAAGGAAGTTACTCCAAGGAAGCTCCCTATAACCAATTTTTTTTTAAAGGTAGGCTAGAACATTGTCCAATTTTTAAAAATTTATAATCTTAGCAAAAGGATTCAATGCAACTAAATTTCATCAAGCATCTATTGGGGGCAGAATGCTGTACGAGCTTCACAGATGATTCCATGTTTAACGAAGACGTGGTCCCTGCCCTCAGAGAACCTACATCTAGTATAGAAGGGTAGGGGGAACTAGGTGGTTCAGTGGATAGAATGCTGTCCTTGAAGTCAGGAAGACTTATCCTCATGAGTTCAAATTTGAAGTCAGACATATACCAGCTGCGTGACCCTGGTTAAGTCACTTAACCCTGTCTGCCTCAGTTTCCTCATCTGTAAAATGAGCTAGAGAAGGAAATGGCAACCACTCCAGTATCTTTACCAAGAAAACCCCAAATGGAGTCGCAAAGAGTCAGACATCACTGAAAAATGACCAAACAATAGGAGGATGGGGATAACTGTAATGCAAAATAAAACATTAGAGTGCACTAGAAATTGCTTTCTAAGATCCCCTAAGGGTTTTTTTTCTGCTTTTTTTCTCAATAGCTTTTCCAACAAGGTTTCTCTATGGCCTTTTCCTGTTTTAATAAATTGAAGGAAGATAAATTGGATTGCCCTGCTTTCCTGTTGGCTTACAACCAGTGGAGTACTATGTGTACCGTAAAGATATATTGTTAATTGTTACCATATATTTGGAAACTACATTAGAGGCATTAGATCGTGCCTCACGTTGCCTTCATGAGTTAGGTCAGCATCATACAAATGAGCAGAACAAATCATAGAAAGGAAAATTAGCTTGCCTGAAAATACATGGGTAAGTGATTGAATCAAGAGAATAGCTCTCTGGGAACTGGCTCACGTTGCCTTCTCCACGGTGCCATCCATATGCTCTGAGATTCTGTCAATATGAGTTCCCTTAAAACAATTTAGCTTGTGAATCTCCTTGACTTTAGTGGATGGCTTTTGAGTAGTGTTATACCTGAAAAATTTAGCATTCACAGTTTGTGGGCCTATCTGAACTGAGCTAAATACTTTCTAGCTAATTTTGAGCCACCAGCATAGCCTTCCAGAAAGCTCAGCTCTGACCATGTCATCCCACTATTCAAACTCCAATGGGTTCCCTGCTACCTCCAGGACAAAACTCCATTGTTTGAACTTGAAACCCTTAACAGTCTTAATGCCCAACTTACCTTTCCAGCCTTATTCTACATTGCACCCAGACATGCTCTACAATCAAACCAAGCTGGATTTTTGTTGTTCTTCACATAAGACACTCTGTCCCTTCTTTCTGACTATCCTCCCTGCCCCCAACCAAATGCACTTTCTCCTTGCTCTCACCTTTTGCTATCCTTAATTTCTTTCATGGTTCAGATTAATTGTCACCTTCTATAAGACACCTTTCCTGATTTTTTCCCCATTCTCTTGGTACTAGCACCCAATTGTCCCAAACAATTACATTATGGTTATTTTATAAATACTTTTATATGTACACTTTGTGTGTGTGTGTGTGTGTGTGTGTATATATATATATATATATATATAATAGTGTATTGCATATATGTACATATGTATATGCTAATAGAATATAAGCTCCTCATGGGAAGGGGCTGTTTCATATTTGTCTTTATATTCCTAGCACAGTTCCTGACCCATAGTAGACTCTTAACAAATGCTTGTTTCTTTGATTTTGGGACATCTCTATACTAGCAGTTTTAAACCCAAGTAGAAATCCATACATATGAATCCACTCAGGTTTCATGTTGACTTAGTTTTAAAATGTGACATTACCTCTGTTTTATTGTACTTTGCTAAATATTACCCAATATATATTCATTTAACACTTGCAAGGGCTGGTGCCAGCTGAGGGTTGTATGTTTGACCCCTCTGTTCCTTGATGAGGCAGTCAAAAGCAGGAACAAGATTACATTTTGAATTGTGGGTTTAATTTTCCCCATCACTCTGGGAGACATTCATTCCATTTTTGTCAGAGGGAAAGGCTCCTCCATGTCTTTTCCAACTGACTTTTCTTTCCGCAGGCTTCCAGTCCAGTGGCTAACACCTCAGGCAATTCTCTGTGTTCTTTTAAGGAGACAATGGAGATTCCTACATTAGGAACTCTCCCTGTCTTCCAAAAGAATGCCCTGGAGAACATGCCTGATCTGCAAATGAGATGGGTACTGTTTTATGAGGGGGGAAGGTTGAGACTTATTCTTCTCACCACCCAATAACCTGGACATCCCTCTAGAGGTCTCCCCAGACCTTTCCCTCAAATCCTTAGACCAGAGAACTGCGCTCAAAGATCTTGATTTATGGTTACTTGGGCTTGAAGCTAGGGAGACCTGGGTTCATATCTCTGAACTTCAGTTTTCTCATCTATAAAATAAAGGGTACAGACTCAGTTAGCTGAAGGTCTTTCCCAGATATACATCTAGGGTCCTATGATTTAGCCATTTTCTCTATCACGAGATAAACAGCTAAGAACAGAGAGGAAATGGCTTCAGGGGGAGAAAAGGACACTCCAGAGTAAATCTGTATGTAATTGATGTAAAGTTTTGTCCAATTACCTAAGGTACTTGATATTACCAATAGTGAATTAGATGTTATCCCCAAAACATCCTGGGCTATAATGATAGCATCTTGTGACTTAACTTTGCCAAAATTATCCAGTTTTTTCCCCCTAATCAGTCTTAAGGGCACTGGAAAATCAAATGCTAATTAAAAATTTTAAGATTTTTCCAGTGACCTGAAATTGTTAAATTATGTTCATCTCTATCCTGGCCTTTCCCTATCTCAAATTTCTTGGGAGTAAAAGAGCAAACAAGAATTCTGAAAATTTTATTTTTGGAGTTGAATAGCTAGTAGCTTTTTCTTTAGAAGCGTAACAGATGTAGAAAAAGGGAAACGAAATGATCCTTTTGGCTGGGAGCCAACTTCCAGGGTTGACATGGTAAAGCTGTCAGCTGAGGGGATGATTGTGACAGTTTCTGGGTTCCTACACACACTCAGTGAAGGAAAATGGTTGCTGTTTCTTGGTAATGGGGAAAAATTGGAATGAGGATCAGTAAGAGTGTTGAGAAAGGTTTATTCTGGTGATATATAATAAACATTCAAAAAACAGTTGTTAATGATAGTTGGCATTTAAATCCCTCTTTTTAAGGTTTGCCAAGCATGTTACATACATTATCATGTGTCAGTTTATGAGATAGGTGTCTTTCTCCAACCCACCCCTAGCATTCCCAGCCACCATTCCTTAGAGACACAAAGATATTCATTCTCTGCCTGGTTCAGGATGATCACATGTAAGCTCTAAGGACCAAGCTCTGGCCTCGTATCACTCTTCTGATGAAAATCTCCTAATTGGTGCCATATCTGATAGAAGAAGCAACGGGTTTTGACTGGCAGCCCTCCAGGTGACCAGAAAAGGATAGAATAGGAAGGTTTATTGTCCATGGAGTATTGGTTGGAATGGCTGGGCTTCTAGGGGGAGAAAGACTTAGTTACTTTTGCCCCTTTCTTTCCATGTATCTTTCATTAGTAAGTGACCTTGTATGAATGGAAAGGTTTGAAGAGGCCTATGTTAAGGGCAGTATCTATTAGAATAATCAGGGTTTCAGCAACAGGATTTCCTTGTGACAAGGAAAGTGTCAGTATAGAGGTAAAGTGGCTAATTAGCAGCGTTGGGGTGGGGGGGAGGGGAAATTGAAACCCAAATTGTTCTTGTCTCAATAAAGCTCGGTTACTAACATCCCAGCTGACTGTACTAGTAGTATTAAGTTGTTACCGAATTCTGTTCTAATCATTCTATAATGTATGCTACATTCCTTTTGTGCTCATTATCCACTATCTATGTGACAATCACGGACCTGTTCCATACTTGGATTCATGTTTGTACATTAGTTATCTTTTTTTTTTACTTCTTCCTCACACTGTGGAGCCATAATTAATACTACCATGAACAACTTTTCTTGGCATATAGAAGTGGAAATAATGAGCTGATGAATGCAAACATGGGGGTTTTAGTTCCTCTGCTTAGGAGTCAAGCTGCCCTAGCAATGAACAGGGGCAAATGGTGGTGGTTGAGTGCAGGCCAGGAAGTGACCCAAGTTGCCAATTCCTCTGTCCTTATTGAGAGAAGGAAGGGGAACCTGTGTCTCTCGCCTAGAGAGATGAGGAAAGTGGGGATCAGAGAGATTAAATGATCTGCTCACTTGCTATGCGAGCCTGGCTGTCAAAAGATGGAAACCCTAGCCCCCTGACTTCAAACCCAGTGCTCTTTCCAAAATTCTAGTGTAATGTCACATAATCTCTAGAAGTTTGGCAGAAGAGAGCTTAACAAGAGAAGGGTAAAATCATGGATCCAGTTAAAGCTAATTAGATATAGCTCGCACCACAATTTTTAACAGATATGTCAACTGTAGCCCAGAGAGATTAAATTATTTGCTCAAGATCATATAGTTAATTAGTAAGAGAGATGGTACTAGAGCCAGTGTATAAAGAACTGGACCTGGAGTCAAGAAGACCTGAGTTCAAATCTGTCTTCAGATAATTAGTGACTGTGTGACCCTGGGTAAGTCACTTAACTTCTGTCTGCCTCAGTTTCCCCATCTGCAAAAATGGGGATAATAACAGTACCTATTTGGAGGGTTCTCATGAGGACGAAATGAGACAATATTTGTAAAACCCTTTACAAATGTGAGGTTCTTGTCTGATGACTGAATTCACATATTATTGGAGGAACTGAGTCATGTCAATCTTGATGTTCTCACTATAACTGAAGGAACCTGGAGCCAAATGGAAAGTTAGCTCACAGTTTTCCTTAGAGAAGCAAATACAGAAAATAGTTAGTGAAGTCGGTTTTGTCGTACTTCCCAAGGCAACAAGAAAGACCATTTCATGGAACATTTGGATATTTCAGTGCAGTATTCTTGGTAAGTATTTGCACAAAGCCCACGGAGAAATTTGTTGCAGCTTATATACCAATATTGGTTGCAGAGGAGGAGGTAGAGAAATTCTTCTTGTTCAGTGGTGTCCAACTCTTCGTAACTCCACTTGGGTTTTTTTTGGCAAAGATACTGGAGTGGTTTGCCATTTCCTTCTTCAGCTCATTTTACAGGTGAGGAAACTGAGGGAAACAGGGTTAAGTGACTTGCCCAGGATCACACTGCTAGTAAGTGATTGAGGCTGAATTTGAACTCAGGAAGATGAATTATGCTGATTCCAGGCCTGGCACTCTATGCACTGAGCCGCCTAGCTGCCCTTGAGAAATTCTACAAATAATTTAATAAAAACTCTCCAAATAGAAAACATATTTAATGGAAATTACTTGTGTACATAACTATGAATTTATACAAATTTATGATTCAGTTAAATCCTGACCTTATTTTCTGTTAAGGAGCCTTTGTTTTCTGGAAGAAGGCTGAGAAAAGCAAGCATTATCTGGACTGTATTGATCCATCTTTTACTATCAGTTCAATTGAGCTTAAATATTAGCATTTCCTTCAGATACAGGAAGGTGCATTAAAATATTTTGTTTACATTAGATTTAAATAAATCTGCCTTATTCTGAGCTCATTAGAACTGGGTTGTAGAAAATGAAAGTTTTGCATAAGCCAAAACATTACGAAGGGCCCTGTGCCAATATTTAATAGTTTGCTTTAGAAGTAGAATGGGGTTTTCACTCAGGAATAATACATAAAACATGTGTTGTACCTGTTCAGAATGCAATTTTGTAATGATTCTAGGACACTCAGTATTCAAATGAGGGCTCCGAGCATGTTTCCTGAATGTAGTAGGACTTGGCAGACCAAATTCTGCTTCAGCAAACATTTTTAAGCATCACTGTACACATCCTCATGCTAGGACCTGGGTAGGACCCAATCATTTAATCTTTTATAGAACCTAGAGTCTAGTACAGTGGAAAGAGAGATTGATTTGGAGTCAGAGGACTTGAGTTCAATTTCTGGCTCTGCCATTTATGATTCCTGTGGATTGGGGTAAGTCACTGCCCCTTTGCAGGTTATCGGTTTCTTCATCCGTAAAAATGAGCAGGAAGGATTAAATGATCGCCAAGGTGGCTTCCAGCCCTACATCTGTGATCCTAAGGGCAAGGGGAAGGGGAACACAGCAGATATAAATACGGGAATTACAAAATAATAGAGAAGAAGTGCTTAAGGGAAGTGTGAGCAAAGTTCCGTGTGGAATCTTTGGTGAGAGGTGTCACTGACCAAGGGGAAATTCAGGAAGACCTTATGGATGAAGGGGCCTTTGAGTAAAGATTTATTTAAAGAACAGGCAGAAATGGGAAGGAGGGAGCATTCTCAGCAGAGGAAAACAGGGTGACAAAGGCAGATAGCACGGGACAAAAGTGGCAGTGATGTGTTTGTCAGTTTGGTTGGACTATAAAACACATGCTAGGGAGTGGTGAGAGAAAAGGCCGGAGAGATTCAGTGATGGAAGGCCTTGAATATCAAACTAAGGAGGCCGAGCTTCACAAGGCCAAGCACTAAAGCAAGCTCTAAAATTTGAAACTTTACACAACTGAGGATGGGAAGAATGATCATCGGAATGGGGATGAGTCCAACTTAAACATGTTAAATGTGATGATGATGATGGTGATGGTGGTGGTGGTGGTGATGATGAAGACAATGGATGATAGCTACCATTTATACAGCACTTTAAGTTTTGTGAAACCTTTATCTTCTCTCTTTATCCTCATAGAAACCCGGGAGGTTATTCTTGTCCCCATTTTACAGATGAGGAATCTGAGACAGCCAGAGGCTAGATAGGACCTGGTCCCTTAAAATTAAGTCACTTAATATTAAGACTTTATTTTAAATATATTTTATTTTAAATATTTTGAATATTATTTTAAATATATTCATTAATTTATTATTATATATTATATAATTATTTATTAATTTATTATTATATATTACTTAATATGTGCCGTAGTCCCCTTCCCCTTACTTTTAGGATCACAGATGTAGGGCTTGAAGGTACTTTGGAGGCCATTTAATCCTTCCTGCTCATTTTTACAGATGAAGAAACTGATAACCTGCAAAGGGGCGGTGACTTACCCCAATCCACAGGAGCCGTAAATGACAACGTCAAGAACTGAACCCAGGTCCTCTGACTCCAAATCAATCTCTCTTTCCACTGTACTAGATTCTAAGTTCTATAAAAGGTTAAGTGACTTGTCTGAAGCAAGATTTGAACTCAGGTCATCCTGACTCCAGTTTAAGCACTCTATTCATCTCAGTTTCATAAGACAATATGCAAAAAAATCTGTTGTAATTGTTATTGTCTTCAAAAGAGTAGCAAACTTCTTCCATAAATATGTATGTATATGTGTGTGTACATACATACATATATACACGCACACACACACACACACACACACACATACTGTAACCTTATTTCTTAGTAGATGAGTACTACAAAGTTGTCTGAGATACATAGAGGTCAAGTGACTGGACCAGAATCACACCGCTAGCAGGTCTCAATTTGAACCAAAGACCTCTTTACTCCAAGTCCAGTATTGTATCCACTGTGCCATGTTGCCTCTAATGCTATTATTGCAACATATTGAGTATAATAAATAATATCAAGTATTAGCATCTAAATCCTACTCTGGTACCTCATTGGGTTGTGATGATAACCTTGGGTTTCAAAGTGGAACATCAGCTTTGTTGGTCATACTTCCCAAACAGGGGTAAGGGGTAAGGCTGTGAGAACTGAGCTAATTAGCAAAAGACTGTAAATCACTCCAAAGACTCATCTGTCAAAGTTAAGAAAGGTTCATCACCAATTTAGTGGAGGGGTATGCAAACCGATGAAACCATATAGATGCATGGAATATTGCAGTAAATATTTAAACCTGGAGATGCTGTATATCAGTCTGGATATAAAATAACATCCTATTCCTCTTGATGCTGGTTTCCCATTTGTGGACTAACACCATCATTCACTTCCTAGTGATCTCCATACTATGTTACCTCCACTCCAGTCATCACCCCCCTTTTGCCCTACAAGAATTTTGTATTGAACTCCTAAGAAGACTGGAATCGGGTCTATACAATGATGCTTTCCATCTGTCTCCATAACAGAGGGCTTCGATTTTGTCCGTCATCCTCAAATATGAAACCTTCACTTTATCTTGCTGAACTTACCTCTGGGGTACTTCCCAGCCATGCTTATACTGTGCAGCTTCCGTTCAGGCCATCATTCCCATCTCCACACCCTCAAACCCCTTTGGAACCTTGGACTCTGCCCCTGGGACACTGGCCCTCTAATAGGGGAGCTTTCTTTTACCTTATCTTGTCCAGAACCAGGATTCTATATCACTTCCAATACATCTCCAAACTCTACGCTTCCCCTTTCCAGGCTTACTTTATGGGCTGTCTTTCTTGTATTAGAAAACAAACTTCTTGAGGTAGGGGACTGTCTTGCTTGCTTTATTTGTAAAATAGCACCTGGTCTTCCCTTCCCCGTCTTTCCTCCCCCCAGCGCTCAGTCCAGCGCCTGGCACATGATGGGTCCCTAATAAATGCTTTATTTTTCTCTCTATCTACCTTAGACCCTCAGACTCAAGCTCTGGGAGCTTTCTTTGACTCCTATATTGAATCAGTCATACAATTCCATTGTTTCTTTCTTTGCAGCTTCTCACAAGCCTTCTCTTCAGTGCTATTGCTTCTAGTTCGAGCCCTTATTATCTTCAGCCTAAATCTTTCTAAGAACACCTTACTCCCTATTGTATGTCCATCCCCGACCAAAAGTTAACGCAGGAGATTTATGGAGATAGATATTTTTGGGAACTGATGTTTTGACTGGACAAAGGCAACATAGTTGAGTAGATAGTGGGCCAGCCTTGAGGCCAAGGAGTCCCAGGTTCAGTTCTCTCCTCTGATAAATGCTGGCTGTGACCATGGGCAAATCACTTGAAATCTCCATGAGCTACACAGCTCTGTAGTAAGACTGACTGACCTGAATTTGTAGTGAGGGTTTCCACTTGCAGAATGTCTCTGTACCAATGAAATCATAAATTCGGTCCCTATTCTTTATTTAACCTATTTTTATTGTTTAGTTTTTTCAGTCATTTCTGACTCTTCATGATCCCATTTGGGGTTTTCTTGACAAAGATATTGGAGTGGTTTGCCATTTTTTTTTTTGCTTTTTGGAGGGAGGAACGTAGGGCAATTGGGGTTAAGTGACTTGCCCAAGGTCACACAGCTAGTGTTTTGTGTTAAGTGTCTGAGGCCGAATTTGAACTCAGATCTTCCTGACTTCAGGGCTGGTGCTCTATTTATTGCAACCCCTAGCAGCCACGGTTTGCCATTTTCTTTTCCAGCTTTTTTTTACAGATGAGAAAACTGAGGCAAACAAGGTAAAGTGACTTGCCCAGGATCACACAACTAGTAAGTGCCTAAGTCTAGATTTGAACTCAGGAAGATGAATTTTCCTGATTTTGGGCCTGGCACTCTATCCACTACACCACTGAGAGGCCCAAGTATTTCACCCAACATATACTAACTTTTTAAACTCATTACCAGAAGTGGTACGTGTCATAAATATGACTATTTTTAGAGTTTTGAGTAATGTGTGAATGACAAATATCATGTCTTTTAATTTCTTTGAACTTCAATTTATTAATCTCCAAAATAATGGGGTTGAATTAGATTATCCTTAAATTCCCTTCTATGTTTGGCTATGAAAAGAAGCTAGGCTATCTCTCCCCTTGAGGGCTGACATTAGAGAGCACAACCATGAAGTTCCATAATAGGTCCTTTGGAGCCACGCTTGGCAAGAGAACAGAAGATCTCCTCTAGGGTGCAATTGCTATGTCTTAGCCCAAATCCCAGCGCCCTCTCCCCTCCAACCCATCCTACACATCGTTGTCAGACTCATGTACCATTTTCATCATGTCATGCATTTCCTCAAGAAACTGTTGGATCTGACATGTTTATTTTATCAGATATTTTTGCTTTAACTGTTTTTCTCCCCTGAGAAGGGGAATGGGTGAAGGTGGTATTAATAGAAATTATCATATCTTACAAAAGGCATCAAAACCTATTGATATAAGAAGAATATACTAAATATTCCTACTATCTTATCCATCAGTTCAGATTCCTTGACCTGGTGTTAAAGTCTCTGATTAACTGGGCTCAACCTTATATATCCATGTATCTCTCTATCTTGGACAGGTCATTTTCCTTATTGATAATCCATCCTCTTCTAGCAACAGGTTCATTCATAGCTGGAAAGTATTCTAAGAAGACTGCAAAACAGAATAAACTGAAAGATAAGGAATTAAAGTATGGAATTGACAGTCTATTAGTCTTCAGTTCTGTGACTGATTCTAATAAATGTTAAGTTTAGAAAAAATATGAATTATTTAGGTTTTTTCCACTATAATCCCTGCCCCCAACCACCAATCAATTTATTGCTAGGAAGAACATTGTAATAACCTCATTTGGGAAACAAAGAACATAGCAAGCTATAATTCCTATGAGATTCAAGTAAAAAAAAAACTATTAGGAAGAAATTTAGACAGTTAAAGAATGAGGAAAAAGAGAGGTAGAAAGGGCAATGTCTATTTTAGACCAATAGAAAAAAAATGTGTCAGAAGTGAATCTTGGGTACTTGCTGTATGCTGGCACAACACAGACTTTGGTAGGTCTTACCAAGCCTAAAGGTAGCAGCTAGATGACTCAGTGGATAGAATGCTGAGCCTGGGATCAGGAAGACCTGAGTTCAAATGTGGCCTTAGAGATTCACTAGCTGTGTGACCCTGGGCAAATCAATTAATGTCTATTTGCCTTAATCCATTGGAAAAGGAAATGGCAAACCACTCCAGTATCTTTTCCAAGAAAACCCCATACTGCTGAACAAGGCACCAAGCTTAAAAAGCTTTGAGCATGACACATAATAGAGGGGATCAGGAAGACCTGAGTTCAAATCTGGCCTTAGAGACTCACTAGCTGTGTGACCCTGGGCAAATCACTTAATGTCTATTTGCCTTAATCCATTGAAAAAGGAAATGGCAAACCACTCCAGTATCTTTTCCAAGAAAAACCCATATGACTAAACAAGGCACCAAGCTTGAAAAGCTTTGAGTATGACACTTATAACAGACAGTTTCCCTCTTTAAAGTAAAAACTCCTTGTGTTAGGGATTGTTTCATTCATTATATTTGTATTTCCAGGGTCTGGCACATTGGCACATAATAAATACTCGATGTATGCATATTATCCTTTCTTTTTAAATTTTATTATAGTTTGCATCATTCATTTCCACAAGATTTTGAGTTACATATTTTCTCCCCATCCCTCCCCCACCCACCACCCCAAAACAGCCATCCCGGAGCGTCCCCCCTCCCCCAGTCTATTCTCTCCTATGTCAC
>CM053581.1:113801213-113872062 GCA_028627135.1 Pseudochirops cupreus
ATGGTGATCCGGATCCAGGCCGCTCAACACAAGAGCACTGGCCTGAGCACAATTGCTAAGTCCCCCTGCTGTCTGCAGGCTGTGGGCGGGAAGCTACAACGTGGAGGCGGGTGCAAAACCTCTGCCTTTCGCTTTTCCGCTCTGGAGGCCTTTCGGCTGGACTGCTTATCTCCCCCTTTCGCAATCCCCACTCACAGCTGCTGCTAAACCGCTCACCTGAGAGGCTCCTCCACTCCTCCCATCCAGCCTCCCCCGGGGCACAGCCGCGGCTTCAAGGCAGGCTGGTTTTGGTTCGCAGTGCTGATATGGTTCCTCGTAGCCGAGCTGACTTTAGTGGGAAGTATCTTTGTGTGCATTTTGGAGTTCTAGGATTGGTTTAGAGTCCTGTTTTATGGATATTTTGGGGGGGCTATGTGAGAGCTGCGATATGTTGCTGCTGCTACACTGCCATCTTGGCTCCGCCCCCCGATGTATGCATATTGTCTAAAGACAGGCTAAGTAAGTTCACAGAGGCTTATCCTTTTGACTACATTTTAATTAATTTTCTAGCCATGGCAACTTTTAGAAGGCTAAGTTGTAGAGAGTCTGGGATCTGCATCAGTTAGGATGAGCTCCCACGCCTACTGAATCCCAAAACCTTGAAGCATTCATGTTCAGATGAATAATAGGTAGACTCCCATGGACTAAAATTCTGTAGGGCAAGTCAGCCCAAGAGAAAGGAGAAATTCTCAAGAATGAATTCTGAAGATATAAAGGGAAACAGTTCTAATAAAGAGAAAAAGTGGATTCACCTGAAGAACCAGATATGGATGCACAAGGAACTCATCAAACAGCTTGTTTAAAACAGTTGTGCAGAAGATGGATGTGTAGGAAAGCAAGATTAGTGTTGGGAGTGCCAAAGCTTAGAATGAGCTGAGGTTGGCAGGAAAGCTAAGGACAACAAGAAGGATTATGTTTTATTGGGAGTTTTTTAGCTGTGCTATGAGAAAAACAGAATCCAAAGAAGCAGTGGGGGACCCTGCTCATCAAGGGGAGATGAAATGATGATATTTGGCAATAGAGAGAAGGTAAAACTGCTCAGTTCTCATTATGCATCTGTTTTTTACCAAAGAAAAGGAAGGGAGAGAGAAAGGAAGGAAGGAAGGAAGGAAGGAAGGAAGGAAAGAAGGAAGGTAGGAAAGAAAGAAGAAAGGAACGAAGGAAAGAAGGAAGAAAGGAAGGTAGGAAAGAAGGAAGGAAAGAAAGAAGGAAGGAAGGAAGGAAGGAAGGAAGGAAGGAAGGAAGGAAGGAAAGTAGGAAAGAAGAAAGGAAGGAAGGGAGGGAGGAAGGAAGGAAGAAAGGAAGCGAAGGAGGGAGGGAGGGAGTAAAAAAGCATATCTTAAACACTTGCTATGTGCAAGCATTATGCTAAATACTAGGAATACAAAAACAAGTAAGATAGAACTTGACCTCAAAGAGCTTCTATTCAAACAAACTAAAAAAAACTTGGATGTCTTTAAGAAGAGGCTGGATGACCATTTGTCAAATACGACATAGTTAGGATTCTTTTTATGTAAAGGTTGGATTCGCTGGTTGATGAAGTCCCTTCCAATTCTCAAAATTCTATAAAATCTTACTCAGCAGATTTACTCCCAGATTTTTTTGTGCCACTTTGTAGTTTGGGACTAGGACTTCCCTTTCTATTATTAATTCATAGATATTATTATTGCTATATACAAATTTCATTGACTTTTGTGGATTTCTCTCTTGTTCTACTTTGATTTTTACTAAAATCTAATTACTAAACCTAAAACTAAAACTAATGACCTCAACTAGTTTTTTGCCAATTGCCTATGGTTTTCTAAGTAAACCATAACTTATCACAGGCAGGGATAGCTTTCTTTCCTCTTTTTCTAGGTTTATTCCTTTAATATCTTTCTCTCATCTTGTTGCTATTACTGACATTTGTAGAGCTTTGTTAAATAACCATGGGGAAAGAGAGTACCTTTGCTTTATGCCTGTATTTACTGCAACACTTCTAGAACTTCCTCATTGTGAATAATGCTAGCTTTTGATTTTAGATGCAACCTTTTTATACTATGGCCTCACAGGACACATCACTACCACTGTCCATGGGATCATGTTTGAAAAGCTGACCCTAAGCCATCTAATTAACTTTCTCCCTCCCTTGATGAATTTCTGCCCATCCACATATGTAGATTTATTCCTCAAAAGTTAGCATACTCTCTCCATTTAATCTTTTCATCCTAGTGAAGCTGAATCCCTTCCCAGTGCTGAAGAACAAACCTTCCTCCTCAAAGCTACCTACTCCCTCATTTGTATCCAATTTAACCAACAATTTCCCACTCAGATTTGTGCCCCCTTTCACTGTGCCTTCTAAAATGCTTATTCCATAATCAGCATACTTTCTTTCATCTATCAGTGAGACTTAGTTTCCTCCTAATGGTACTGCTTCCCTGGCCACCTTTCCCACTTCTGTGGATACTTTCTTTTACACCTTAACTCAGTGCTTGTGGTGAGGGAGTCAAAATACTCCTTTCATCTGCTTTGTCTGTACTTTTTTATATAAAGTTATCTCTCTTATCAGAATGGAAGTTCCTTAAGGTCTAGGACAAATTTTGCCTTCTTTTTTAATCCAGAAGGCCTAGCACAGTGGTTCTTAACCTTCCTAATGCCGCGACCCTTTAATACAGTTGCTTATGTTGTGGTGACCCCCTCACTGTAAAATTATTTTCCTTGCTACTTCACAACTGTAATTTTGCTACTGTTATGGATTGTAATGTAAATATCTGATGTGCAGGATGTATTTAAATTGAACATAACCCACAGGGTGAGAACCTCTGGCCTAGCACACAGCAAACTCTTAATAAATATTTTTGATTGATGTATTGATTGATTGCAAGGAAATCATTACCAAATAGGTAAGGGGACCAAGAAATGATGGTACTTGACTTGGAAGTATGGGGGGGGGGGCACAGCTAGGTGGTGCAGTGAATAGAGCACCGGCCCTGGAGTCAGGAGGACCTGAGTTCAAATGTGACCTCAGACACTTAACACAAAAGCTAGCCATGTGACCTTGGGCAAGTCACTTAACTCCAATTGCCCTGCCTTTCCCCCCTCCACAAAAGAAAAAGAGTAAGTAAGGGCAGCAGAGGATAGAATACTGGTGTTATAGTCATCTTCATGAGTTCAAATCTGGCCTCAGACACTTACTAGCTGTATGCCCCTGGGCAAGCCACTTAACCCTGTTTACCTCAGTTTCCTCATCTGTCAAATGAAAAAAAAAGAGAAGGAAATGTCAAACTACTCAATATCTCTGCCAAGAAAACCCCAAATGGGGTCATGAAGAGTCAGACAGGACTGAATAACAACTAAACTGGAAAATGTCAGTAGGCCAAGGGCAAGTACATTTGAGCCACAGGCAAAAGAGAATGCAAAAATATGGAGGGCAGAAGCATGGGGGCAGCTACAGGGAAGAGCCAATGATCTAGCTTGGATAGTGCAAAGAGTACATGGAAAGGAGCAGTATGGGATAAAGCTGAGATAAAGTCTAGCAGAGAGCCAGCAGGCTGTAGATAGCCTTACAGGCCAACCTCAATATTTTCAATTTGCTGAGTACATAATAAAGGTCTTGAGCAGAAAAATAATGTAGTAAGAATGAATGCAAAAAAAAAATGAATATGTCCTCAGCAGGAAGAATGTTGTTGCCCAGTATGACAGCCCCAAATGACATGCTGCCTCCTGAAATGTTCTCATGCAAGCGAGGTGCAGGCTGTATAAAGTGTCGTAGAATTTTATGTGGCTAAGGTTATTTTCAGTTTGACCTTGATGCTCTTGGATGATTTGGGTGGTATTGGAATAGAGGTAGATTCTAGGGAGAGAGGAAGGGAATGAGCATTTATAAAGTTCCTACTATGTGCCAGGTACAGTGCTAATTACAAATATTATGTCAACAAACTTGCAAGGTAAATGCTATTATTATCCCCATTTTATACTTGGGGAAACTGAGGCAAACAGAGGTGGGTTTTTGGCGGGGGGATTAACTGACTTGCTGAGGGTCACACAATAATAACAATAATAACTAGCTTTAATATGTTGTTTAAACATATTAAATGTTTAATTTAAAAAAGCACTATGCCAAGGACTTTACAAATATTCTCTCATTTGATCCTCATAACAACTCTGCAAGGTAGGTACTATTATAATCCCCAGTTTATAGTTGAGAAAAATGAGGCAAGCAGAGGTTAAGTGACTTGTCCAGGGTCACACACGGTAAGTACCTGAGTCCACATTTGAAATCAGGTCTTTGGGACTCCAGAGCCGGTGCTACATGCACTGTACCACCAGCTGGTTATACTCTCCATATTATCTTCATTTTTACAAATGAGGAAGCTGAGGTTCGAACTTGCTTATGGTCACAGTGTTCATATAAGATGCTGTCCCTTTAAGACACTGCCCTTTCTTTCACATAGAACAATGTAATGAAGAAAGGGACAGAAAAAAAGTACTTTTGCATGAAGAAAAAGAGTTAAATTGACTGGGAAAGGTTGCAAGTATTGCTTCTGTCAAGAGTGCCTTTGGAAGTATCTGTCACTCTTTGGGAATGAGGTTTTGCAGGGCTTGGAGGGCTGAGAAGAGATGCTGAAATAGATTTGGACAGCAAAGAATGCTGGGAAAGGAAGAGAATTGAGGCTTGTTGGCATGGCTTAAAAAGTCATCTTGAGCCATTGCTCTGAGTGGAGAGAACAACTGCACCCTTTGGCTGTGATCTCTGCTGGCTACTCTCTGATTGGACACCTCAGCATCCTGCTAAGAGAACACTCTTTATCTCTGCTGCATGAAATCCCTGCCTATTGTCAAGTTTTAGCTCAAATGGCACCTCCTCCTAGACACCAGTCATTAGAACTTCCCCTCCCCCAGGAACTGTGTATTTATTTTTAAATTTCTTCTCCTTGCATTTAAGTGTGAATGTTTTATAACAAGAAAACCCCTTGAGAGCAGGCATTTTAAAAATGTCTAATCCCCCAAACCTAGCACATACTGGGGAATTAATAAATGCTTGTAGAAATATCTCTTGCTGATCCCTTTTAACCCCTAATTTTATAGCTGGGAAACTGAGGCCAGAAGAGATTACATGATTTGCCCTAAGATTACACAGGTATTAAGTGATAGTAAGAATTTGGGTTGAAATGTTGACTACATCTAGGTAAACAGCTCATCTCTCTAAATCCTGGCCATATCCAGGGAGCCGGCTCAGAGATGATGGATTTGCTCACTTTGGGATGATAAAGGAGTCTTTACTAGCCACTGAGAAGATCCTTCCACTGAGCTATTTCCCAGAGTATCTCTAGGCACAGGCTCAGTACTCTAGGAGGCTACATGTATATTATTCTTTGATTCCTGCTTTTTTTACTCTTTTCTTACTCATATAAATCTTCCTCATATTCCTCTAATTACTTAACAATCAATGATTCCCCTGCATTTACACTTAATTTCAGCTTTCTTCTGATCATTCTTATTTTTAAAAACAACAATAATAAATGTTATTTGGACAAACCGATAGTTTTCATCCTTTTTGTACAGCCATGCTGAAATAGATGTGGCCTTTGAGTAGTTGTTCTAAGTCGGCAGGGTCTGTTTCTAGTGTTTCTGATGCTTCCTGGTGGTGTGGAGGTGATGGGTTCTCAAAAACAATGACAACAGAATTCAAGTTCTGGCAAGCATGACCAAAGTCAGAAGGCCTTGAGTTCAGGAACAATAAAGAACTACACTAAAGACCCACAGCAGAAGACTGACCATCAGGTGGTATTCATGCATTTATTCATTCTTTTATCTATTTATTCATTAATTAGTTGGTTTATTTCCTTTTTTTGTCTATCTGTCTGTTTATTTTCTTATTCATTCATTCATTTCATTGAAGTGTAGGGTGTTCATGGAAGAGTAGTACCTTTGGTGTGAGGGCTCCTCATCCACTTTTGGTGTCCATATGATTTCTCTAGCTCTTACCTGTGGCAACAAGAAGCTATAGCGTGTGCAGTGGCCATACCCCAGTAAACCATCTCGGCAGACAGACTAAATCAGGCTGAAGGTAACTGAGGGGTCTCAAATCCTTTGGTGAATTAGAGGGGTGTCTACCCCAAGCATGTGAAGAAGTTCCCCCAACAGCCATGAAGATGGCTGAAGCAGGCACTGTGGAGCACTTAGAGTTGGTTAGACATTGAAGATGCCAAGGTTATCCATTGCATGTGAGGCCACGTCCAGTCATCTCAACTTTGGTCTTGCCACTAGACTCCAATGACTTTGGAAGAGAGAGTGAGGCTAATGCCTTTGTGCAACTCTGCCTCCCTTAAATTCAATTTGTGAATGAGTCAAAAGAAATCACACACCCTTTTACCATTTTTACCTACCTCAAAGTCCTGTGGTGACAGGCAAGTGATGAAGCAGCAGGTGTTGATACACTGGATCTGTAGTCAAAGCCCTGCCCATAAGTGGTAAAAGCCACGGAGTAGTCTTCTCACTGAGCTAAAGTAGCAGTGGGATTTGGCAGCTCTCTGGGTGTGTAAGCAGCCTTTTGTTTTTGTTTTTTTTTGGAGGGGGGAGGGCAGGGCAATTGGGGTTAAGTGACTCGCCCAAGGTCACACAGCTAGGAAGTGTTAAGTATCTGAGGTAGGATTTTAACTCGGGTCCTCCTGACTCCAAGGCCAGTGCTGTATTCACTGTACCACCTAGCTGCACCTGAGCAGCCTTTTTTAAGGACCACACTGCTCTCCTCCAGTGTGAGAAAGAGGCCAGAAAAGGTGCCCTAAACATTGTATGCTTCATCTAATTTAGCACTAGCCTTGCTTACCGTTGCAGGTGGGGATCCTGCTCTGCAATCAAAACACCAAAACACATACAAAAGCTTTTGCAAAGATGATTCCACTCACCATTGGTACATGGAATGCGTGTACACATATGGACAACACTTAATCCAGCACACCTGAAAGACAAGCAGCTCTTATTGTGAGAGAGCTCGGCAGGTTTAACATCCAAATAGCTGCCCTGACTGAAGCCAGGTTGGCTAATGAAGGCCAGTTTACAGAAGTTGGAGCCGCATACACGTTTTTCTGAAATTGTAATGACTCACATCTGTGTGATAGTTTTTCTGATCTCTTTCCACCCTCCTTCCTTTTTTAAATTCATTAAATTAAAAAAGGAAATAGGTTGTACTATGACAGTCACAGAAGGGTCTCTCTATCTCAGCCATTGCTGGCAAAATTTTTGCCAGAGTCCTCCTTAATAGGCTGATCCTTCACTTGTAAGATAGTCCTCTACTTGAGAGCCATTGTGGCTTCAGAAAGGGCTAGGAAATGGTCAATATGGTGTTTGCTGCCCTGCAACTGCAGGAGAAATGCCAGGGGAGAAAAGAGCTCTGTACACAATGTTTGTTGATCTCACCAAGGCCTTTGATGCTGTCAGTCATGAGGGCTTGTGAAAGATGAAGGCAAAATTCGGTTGCCCAGAGAAGTTCTTCAGTATTTATGCCAGTTCCACGATGGCATGCTTGTATGGGTCCTGGATAATGGATGATGCTTTTGTGCTTTCCCAGTCACCAGGGGAGTGAAACAGGACTGTGTGCTTGCCCCCCTGCTTTTAAGCATGATGTTTTTAAGCATGATGTTTTTAGCCATGTTGTCAGACGACTTCAATGAGGACAAAAATGGCGTCAAGATCAGCTACTGAATTGGTAATAAATTATTTAACTTGAAAAGGCTGTAAGCCAAGATTAAAGTGGAAGGAGAATTGGTATGTGACTTTTTGTTCATCCCTGAGGCTGAGGTGCAGCAGAGTATGGATCAGTTCTTTACTGCTTGTACTAATTTTGGTCTGATAATTAACACCAAGAAAACAGAGGCTCTCCAATAGCCGGTACCATACCCTCCATGCATGGAACCATCAGTTACAGCAAATAGAGAGATTTTGAATTCTGTGAATAAGTTCCCTTACCTTGGCAGTATAACTTCCAAGGATGTATACCTAGATGATGAAGTTGATGCATATGTTGCCAGTGTTAGCTCAGTGTTTTGGAGACTCTGAAGGAAAGTGTGGGAGAGGAGAGGTATTAGGCTGCCTACCAAACTGAAGGTCTACAGAGCCATTGTGCTGACCTCGTTGTTGTATGCCTGTGAAACCTGGACAGTCTAGCAGTGCGATGCCAGGAAACAGAATCATTTCCATTTGAATTGCCTTATGAAGATTCTAAAGATCACCCAGCAAAATAAGGTACCTGATACCAAGGTCCTTTCTCCAGTTGAACTGTCAGACACTCAATTCTGCTGCAGAGATCACAACTCCAATGTACTGACCACATTGTTTTAATGCCATTTGCTTAAAATACTAGTTGACAAAGAACTCATACAAGGCGAGAACTCACATGGAAGTCAGAAGAAGTGATACAAGGACATTCTTGCAGTCTATCTGGAGAACTTTGGAATTAATTATGAGACATGGGAGATACTGGCACAGGACCACCTGGCATGCTGTGCCCACATCAAAGAAGGTGCTGTGTTCTATGAGCAAACCAGAATTGCAGTAGCTCCAAAAATATATGAGATGTGCAAATTTAGAGACATGTCCGCTCCAAATGTTCATAGAAACTATTTGTGCCCAACCTGAGGTAGAGCCTTCCAAGCTCACATTGGTCAGATTAGCCACAGTCAGGCACACTGTCCCTTGACCATGACATCATTTTGGTTTTATTCAAGCACCAAGGACAACAACCAACTATTCGTTTAATCACTCATTCTTCATTGCTTGCTTGTTTATCTGTTGACCTATTTATGTATTTACTTTTTCATTCATTCATTTGTTTATTCATTCCTTCATTTATTTATTTATTTTAATTTGGCCACAGCAACACATGAAACCATCTACTAAGGTGTGCAGAGGTTGCAATTTACTCTGGTGGAGGTAGCACCAATTCCTAAAGTATGAAAGTCAGTGTATACATGCCCAATGATTGTGAAATGTCTACAACTTGTAGCTCTGGAGCTGATCACTCTTGGATGTGGCTTTCTCCTGAAATTGGGTGGGGGGGAAGTATGCCATATGGTCAGCTATTTTTAAATTTGAGTAGTTGCTCCTTCCAAATCAAGTCTCTTTGATCTTGGCAGATAGGTAGTCTTGTTCAGGATAATCTGCCTGCCAAGTCTGAAGTCCTAAGGCACAGTCAATTCAAGTTATCAGAGCTTAAATAAAGTGGTGGGTGAGGGAGGGCATGGAAGGGGGTAAGGAAGGAAGGGGAGGAGGAGGAAGAGGTACAAACATTTCAAATAATTAGAATATGTCCTGTATGGTTTAAAGAATCAAAGTTGGTCAAAGAGATTTTTTTCTAATTAAGAAAAACAAAAATTGAGGTGCCAAAGCAACAACAGACTTCTTACTAGACTAGCAGGAACTCTGTGAGCAGGAAAAGGTATTTAGTCAGATTCACTTCAATAGGCCTGCCACTAGCAAGGGCTTTTAAACACCCTGTTGTGGCATTGTTCCTAAAACTGTATATTTTAAAGAAAGAATGTGGAATTACAGAAGGACCTATTTGATTCCTGGGCCTTATTTGAATGGAAAATAATAATGGAGAGAAAGTAGTCATTTCCTGTGCTTTAAAGACATCCATTTAAAGTGCCATAGGTGTATGACTATTTTTTTAACTCCTTGGAACACCACCTCCCAGCTGGGTGGTGGAGGTGGTGTTCATTATTTGCTGGAAGCCCAGAGTAACTGTAAAATGAATGAATTTTTTTCTGTGTGTGGAAACCAGTCAAATGTGTTTTACTTTAATTTGTAAGATAAAAATAGGTATGTTAGCCCCCAGGTATTTATAAGTATGAAATGTAGAGTAATTTATCTTGAAGGAATGTTACAAGGAAAAGAGAACAAAGCAGCTACCCATAAAAAAAAGTTTTTTCACTTTAATGTCAATAGGCTATAGACATAAAAATGTTATTAAATGATTTATGGCAATGAAAAAAGGGAAAAATGGTGGATTTGTTGTGTATTTTGTGCTTACAATGAGACCTCTACAGTATGGACTAAGTGGATGCAGGAGGAAAAGAAACATGGCATCACTGAAAGAACACTCCTTGCCAAGGCTATCTTATCTTCATGTACCCTTGATCTCATTCCCTCCCATCTTCCTCAAGAGATTGCTCTTACTATTATCTCCACAATTTTCTGTCCCTCCCTATCTACTGTTTCCTTCCTAAGTATCCCCTACACTCATCCACCACCCAAAAAACCCCTCAACTAAGTCTTATAGTGCCTGCTAGCTTTCTTTCTTCTTCTACACTAAATTCATTGAAAATACTGCCCATATGTCCTCTCTTCTCACTTTTCTAAACCTCTCATTATTCCACTGAGCCTGTCATACTCCACATGTAATGAAACCATGCTGATGCTTTGTAATGACTGATTATTTTCATAGTTTACTTACCAATCCTTTATTATTCTTATTCCAGTCCATTTCAGATATCTTGGGGCAGAATCTCTAGAAGAAATGAGTCTATGTGAGTCTAAATGAGTCTAAATGAGTCCAGTCTATATTACTAAAAGCAAGTGGGTTTTATTATAGGTATACTTTTCCTCACACAAGGGAAGGTGTTTAACTTGAGCTACCTGAGGAGGGGTAGGAGCTGGGATGAAGGATCGAAGCCAACAAAGTGGAAGGGGTACACCTGAGTTTCCAGAGGGGGCAGATACATTCAGGACTTAGCCATAATGGGAGTCTAGGTCTTGGGTAAAATCATCTGATCACGTGAGAGTACCTTCTGGATTGGACAGCCAGGTTATTCCAGGCTGTCATCATTTTTTCTCATTTGGGTGTTGGATACATCTGGTTTAGCCTCCTAAAACAAGGTAAATCAGTGATTTGGAATAGAATTAGATGTTTTTAGGGAAGGGCAGGGTCCTTCTTCATCAACCTCATTGATGCCACTCTCTTCTCTTTTCTTGAAAATTGGGACAACTGATCACAGGATCGTAGGAAGGGATCTGAAATGTCATCATATGCAACCATCTCATTTTATATATAAGAAAGCTTAGTCTGAAAAAGGTGAAGTAACTTTCCTTCAGCAAAACAGATAGTAATTAGCAAGCCAGCATCTAATCCAGGTCTTCTGATTCCAAAGCTAGCATGGTGTCTGTTACATATCAGTCCTAGATGACCTCTCATATTCTTCAAAGAACACTGACAGAGGCTTACCAATCTCATCTGCCAATTCTTTCAGTACCCTTGGATGTAATACTTCTGAGCTTGGTTCATAGAGGCTTAACTACTTGCAAACAAGCTCTGGCAAGAGCTGCCAAGTTAAAAGTCTTTGGGAAAGATGTCAATGACAAACTGCATCTGTCCTGAGCTCCAGATTTAGTAAGTACATAAGGACTCATCACTAGCAAGCTGGCTACTTAGGTACTGAAGTCTTTCACCATGGGAACCCATGACAGGCAAGATGACCCTTAGGCCCTTGGGTTCCTATCTGCTTCTACAGTTATGGAGCTGGGGTGTCTAGCGAGGTAAGGGTTGTAGGTGGATCAGAATCACACCATTTTTAAACCATCCAATAATCTTAATCATCATTACTGTCTACCCTCATATTCATTATTTTTTTAAATACAATTGATGTGTTTGATGCTAGTGAAGTTACCCTCTGCAAACTGCGAATTTGGTGAAACTTGTTTTTGATCTTCCTTATGTCCTGGTTCAAAATAAGGGAATTAAAAAAGAGGTGTGGGAGTAAAAGGAGGAGGACAAGGGGTAAGTAGGAAGCTCTTAAGTGGTATTGTAGAAGGAAAGCTTCTGATCAGCTCATTCATACCAAGACTTTAGAGACTTCCCAGGAATTTGAATTTTAAAAGGTGACCTCTCTTCCTCTTCACTCCCCACAATTTGAAACCCAAAGGAATGGATGTCAAATGGTGACATTTCAAGCATGATGGTATCAGAATGTGAGAGTTCAAGGCCAAGAGATCTTTCTGGTGCCCCTCAAACCAAGGATCTGACTCATCTCCTTACTTGTTAGGTCAGCCCTGAACCCAGGGGCAAATCATGCTAATATGAAAGAGCAAGGCATAAATGTAGACAACAAACATAACAGCACAAATCTGGGAGTCAGGAGACCTGTGTTCTAGTCACAGAATCTGAGATATACCTCAGTGGCCATCTTGTCCAATCCCCACTCAAAAGGAATTCACACTAGAATGACAAGTGTTTGTCACAAAGTTGCCTAGCCTCTTCTTTAAGACTTCTAAGGCTAGGAAACTCACTGCCTCTCAGGGTGGAGGGGATAGTGCTAACAGGTAGTTAGAAAGAAAAAAAGAAAGGAAGAAAGACAGGGAGGGAGAGAGAAAAGAAGGAAGGAAGGAAGGAAGGAAAGAAGGAAGGAAAAAGAGAGAGAGAAAGGAAGGAAGGGAGGGAAAGGAAGGAAGAGAAGGAAAGAGAGAGAGAAAGGAAGGAAGGGAGGAAGGAAGGAAGAAAGAAAGGAAGAGAAGGAAGGAAGGAAGAAAGGAAGGAAGGAGGAGAGGAAAGGAAGAAGGAAGGAAAGAGAGAGAGAGAAAAGAAGGAAAGAGGGAGGAAGGGAGGGAGGAAGGAAAGAAGGAAGGAAGGAAGAGAAGGAAGGATGGAAGGAAAGAAAAGGAAACAAGTATTTATTTAGCACCTACTATGGGCCAGGCACTGTGCTAAGTGTTACAAATATTTTCTCATTTGATCTTCACAACAATCCTGCAAGATGAGTGCTATTATTATCCCTATTTCACAGTTGAGGAAACTGAGGTAAAAAGAGATTAAGTGACTTGCCCAAGGTCACACAGCTATTAAGTGTCTAGACCAAATTTGAACTCAGATTTGCCTGACTCTGGGCCAGTGCTCTCTCCATTGAACTATCTCTTTTTCTGACACCAGGTTCTAAACTGGTATTTATAACTTCTATTCATGGCTCTTGATTCTGCCCTTTGGGAACAGACAGAACAAGATGAGTCCTTTCTTCACGTAACAGTCCTTCAAGACTTTAATAAATAAAGCTATCATTCTCACCTTTCCTCCCACCCCCAATCCTCAGTCTTCTTTTGTCTAGGCTAGACATTTCCAGTTCTTTCAACCAGTCGTCATATGACACGGATTCAAGGCCCCTCAGTTCTGCCACAGCCATCAATAAGCTGGGTGACCTTGGCCACATCTGGTCCTTTCTGGTCCTCTCTTTCCTTCTCTTTAAAACTAGGGGATTAGACTAGATGATTTCTAAGGCCCTATTCAGATCCAACATTCTACGTTCTAAGGAGAATAACCAATACTTTTCCATATTTAAACAGCTGCATGGGACCAGTGAAAGGCATTCTGTTTTGAAACAGTAGTGCTTTTTAAGTGATTTTCTGTTCCCCTTCCTCATGTTTTTGTTTCAAGTGGTATTTGAAAGAAAAACAAAGACTTTGTTTGACAATGTTGCTGCTGTTTTCTACAAAGCAGTGTTGGATAGTGGATAGAACTCTGGGTTTAGAGTCAGAAGACCTGGGCTCCATCTCAGCTCCACCTCAGCTAGCTCGGTGACCTTGGACAAGTGGCTTCACCTCCCTAAGGCTCAGTTGTCTCTGCAGTAAAATGAAGGATTAGGCTAGATAATCTCCAAACTCCCTCCCAGCTCTAAAATGTGTCCCAAAGTGGGACGAATGCCAAAGTGAAGATTTTCATCCTATTTGTATTATCTTCCCTTGTTAGAAAGTGAGCAAGATCTGTCTTGCTGTTCCATTTATCTCCCTAGCACTTAGCACAGTGCTTTGTAAACCTTAAGCACTTAATAAAAGTTTGTGTGTATAACATGACCACAAATGACTACCTGTTTGACTTGTTATGTCTTATATAAATGATAAAGGCAGCGAGGTGGCACAGTAGATAGGGTGCCAGGCCTGGAGTCAAAAGGACCCGAGTTCAAATTCGACCTCAGACACTTAGTAACTGTGTGACCCTGGGCAAGTCACTTTACCTTGTTTGCCTCAATTTCCTCATCTGTAAAATGAGTTGAAGAAGGAAATGGCAAATCACTCCAGTATCTTTGTCAAGAAAACCCCAAATGGAGTCACAAAGAGTCAGAAGTGACTGATAATGATTAAACAACAAATATAAAATGATAAAGGGATGGAAGCTCTGTGTCCCAGATTTACTGTCTTCTCAAGGTTAAGGAAAGCTAAAGAAGAATAACTGTACTTCACGCTGCTCTTTGTGACTTGGTGTCTTCCCATAGGTTCAATGACATCAATCAGTCAGTGAACATCTGTTAGCACTTACTGTGTGATGGGCCCTGTGCCAAATCCTGCAGACATAGAAGTGTGGCCCAGTCTGGTGCCAGGAGTATACTTCAGCGACGGGCACATGCAGTCAAATCCTGCCTCTGATGCTTACTAACTACATGACCATTGCCGAGTCACTTAACATCTCAGTTTCCACATCTGTGAAATGGAGATGATAATGCCCACAGTGACCCTACCTCCCTCATCCTGTATTTCTGGATTTGTTGTTGTTCAGTTGTTTCCGATTCTCCACAACTCCATTTGGGATTTTCTTGGCAGAGATACTGGAGTGGTTTGCCATTTCCTTCTCCAGTTTATTTTTCAGATGGAAAAACTGAGGCAAATGGGGTGAAGTGACTTGCCCAAGGTCACATAGCTATTAGTGTCTGAGGCCAGATTTGAACAAAGGAAGATGAGTCCTGGCATTCTATCCATTGCACCACCTAGCTGCCCGGACTTTTCAAGGAACTTTGGATGGATGGGAGACACTTTGTTGGAAGAGAACTTTTACAGGATTGTTGTTTTTATAACCTACCAAATCAAAAAGTGTTTTTTGTGGGTCAGTAAAGAATAAGAACAGTAGGATCTTGTATTCCCTTCATCTTTCAGTCAATGATGTGTTAAAGGAAGACTCTAGGCCCAAAAAAGTTACCCTCAATGGAACAGTCTGATTACAGATTACTGAAGTGCTTGTTTGAGAAGAACTTGCAAGGGAGCAGTGGGGGAGAAAGTTCTCAACTGCTTAAAGGGGTGGGGAAGGGTGCAATATTAATAGTTTCTAGAGGCTTTCAGGCAGGGAATGGGGGTTAAGGGAGAAGACAGCTGTAGACACAGCTAAGCAGGATGTTTAGAAATCCCCGAGCAAGGTCTCAAGTCTGCAGCTGCTGCTGAAGGTTGCCCTTGAGCTAGTCAAGGCTAATTCTGTGGTTTCTGGCAGCTATGGACATCTCCAAATTCGTCTAGAGTTCATTTCCAAAGGATCATGGGTATGTCAAGCAGCTTTGAGCCCTGGATATCCTAATTGGCTGGTTGTTGTGTAACTCCATTGTCCTGCTGCCCTGTGAAGAATGGAAGTTCTAACATGTAGTATAGTCATTACAGAGCCCTTCTTCATAGGTGTAATGGTAAAGATGTGGTCTACTGAAGAAAGTTTATTACAAAAGTTTACTTTTTCCCTGCAAGAAACTATGGATGCCCTTAATGCATATGTTTGTATGCATGCATGTATGCATGTCTGTATGTATATGAGTTTGTATCCTTTGTTGCTGTTCAGTTGTTTTCAATCATTCCAGTTCTCTGTGACCTCTGTGACCATCTCTGTGACCCCTTTTGGGGCTTTCTTGGCAAAGTGGTTTGCCATTTCCTTCTCTGGCTTGTTTTACAGATGAGAAGACTGAAGCAAACAGGGTTAAGTGACTTGTGCAGGGTCATACAACTAGTAAATGTCTGAAATCAGACTCACGAACATGTGTCTTCCTGACTTCAGGCTCTACACCCTGTCCGCTGCACCACCTAACTGCTCAATTGTATCCCTTGGATCAGGCCAATTGTATGGGACTGTCCTCATTGGTGGAGGTGAATGTCCTGCACCAGCATGAGGGGCAGGGTGAAGTTAATGAGAGCTAGAGAGAAGAGAGGTTCAGTCTATTTGATCTCCAGGCTCTTCTGGCTTCTAGCTTCAAGAGAGAGGATGAACAATGCCAGTCCCACTTCAGGTAGCCAAAAGGAGAAAAAAAAAATCTGAGAAGAAATTAACATGAGAAAAACTAGCATAGGCTAAAAACTAAGGGGATACCAATCAACTGGGGAATGGCTAACCAAATTATGTTTTATGAATGTAATGGAACACAGAACGAAAGAGAAAGAGGTAAAAAGGATCATTTCAAAGAAACCAGGAAAGACTTCTATGAATTGATGCAGAGTGAAATGAGAAGCATCAGGAGAGCAAAGTATTGTGAAGACAAATTCTGAAAGGCTAAACAACCCTGACCAACGAATTGACAAGCCGTGATTCCACAAGACCAGGGGGGGAAATGGCACCAGGTCCCTCCTGATGTAGATGTGATGGATTCAAGACATAGAATGAGATATTTTTGCATAGGTAATGTGGGAATTTGTTTTGTTTGACTGACTTTTTCTCATAAAGTTTTTGTTTTTCTTTATTTTTCTCAATACAGGAGAGGTAGGAAAAGAAATTAAATGCTTATTAATTGAGAAAATAAAAATAACTTGTAATAAGAAGTAATAATTATTTTTGATGCTGAAATTAGGAATCTATCAATAACTTGAGGCTTATAGTCTGATTGGCCTTTGAATATCTGGGGAGTTGCTCATGTATTTAATTTAGAGATTTTAATTATATGTATATCAAGAGTACCTGCAAGCAAAGGGCACATTTTAGGAAAATGAATAAAATATCTAAAAATGAAGTTGCAATTTAGAGATGATAGGACAAATATATGGGAAATCATGGTTCAGAAACAAAGCATAAGAGAGACTTTGGTACTTGTAGACTACATTGAAATCCCATCCTTTTATATCATGAGCACTGAACGTGGCAGGTACAAAATAATACCACACATAATGGAATAGATTACATTTTAACAAACAGGAAAAGACTTACTTTTGAAATGGCAGTTACATCTGAATCAGTGGCCTGTGTATAATCAGATTTACTCATCAGAGTTAAGCTCAGAATTAATAAAAAGCAAGAAAACTAGTTATAAGAAAAATATATGGTATATATTTGAAACAATAATCTATGATTAAACAAGTAACTGGTGATAAAAATGGGAAATGGACAGCAAAATTGACATCAACAATTATAATAATATTAAACAAACATTTGGTAAAAATAAATTAATTGCCAGAACATGAAAACCCAAAGATCCTAGAAAGTACCATTGTCTACAAATATCTGAATTATTTGCCAAATGGAGATAAATGGCTGCCAACAGCAATGCAGGATTAAATTGTAAACTCATTTACAAAATCTTACTAAGAAGAATGATGGATGATGATGAGTAGCATCATTTCATAAAGAAGACACAGTTGAGGGAACTGTTAAAGAAATTTTGAAAAGATATCTAACCAAGCAAAGTCATCCCAAAAGTATTTAAGGAAAAAAAAATGAAAGGAGAACAAACAGAAGAAAAATGGAAAAGATCTGCAAAAGGCGTTATAACAAATTGTTTTCTCCATCAAGGATAATAAAAACATGCTCTTGGACCTGAACATAACAGTCCTTATAAAAGAGGTAGAAACTGCACAAAGAGGAGCAAAGATGGGAAGTAGCCAGAATGGACCAAACGTATATAGAGATGTGTCCTTGAGGCAAAACAATTGTGAGGTAATTGAGAAATTGAAATATAAGGTGTCTTAAGGAGAAGGCTCCACAGACATGGGAAAACTTCTCAGATTTACTAATACCAAAAAAGGGAGAGAGATCTGAGATTATTACTATAGACTAACGTGCTTACTTCCATCTATTAAAAATATTTGAGTCATCTGTACACAGAGGATATGGACAAGAGTTTTGTGGCATGGGAAAACGTGATTAGGTTAAAAAAATCTCCATTGGAGAAAACTTCCAAATCTCTGAGACTATTGATCCATTACAGTTTTTAACTTTCACATATGTCATCTCATTTGATCCTTACAATAATTCCTGCGGAAAAATTCCATGTGACCTTGAAGGAAAAAGCCTCTTGGAGCCTCTGTTTCTTTAGTTATAGAACAAGGAGATTAAACTACCTTCCAAGTCTCAAATTCCTTAAAAAAACAGGAAGCATAGGTAATGAATATTAAATCTCCAAGTTTACAAATTAGGAAACCGAGGTTCAAAAAGATTGTCAGGAAAATGCTCAGTAGACCATTTAGCATGATACATGCATAAGCATTTAAGGAGCATGCATGATATAATGATATGCCTTCATGGAAGGAATGTTAGATTCAAAGTTGGAGAATATGGTTCAAAGTTCATGGCTTCATGAGTCATGGTTTCAAAGTCTGCTTCACCATTTGTGACTCTCTAGGTCTATTTGCTTCTCTGCAAATAGGGAAATAACATTCATTCCACCTGAGTTGTTGTAAAGGTCTTTGAGATAACTTACGTGAAGCACTTTATGAACTTTTTGTATGCATGATTTCACTGGCATGGGACACTTCTTCAATGAATGAAGATAATTATCTTTCCTTGTCTTAGTAGACAGTCTTTATAATTTGATGTAGTTAAGAAAAAAAAATTCATCTCCTGATGTCTATCCCTCCTGTGATTAACTTTTTTTTTTTTTTACCATAAGTAAGGCTGGTCCTTAGACAACAGGTATACATGGTCTATCCTAACATCCACACTAGAATGCTCTTCCACATTGGGAGGGCCTGAAAGAGTTTGTGCCCCCTTGGAAGAGTCTCCAAATACCCAAGGTCACCTCCATGTCAGGATGAGGTACCAGAGGAAGGCTCTAGTGAAAAATAATTATAATTGCTAACAATTGTTCACATGTACATAGTACTTGCATGAGGGGTAGCTAGGTGGCACAGTGAATAGAGCTCCAGGCCAGGATTCAGGAAGACAAGTTCAAATTTGACCTCAGACACTTCTTAGCCATGTGACCCTGGGCAAGTCACTTAACCTTGTTTGCCTCAGTTTCTTCATCTGTAAAATGAGCTGGAGAAGGAAATAGCAAACCATTGCAGTATCTTTGCCAAGAAAACCCCAAATGGGGTCACAAAGAGTTGGACACAACTGAACAGCAATAACATAGTACTTTCAGGTTTTAAAAGCACTTTCTTCACAACAGTCCTGTAAAGTAGATAGTGAAAGGTTCTCATCCCCCCTTTGCAGATGAGAAAACCAAGGAACAGTGAAATTTGGTGGCATGTCCAAATTGCAAGGCTAACAAGTAGCAGTGCTAGGTATTGTTCCATTCTCTGTCATTGCATTCTCAAGGGTCTAGGAGTGAGCCCTGTTTAATAAATGCTCAGTGATTGATTGATGGACTAAAACCCTGGTTTTCTAAGTCCCACTCTAGTGCTTGCTTTGATGCTTTGAAATTTTGATCAGATTTTTCTCTCCCCAGTGCCCAAAGCTCCGTATATCAGGCACTGGGGAACTCTAGAATTCCTTGAACATATTTAACCTCTAAGATGAAATATTCAAACTTAAGAAGTAGGATAAATCCAAGCTCAGGTAAATGAATGGTAATGGCAAGAATTTGAAAAAACAAAACCAAACCAAACTTACCTACTTTGTGTTTGATTCACAATATAGTTTTTCCAGTCATACTGTTGCATTAGTCATATTCTGTAGTAGTTCCAGTAAGTTAAGTCCCCCAGGCACATTTGGAAAATGGTCCTTTTTAGCCATTATGCAGGTATGCAACCGAGGTGAGAAATGAGCCCAGTGCACTAAGTATGTGAGAAGAACTATAACATGAAAATACTTGGGAGGGTATTGAATTGTAAGGGGGAGGGACTTAAGAAAGAATAAATAATGTGTAAAATAAACTTCTTTCTCCTGAACTAGTGTTTATTACAGCTGTCCCCACAATAACCTTTTGCTTATTCATTAATAACCTTTTAATTTAATTTAAATTTGTTTTTAAAAGATGTATTTTTGAGCATCTGTTATGTACAAGGCACTATGTTAGTTGCTAGAGATAGATGAAAATTAAATAGATCTTTCCTTTGAGGAGTTTGCCTTCTACTGAGAGTAGAAGTGATACAACATATATATAGGTAGGTAATTACAAAGTATGAGTTAATATAAATCATCTTTTTCCTGAGTCAATAATTTTTAAAATTTATTTACTATTAGTTTACAACATTCAGTTCCATAAGTTTTTAAGTTCCAAATTTTCTCCCCCCAAATAGAACTCATCTTTAAAAAGTAGAGTGCACTAATGCCAGGAGATGGTAAAGAAAAGCTTCCTGCAGGAAGCAGCTCCTGAACTTTGCTTTGAAGAAAACTAGTGAATCTAAGAGGTAGAGTTGAACAGGGAGCACGTTACAAATATGGGGGACCATCTATACAAAGACATGGAGGACAGAGATGCAACATCAGGTAAAAGGGGCAGCTAGCAAATCATTTTGCTATAAAAGAGAAAAATATGAAATAAATCTGGAAAGGTAGGTAGGAACCAGATCCTAGAAGACTTGCATTGTTAGGCTGAGGAGTTTGTATTTTACTCTAGAGATAATGTTGTTCATCCTTTATTTTTCAAAGAGGACCAATAACGTCATGGAATGATGTCTTGATTTGCAAATGAACTGCATATTGTGTAGTCATCAGCTTCACCCTCTCTTCCAGAGTCATCAATGTCCAGTGGCAAGATAAAAGTCAAGACAACCAGTGATGGCCTGGCATCCAGTGAATGACCTTGGTGTCTTCCATGTTTGACCAAGCTCTAAGTACTCCACAGAACCTGCTTCAGCTGCTTTCATGGCTGTTGGAATAAATTGTTCTTATTTACCCATTCTGCCAGGGGAAGTAGTCACATGCCTGGGATAGACCTCCCCCCAATTCACCAGCGGGTTCAAGTTCTATCAATTGCCCTCAACCTAGTTTAGCCTGTGCCAAGATGGTTTTACCAGAGTGTGGCCAGTGAGCATGAGACTACTTCTTGGAATCACAGGTGAGAGCTGAGTGAAAGGTGAACACCAAAGTTGAATGAACAGCCCTGAAAAGGACTCCACAAACCTTCACACCAGAGGTGCTAGTCCTCCCTGAAACACTCCATACGTAATTGTAAGACATCAAATATCTTTTGATAGGGAAGTAACATGATCAAATATGTGAAAGATGGATGAGAAAGGGGAGAGATGAGTCAAGAACAGTTAGGTTGTTATTATAATAGTCTTAAGGAAGAAATATGCCATAGTTGACCAGTCAGCTAATAGGGGCAGTAACTAAAGTTGAGGAAAAAAAACAAAAAAGCTGTGAGCCAGGCACTGAATTCATTGATGAAGGAAAGAAAGTATCCTTGGGGTCAATTTATTACAGCTACCGGAATCTTTTGGGGGGGGGAGGGCAAGACATTTGGGGTTAAGTGACTTGCCCAAGGTCACACAGCTAATAAGTGTTAAGTGTCTCAGGCCGAATTTGAACTCAGGTCCTCCTGACTCCAGGGCCAGTGCTCTATTAACTGCGCCACCTAGCCACCCCTCAGCTACCAGAATCTTGATTGGGTGGTTTGTGTTAAATGAACTTCAAAATAAGAGAGGTCACTGACTCATAGTAGTAGAGGAAGAGAGTCTGAAAGTGGTCATGGAGAGGAAGGAGTATTCTAACTATCCTTCCATGACCATTGAGTTGGATATATAAAGAGTGAAGCTGGTACTGGAAGGAGTGGCTGGGGATGCATTGAATGTCAATAAGAAGAAAGCAAAGTCTTACTGAAGAAGATGGAAGGTGTGAGGAAAGTAAAAGGTTTAAGATAAAAGCAAGTTTCTTTACTATGGAACAGGCATTCCAGAGAGCACAGGGGAATGAGGGAGTAATAATGACAATAATGGCAATAATGGCTAATATTGATATAAGAGCTTACTGTGTTCCAGGCCCTGTACTAAGCACTTTACAGTGATTATTTCAGTGGATCCTCATAACAATCCTGGGAGATAGTTTCTATTATTATCCTCATTTTGCAGATAAAGAAACAGACAAACAGAATTTAAGTGACTTTTCCAGGATCATAAAGGTAGTAAGTGTCTGAGGGTGGATTTGAACTCAGGTCCTCCTGACTCCAGGTCTAGTACTCTCTCCACTATACTGTCTAGTCTAGCAGAATCTACAGTGGGATGGGGTGGGGTGGGGGGGCAAGGGGGAGCTTATTGAACAAGATAGGAGTAAAGGACTAGGCTGTGAGAGATGGGGAAAAGGAGTTGGTACAACGATAGCTGGGGGTCAGAATCACTGGGATTGGGGCAAAGATGAGGAGTACGGAGTGTGGTAACAATTGAGGAATATATCCTTGCTCAGTACCAGTGGGTGGAGAGTAGTTCATTGAGGGGGACAGGTGGTTAGACTATTCAAGGACCTCCCTTGAGATTACTCATGGCAGGTGATGACATGATGTCCTGTGAGGCCCAGTAGCCCCACTTCACGGTCTTTTTTCTGCTTTACTGTGCTGAGCTTGGTCCTAAAGACTGATTAGGAGTTTATAGAGAAGCTGGAGTTAGAGACTGTAACAACCTGCATGGTGGTGAAGATTGTAAATGTCCCCTCACTTTGATAGAATAAAGTGCTTTAATGATGAGGAATGAGAGGACCAGCCCCCACCCCACGTCAGCACAAAGTGAAAGATGAGAAATCCTTGGAGACTGGACCTTCTTTTTTCCTTCCCCAAACATTTTCCTCTCTTTTTACTGCCAATGCAGTTTTACGATCAGGTGCTGAGGGTAGGAATCAGCAAGCAGCCAGAGCACATCAACTCAGACACATAAAAATAGCTTGATAGATGGGGAGAGCATGGAGTAAATGACAAAGAAGAATAAAAAGTAAAACAAACAAAACAAAAAAACCCCACCGTGATGGCCATGGATGAGTGTTTGTTTCTAATTAGAACGTTTTTCAAGCTTTTCCAGCTGGTATGACTGGAATAATAGGGACAAGCAGAAGGAATATTTGAGATGGTGTCATCTCCCTTTGAAAAAGTTAACCGAGCTTGTTTTTTTGGAAAAGGCAGGAAGTGGTCAGAGGGGAGCCTCTCTGGAAAAATTGAGAAACAGAGAAGATGAGGAAAACAGCCTTGCTGTTTCTTACTTGATGAGAAATAGAGAAAGTTATTTTCACCTTTACTAGTCTTGGTTTCTTTAATTCAGTTCAATGGAGACCTACTAAGTGCAAGGTGCCCTGCTAGGCAAACTGTAAAGCCCTGTGTCGATGCCCACTGCTGATGGTATAGTTCCTTGCTTTTTGGAGCAGCCCTTGCTGAGTGACTTCTCTGCATCGCCATATGTCCGCTCTGCAGAGATATGAGAGGGGCCCACTAGACTATCTTGCTCCCTTGGCTCTAAGAGGAAAAACCGTAGAGCTTCTTTCTCTTAGACTGATGGAGGGGTGTGTGTGTGTGTGTGTGTGTGTGTGTGTGTGCGTGTGTGTTGAGGAAGAGAAGTAATTCTATTCCTTTCCTCATCACAGAACTTTTCCCATAGCTACCCAGACTCATATAGAATGGAACGTCAAAGTTCCACTGGACACAGTTGGGGAAATGCCTTAATCTTTCATTCTTAGCTGGTTTAAAATTCCTCTCATCAGACAGCAGTATGAGAAACTCTTTCTGAAAAGCTATAATTAAAACGTTGAAACACTTAATTTTTCTGATCAACACAGTGACCAACCACAATTCCAGAGGATTCTTCATAGAACAGGTTACCCACTTCCTGCCAAGAGAGGTAATGAGCTCAGGGTGCAGGATGAGACACAATTTTTAGACATGGCTCGTGTGGGAATTTGCTTTCTTTATGCACATTGGCTGCAAGGGTTTTTGTTTTCTTTCTTTTTCGATGGAAAAGGGCAGGGAAGGAGAGAAGATGGGTTTTCCTTAATGGAAAATAAAATTAAACTTTAAAAAAAATCAGTTAAAATGCGTTGCTCAGAAGGCTGTGTTAGTTTTAGTCCATTTCAGGGCCATCCTGAGGGGTGTCAGACACCAGCAGAGAGCACATGCTCAGTTTGGCCTTGGTGCTCTGGGTGAAAGATTTTTCAGGAATCCTGGAATCTTCAGAGAACTTGGTACCCATCCCTCTACCCTCCCGTGGGTTTTGACCTGCTCCAAAGCACCAGCCCCACACTAGGTGTCACTGTTCTTTTGGGAGAGTTGTTGCTACTCAGCTGGGATGCAAAATAGGTCTTGACCCATTCTCCGTTTGGGGTCACCTTGAACCTGTCTGGGACCTGGGTGCTTTGGGCAATCACTGCCGGCAGGAGGGAGAGAGGTCTCCCTAATCAAAAGGAGTGGCCCAGAGATTGGCTTTGCAGCTGGGGAGCAATCAGAGATGAGGAGAGAGCCTTTGCCCTGGGTCTTCCAACTGTTGCTGTTGCATCCAAAGCAATCTCATTCCTTGGAATGGGATGAGGAATCGCATCCCTTTTATGTGGTACAGTTGTCAAGAAGGATTCAATAGAAGGAAAGGACTGAGAACTTAGCACTGGCATTTTCGAGCTCCACTCCCCTCTCCAGGATACCCACCTGTGCCAGGGAAGGGAAACATCCAGTGAAGCTAGAATAGTCCTGTCCAGCATGGATCTCTGCCTGGCACTTATACCCCTCTGGGACCTTGCCCTTGGGCCTGTTTCCTCATCTGTAGAATGGAAGTGGGGGGGAGGATGTAGGTGTAGAGGGGGTTGGGCTAAATAGCCTCTAAAAGTCCATCCGACTTTAGATCTACAACACAATGACTGTCCACCCTTTCTCTCTGAGATTTACACTCTGTATGTTGTCTACCCCCATTAGAATGTGGATTCCTTGAGGCAGAAACCATGTTTGCTTTTCTAGGTATTCCCTGGTGCTTAACCCAGTGCCTGGCACACAGTAAGAGTTTAATAAATGCTTGTTGACAGATTGACTGATTGTCTGACTCACCCCATGAGAAAACACAGAGGCTAGAGGTTCCAAGATTGCAGCCCCCTATATTTCTCAGTGGAAATTCTTTGTCACTAGCTGGGAAATGTGAGAAAATATCTCAGACATCCTTCTTTTTGGGAATACCCAGAAAGGTAAAATTCCCTTTTACCTATACTCCAAGAAATCCTCCCAAATTGTTTTATTGTAGTCCAATTTTATCCCAACAAATACAGAGCCAAAATTTTTCTCCCCTCTCCCCTCCTTCCACTTCCAATTTCTGGACCTAAGAGGATGAAACAGATCTGATACCCACCCTTTATGAAAGAAGGAAGGAAGGAAGGAAGGGAAGGAAGGAAGGGAAGGAGGAAGGAAAGAAAGAAAGAAAGAAAAATAGGAAGAAAGAAAGAAAGAAAGGAGGGAGGAAGGAAAGAAAAAGAGAAGGAAGGAAGGAAAGAAAGAAGGAAAGAGAGAAAGAGAAAGAAAGGAGGGAGGGAGGAAGGAAGAAAGGAAGGAAAAGTAGGTTTTGAAACCTGTAGAGGAAGTAGGTCCTATAAACTGTTATCTTTCTGATGCCTTATCCTGGTGACCCTGGCTTCCTGAAAGTTATGCCAATGAAGTGAAATCTTTAGCAGATTCACCAAGCTGGAAAGGATTCAAATATCTGACTGGTTATGAATCTGTTATCTCAGGTATAGACCAGCTACGTGCAGAGGCTCAGCACAGTGTCTTGTATACAGTAAGCCCTTAATAAAATTTTATTGAATTGAATCATTGCATCACCAGAAAGCTGGTTACCAGGTGATATGGGTGGGGGGACAATCTATTAAAATGGCTTACTAAGGCATCTATGTCCTTGGTTGGTCCTATGTAGATGAAACAGATGTCTTTTAAATTATTGAGGGGGAAGAAGAAAGGTTGCCCCATACAAATCATAAATACTGTTTCTCCTCTTAGAGCTTTGAACTTTTCTTGTGTTGTTTTCTCTGTCTTATTTCTTGGGATGTTTGACATAGAAAAGGATGTGGGAATTGAAGTATAACGCTACTTTATGGCAGGTCCCAAGAAGTATAAATAGCAGTATCATTGTCCACTTTTCCTAAAATCCACCAAGCAACAAATCAGTCAAGTGTCAACAAGTATTTATTAATGATTGAACTAGCAACTCTGGTGTGAGGGCTTGCTGAGTCCTTTTCAGGCCTGCTCATCCACCTTTGGTGTCCACCTGAGTCACCTAAGTCTCACCTGGGGCTCCAAAAAGCTGTAGCATGTGCAGCAACCACACCCTGGTAAACAGTCTTGGAAGAAGGGCTAACCCGGGTTGAGGGTAACTGAGGGGTCTCAAACCCAATTAGGGGGATTTCTGCCCCAAGTATGTGAAGGCTTTCCCCTGAAGAATAGAAGGACAGTTTGTTCGAAAGACCATGGAGGCAGCTGAAGCAGGAGATGTGGAGCCCTTAGAACTTGGTCAGACATCAAAGATGCATCCTGGGCCATCACTGGTCATCTTGGCTCTTGTCCCTGGACTTAGATCACTTTGGGAGAAAAAGTGAGGCTGATGACTTTGCGCAGCTCTGCCTCATTTAAATCCAATTCACCCATAAGTCAAGACATCACCTTGTGATGTCATTGGTCCTCTTTGAAGGATGAACAACAACCACGACAACATCACAGAACACTTAAAAACATAACCCCTGCCTCCAAGGAGCTCACAGTCTAACAGAGAAGACAACATGCAACACATGTGTACATAAGAGAGACATATAGTGTCAATGGGGAGCCATTTGAGGAAGGAGGCACTGGGCCTGCCCAGTGTGGCAAGGAGGAGAAATCAGGAAAGGCCAAAAGGTGGCATCTGAGCTGAGAGGTGAGGAAGGAGAGCAGTCCAGGCAGGGGGCCTGCAATATTTCTACCACTGTTCAAAAAGCATAGAACCAAATTGTTTTGTTATAGAGTATATATACCTGAAAAAGCTCTTGTACAATCCAGTTTAACAAACATTTATGTTACATCCAGTAACATCTCTATTGGAGCATTTCCTCTTTTCAAATCTGTGGTTAATACTGATGCTTCTTTTATCAGAGCCAACCAGATGATCATGAATCTAGACCAAAAGCAATTCATGAAACAGCTATAATAGGATATTGGATCACAAAATAGAGGCACTGTACAGCATGTGTAATTAAAAAGGGGGAAGGGAAAGAGGAGGAATAAACATTTATATAGAGCCTACTATGTGCCAGGCACTGCGCTTAGTGCTTTTTTACAAGTATCATCTCATTAGATCCTCATAGCAACCCTTCAAGGTAGTTGCTATTATAATCCCCATTTTATAGTTGAGGAAACTGAGGTTAAGTCACTTGCCCAGGGTCACACAGCTAATAAATTTCTGATTTCAGATTTGGATTCAAGTATTCTTGACTCCAGGCCCAACGCTTTATCCACTGAGCCATCTAACTGCTTCTGTTACACTTGAGAGTGTTGGATTTACCTTTGACCAAGCAATGCCATTTCTAGGGCTGTATCCTAAAAGATCATAAAAATGAGAAAAGGACCCACATGTACAAAAATATTTATAGCAGCTCTTTTTGTGATGGCCAAAAACTGGAAATTGAGGGGATATCTATCTATTGGGGAAAGGCTAAACAAATTGTGGTATATGAATATAATGAAATATTATTGTGCTATAAGAAATGACAAACAGGCAAACTTCAGAAAATCCTGGAAAGACTTATATGAACTGATGTTGAGAGAAGTGAGCAGAACCAAGAGAACATTGTTCACAGAAATAGCTACAGTGTTCAAGGACTGATTTTGATAGAATTAGCTCTTCTCAGCAAGGCAAGGACCTAAAACAATTGCAAAGAGCACATGATGAAAAATTCCGTCCACATCCATATGATCAGAATGCAGAGTGACGCAGATTATTTTCTTTTTTGTTTTGTTTTTTCTTTCTCTTGGTCTCTCCCATTCATTATCATTCTTCTGTGCAACATGGTTAATGCGAAAATGTGTTTAATTGGAATGTATGTGTAGACTCATATCATATTGCATGCCATCTCAGGGAGGAAGGAGGGGGGGGGGAGAAAATCTAAAACTTATGGAAGTGCATGTTGAAAACTAAAAATAAATAAATAAATTCAAAATAAAAAAGAGTGTTTGATTTGGAGTGATAGGATCTCAGTGAAAATCCCAGTTCAGCCGCTGAGAACTTAGGTACTGGACCTCATTTTCTTTACCTATAATATGAAGTGGTTAGACTATGATGTCTTAGGTACCTTCAAGTTCTAAATCTGGGATCCTTTCCCAAATGGCTTCTACTTCTCACATAAACTTCTCAATAAGAGCCCGCATTGACTCACAAGAAACCACTTTGCCTTCTCAACACAGGATAAAGGTATATCAAATACTCAGGGAAAGATCTAGAAAAAATTCACTATAGGTCTAAGAACAGTGTCCCGTGTGACCTTGGGCAAGTCACTTAACCCCAACTTTCCTGCCTTTCCCCTCCAAAAAAAAAAAAAGCAAAAAAAAAAAACAACACACCCAGTGTCCTGGCTTGGGAATTCTGGCCTCCTGGCAAAGGAACAAGGCAATCCCTAAGATATTCTTCCCTCCCTACCTCTGCCCCCTCTCCTCCATAGGGTATCAGGCGATCACCTGTGTCATGAAAACCAGAATTAAGAACATAACCACCATTTTCCCTCCTATCACACGTTGATTAAGCCTTCAACCCTTTGTCTTATCCTTTGTCTTATCCTCTCCTAGGCCCTTTTCAAGTTCTCCCCACTTAGAGCTTCCTCACTTTACAATCCCATAGCCTTCTGAGGGATGTAGTTATAAAGAGAGCATGGAATCTGTACCCAAACAGACCCTCTTATGTCTATTCAGTGTCTCATATTCAGAGCCTTGAATCAAAGGATTTAGAATTGAAAGTGACCTTGGAAAGTATCCAGACTAAATCCCTTATTTTACAGATAAGGAAACAGACCTAGATGGATTAAGTGACTTGTTGAGGGTCATATAGCTACTAAGTAGGAGAGCTGGTATATAAATTCAGATCTTCTTTCTCCAGATCCTATACTCTTTTACCTGCACTTTGTGCTAGGAGCTAGGAGCTGAGGTGGAGACAGTTTAGTCAGAACATATAGTGCTCTCATAAGGCTTGCAGTATAAGGGGTTCATTAGCTACATGGTACCGTGGATTGAGTGCCAGGCCTAGAGTCAGGAAGATTCCTCTTCCTGAGTTCAAGTCTGACCTCAGATAGTTCCTAGCTGTGTGACCCTGGGCAAGTCATTTAACTCTATTTGCCTAAGTTATCTCATCTGTAAAATGAGCTAGAGAAGAAAATGACAGACCCTCCAGTTTCTCACCAAGAAAGCCCCAAATGGAGTCATGAAGAGTCAGACATGACTGAAACAACTGAACACCCAATAACCACATAATAAGGGTATGACACAAACATGCTTGTAATTAATAAATGTAATACTTCAGTACATCAAAGAGGTTCCCAATAGGTGTGTGTGTGTGTTTGAGGAGGAAGAAGGATTGCAATGAAAAGTTAAAACCAATGTAGGTAGGGGGGATGAAGAGGAATCAAAGCTTCATGGAGAAGGTAGCATTTGAGTCAAGCTTTAAAGTCTGGGTAGAAATTTAACAACAACAACAAAAAGGAATTTAATAGATAAAGGAGAAAAATAGGACAATATTTATATCTCATGGTCATTGAGTGTGTCAAATAAAATACTATGAACTATCTTCTAGGACAGTGAAATAATATTGTCATAAAGATCATTTCTTTATGAGTCTGTGTATCATAATGGAAATATACCAAGACTTGGTTTCTTAGAACTGGGTGTTGGTGGCCACCTCCATTTAGACCAGAGATGGCTATGTTTCAGAGAAACAGGCTGCGCCATTCACGCCATGGTCAACATGTTGGCAGAGCCCTTGATGACTTTGGGTGGAGGAATTGGAGGAGAATATTTCAAAAACAAATCCTGGTACAGGATCCCAACCACCCAGCGCAGCAATTTCCAAAGACTCACCCTTGGAACCAGTGTTCCCTTTGAAACAAAGTATGTGGCCTGTCAGCGTCCTTTCCCTTTGATTAATCCAGGATTACTGAGAATGTGCAGTAATGACAAGGAGGCCAATGAGGAAGGGACCGCACAGGGCTTTGACATCAGTGCTTAGCAACAAGGGGGCCAGACTCTCCGTGCTACCCGCTCACTTTGTCTCAAGCTTTATTTTCTGGGTTTTTTTTTCTTTCCCTGACAGACTTCTTTCAGATGAGCAAAGCAGAAGACCTTTTTCATTTAAAAAAATTTTTTTTCCTGGAGCCCACTTTTCTGCATAAGAATCTTGTTGGCACTGCTTAGATACAGGTTATTTTCCAACCTGAGAAATACAGCTAGTAAGGACTCTGTGTTCTAATTATTCAGTTGAATTTACAGGTAATTCCTTTGTAATATCTGCCAAGTTTTAGTCTGTCCCCCTTGATTCTGAGTGTATCCTTCTGCTCTGTTTTCTGAGAAACCTGACGTAATTTGGCTGGAGAGAGATGATCCATTTATGGAGGGCGGGGTGGAACTGGTATGATGATGGCTATTTTGGAAGAGAGGTTTTGATTTTACAAATCCAGTCAAGTAGATGTGATTCTCCGCCTGCTTGTTTGGGGAGATAATCATGTATTATAGGTTAATAACCTGGCCCTGCAACTACCATAGAAATGGATGTTGATTGAAATCTTACTGGGTTTAGTTGGCTAGAACTGTATATTTAGTATCTTTCTTTCACAGAGGACTTGAAAATAGACAGGGTAATTACATATAAAGAAGACAGATCTAAGAGAACTCCCTCTTTTAAAAAAATGTGTCAACCAATAAATAACAGTATCTTAGGGAGCCAAATAACAATCATGTGTGTGACGAATAGTTTCTGTTATGATATTATGATAAAATGATGACAAGCTTAGGGTCTAGATGGCACAGGGAATGGAGTGCTAGACTTGGAGTCAGCAACACGAGTTCAAATCCAACCTTAGACTTGTGAAATCTGGGCAAATGACTTAACCTCTGCTTCAGTTTCCTCATTTATAAAACGGAGATTAATAATAACAGCACCCATCTCTCAGGGTGCTTGTGAGGACAAAATGAAATACTATTTGTAAAATCTTTTGCAAACCTTAAAGTGCTACATAAATTGTTGTTGCTATTATTACTCTTTCTTTTATAAAAAAATCATCCCAGGTGTAAGACAATTTTTGCTTGGCCTAAATTGCTCCTAGAAAGAGAGAGACCACTTCGTGGTGAGCATAGACTGAGAGCTGGAAGAGATTTCCAACCCCCTCTTTTTGCTGATAAGGAAACTGAGGCCCAGAGAGGAGGGGATTTACCCAAGAGTGGCAGAGCTAGGATTCGAACCCAGATGCTTCAACTCTACACCCTGTGCTCTCCTCATAACAGCATACCATACTTCTTCATTTCAAGCATGCTTCCCGAATTTTGTAGTTTGTGTTAATTTGCTTCTTTCCTACTTTTCTCTAAAGTGACTACAGTGAGAGAAGTCTCAAGCTCCCAGATCCATCCCTATGACTTTGTGATGAAAGCTAACCCCCCTGGCTGTGTTTCTTTCAGGTTGACAGTGGAGTAGCCCAGCTGAACCCAGAGAGTTACTGGCTTAGGTTTCCCCAGATGTTTGCATCCTTGGTCACAGTGCTCTGATCCCGGTCCCCAGCAAGGACCAGCCCTACCCCCTTGGAGGAAATGGCTAAGCAGTCTCAACAACAGCAGATGAAAACTTCCTTCCTCTTCATCCAGCTGCAGCCCTCCCCTGCCCGAACTCCCGCCCAGTCTCCAGCATTCACAGCCCTAGCCACAACCACAGTCTCAGCAGCTGCTCAGAGGGGAGCAGTGAAGGAACACAGTTCCCTAAATCCCAGGACACAGCCCTCAGCAAGCCAAGATCTCTGGCTCAAAGGAGGGGTGGTAGAGACTCCCTCTGGGCTGTTGCCAGAAAAGGACTATGGGACAGACTGGGCAGCTACATTCAGCTGCTTTTTGCTGAAGGAGGAGAAAGAGGAAGAGGAGGAAAAAGCCAAGGATCCAATCCTAAGGAAGGGTTGTGTGTCTCATTTCTTGCAACACCACGCTCTGCCTCGTCAGGAATCTGGACAGCCACAGGCATGGCCATGTAGCTTTCCTAGTCCAGCTCTTGGGATGAGCAATGGGACCAGCGGTTCTTTCACAAACTATTCTATCATTTCTGCTTCCCAAGCCCCGTGGGGCATGGATCACAGACCCAGGGCTGTTTGGGGGCCCTCGGTACTACAGGCAGCTCTGCCAGCTGCTTGTAGAAGAACTACCAAGGCAATGCAGTGGAGTGTGGATGTTGCTGGAATGTCCCTCACACATCCAGGGCAGCTTCAGGATCTTCCAGCTAGAAGTGGAAGTTGCTGTTTGATGGAGCCAAGGAGTGGTAAAAGAGAAGCCAGTACCCCTGTGTTGGCCATAAAAGCGGAGCAACGTAGATACTGCCCCCAGGTACGGACCAGCAGGACTTACCTGGCACCACCAGCTGCCCCACGACTTAAGGTAAGAACTCTATGAAAGCTTATGTGGCCCAGTCCTCCAGAATCTCCTGAAGAGCCATCCTAGAGACTTGAATTGGGGGAGGACAGATTGTAGGATCGTACATTTAGAGCTGGAAGGAATCTTAGAAACCATCAAGTCCAGCACATTGATTCTACAGACAAGGAAATAGAGTCCCAAAGAGGATAAGGGACAATGCAAAATGGTACAGCTACCATCTCAAGTAGAATTGGAACTCAGGTCTTCATTACTCCAAGCAGAGTGCTTTATCCACAGGTCAGATGTTCCTACACAAAAGACATGCCAAGCATCTCTTCCCCTCTATCATAGCTTTCTCCTTGGCTATTGGCATATCTGTGTGTTAACATGGATCAGCACTATACCTACTTGGAGTATCTTCTAGTCTTCTCTTGGAATAGGGCTAGGGCGGCTGTGACTCAGCCGGGAGGTAGGAACCAATCAGAAGGGCCTCCATGGAGATGTAAGGAGATTTCCCTATCTGGAGCCTCTTCTGGTTACATCACATACTTCTGTCGCTCCTGAGCTTCTGGCTTCCTAAGCATGGTGATCTCTGCCCTTGACACTAGCTAGTTTCTTACATCTTGCACTTCTCCCCATCCCACAAATTACTCCACAATCCATCACCTCTGGTCTCCTGGATCTTCCTGACTAGATAACCTCCCTCTCCTGACTCCAGACATTTTCTCTGGCTGTTCCCCCCATTGCTGGAATGATCTCCCTCCTTATCCCTGCCTCCTGGCTTCCTTCAAATCCCAGCTAAAACCCCATCTTCTATAGGAAACCTTTCCCAAAACCTCTTAATTCTAGTGCCCCCTCTTTGCTGATTATCTACAGTTTAGCCTGTATGTGTACAGAGTTGTTTGCATGTTGTCTCCCCAATTAGATTGTAAGCTCCTTGAGGGCAGGGACTGCCTTTTGCCTTTCTTTGTATCCTGAGCACTTAGCACACTGCCTGGTAGATAGTAAGTACTTAATTAATTTTTATTGACTGGCTAACTAACTATGACTTTGGATAACTATTTTGATAATAATTCGTATTGATATCACACTTTATAGTTTATCTTCTCTAGGTCATAAGTACTCCTCACCTACAAAATGATGGAGAAATGGACCAAAACTCCTTCTTACTTTAAGATTCTATAGTCTCACCTCCTGCCTAACTCATTTTTAAGCATGTCTTTGTCCATCTCTCCCATCCATCACTTTCAATTCCTACCATGCCTACTCCTATATTCCAATGTCCTCCTCTAACTCTGAGACTGTATAGTTCAGGTAAAGACCTGATCAGTCCTGAATCGATGAAGCAAAGGGAGGATGATACTTCCTAATGCTATGGAGATACTATCATCCTATTTGTTTCTATGCATATGTTGGGGGGAGGGGTGGGAGAGTGGGTGTATTTGAGGTTATAATTGAAGTATATGGGAAACTGATGTCACGGGATCCCTTGGGAAAATTACAGGAGAAAGGGCAAGCTTTTCTCTGTTAGGAACAGGAAGTAAGGCTTGGTCAGCACTTTTGCCCAGTTCAGACCTAACTGCTGATTTACCTTCTACTTTCTCCTCTTAATTGCTTCTTTGCTGGGAGAGTAGATTACTTGTATTTACATGGTTGAAAGGATGAGAGCCCCGATCCTGTTTCCAAAGACAGCCTCGAGGGGGAAAAAAGGAAACATTTTAGAGCTTCCCCCTTGTGAAATAACTCATACCATCTGGGTTGCTGGGTCTCTCATTTCCTAAGGGGATTTGGGTCAAATGGTATAATCATTGTGATAGAGAAGAATAGGTAAGGGGCAGTGGCAGACCCAATGGTAATTTTTATACTTGGAAACTATTCTAGTGACTGGGAATCCTTTTCTTCCCTCCTAATCTCTCTCCAACAAAAATTTTCAGAACTGCTATTCTGTCTCCTTTCCTCTTTTCCTTCCTGAATTTGGCTAGGTATATAGATCCTAATTAGCACCTCCTTCAGCCAGGTTTTTAACTTATCCATTTATTTTTGAGAGAACTTCTTAAATAGCTGCCCCACCTCTGACCTGGTTTGGATCACTCTGGCTTTTCCATGCATGGTTCTGTAATCATGTCTTATGGGAAGAGAAGAGATGGATATCAGAGTCAGGGGATAAATATATATAGATAGATATTTACTATATGTACTGTGTACAAAGAGCCACTAGGTGACACAGTGGATAGAGCAAAGACTCATCTTCAGGAGTTTAAATCTGATCTTAGATACTTACTAGCCATGTGACCCTGGGCAAGTCACTTAATGCTGTTTGCCTCAGTTTCCTCATCTGACAAATGAAGATCCATAAAATTTCTGCTGGAGCAGCTAGGTGACACAATGGAAAAAGTGCTGGGTGGAGTCAGGAAGACTCATCTTCCTTAGTTCAAATCCAACTTCAGTCACTTACTAGTTATGTGACCCTGGGCAAGCCATTCTGTCCTGTTTGCCTCTGTTTCCTCATCAGTAAAACGAGTTGGGGAAGGAAATGGCAAACCACTCCAGCATCTTTGCCAAGAAAACTCAAAATGGGGTCATGAAGAGTCAGATGTGACTAAAAAAAATGACTGAACAACTATATACAAAGTACCTTGCTAAATGCTGAATATTATATATATGTATACACATACATATATGTGTGTATACATACATATGTATAAGTGATATATAAGCAAACAAGATAGTCCACGCCCTCAAAGAAGCTACACTTTAATAAGGGAAGACAACCTATTAAAAGGGAGCTAGAAGGGGTAGGGCTAGTGTGGAAGAGTATGTGTGTATGAGTGTGTACATCTGTATGTGTGTGTGTTGGAGATACTACGCATTAGGCTTACTAGTCAGAACAAAAAGATGGCTTGAATTAGAGGGCCAGTCATACCACTTCTGACCTGGTCTCGTTGTAAGCCCCTTACTTGTCCTGTGGGGTTATGGGAAAGAAAGAGAAATTACAGTGGGACATGAATTATTAACCTTTGCATGTGTATCATGGACTCCTTTGGCAGTCTGGTGAAGCCTATGGATGGATGATCCCTTCTCAGAATAATTGAAAAAATGAAAAATTTCAATTAAAGGTTAATGAAAATAAAGATGTAATTTTTTCCCATCCAGATTTATAGGACGTCCTGAAATCTGTCAACTCCTTGGGAGTCCATGGGCCCCAAATTAAGAACCCCTGGACTAGAGGAGATGACAATGAAAGTAGTCTCTTGGTCTTGCTGCCTAGACATTGTGACTTTCTGTAGTAGTGGCACTAGGTAAGCATTTCTGCTCTCAACCTTGCCTCTGATTTGGCTATGCTACCTTTTCAAATTTTACTTCTCCCTGGGCCTCAGTTTCCTTCTCTATACACTGGTTAGACTAGATGATCCCTAAGGTTACTTCCAGAATTTTTTGTTTGTTTGTTTACTAGGCTTTGTGTCTCCCACCTCCCTGCCACCCACTCCTCCAAGTCCATAATCATTTGGAGTATTGGAGGGTTTAGCAAAATTGCCCAAAAAGAATTTTTCATCTGCCCAACCTCTGGTATGTATTTTGTTAGGCATACAGTGTTAAGAGCAAGTTGGGGAAGCAACTCATTGAGACAGGAACTAGGGGATATAGTGAACCACAGTTCGTTACCCTGCCCTCCAGACTGGAGAGATTAATTTAGGAGCATGACACACTCTTCTTATCTCATTGTTTTGGAGTTTAGCTACATGACTCATAGCAAAATGATAGAAAGGTTGGTGCTTAGAAACTTCTGGTTATGTGTGTACTGCATGAGTGGTGAGGTACATGATTACCACAGCAGGAATCTCTAAGGACCTTGCTCTCTAGAATTCATGATAGATGGTATTTGTTAAGTCACGAATAACCATGAGCAAGAGCATTGTTATAGGACAGAGAACTCCTGTTCCTGACCCTTTAAGAACTGTGGGAGGTACTTCCCCCATGGCAATTTTCTAAGCAGAAAAGTTTGAATCTCACACACCAAAGTTCTGCCTTCCTATGGGTGCCATTATCCAAAATGGTTGATTTTCTGCCTCTTTGTGAGAAAAGTATGGGTATGAAAGTAAAAGCTAGCGATCTAGTTCCCTTTGAGAAGTCTAAAGAGCAAATGCAGTTAATGGAGTTACTATTCCCATCAATTATTTTGTGGCATGGTCCTGGGTTGGTGCCTCCTTCAAACATGGTTTGATATTTCCTGATGGCTTGGGGACATAGTGTGCACACTTCTGGGTGTATTTCCTGGCTGATGGTTGGAGAAGGGCTGCAGAAAAGTAGTGGAAATTCTGCTTAGTAACCTAGCATTTTTGCCTAGTTTGCATCCTGGTGGTGGCCCAATCCAGAAAACCATAGAATTCCAACTCAGCGACATGTCATTATAACCTTCTAGAGCAGTGGTTCTCAACCTTCCTAATGCTGCCACCCTTTAATACAGTTCCTCATGTTGTGGTGACTCCCAACCATAAAATTATTTTTGTTGCTACTTCATAACTGTAACTTTGCTACTGTTATGAATAGTAATATAAATATCTGATATGCAGGATGTATTTTCATTGTTACAAATTGAACATAACCCACAGGTTGAGAACAGCTGTTCTAGAGGTTAGTCACTCTGTTGTTCTTTAGTCATTTCTCAGTTGTGTCTGACTCTTCATGACGCCTTTTGGGATTTTCTTGTCAAACATACTGGAATGGTTTGCCATTTCCTTCTCCAGCTCATTTTACAGATGAGGAAACTGAGGCAAACAGGGTTAAGTGACTTGCCCAGGGTCACACAGCTAGTAAGTGTCTGAGGCTGGATTTGAACTCAGGAAGAGGAAACATTCTGACTCCAGGCCAGGTGCTCTATCCACTGTGCCACCTAGTTGCCTAGTTTAGTCAGTTCAGATTAGTCTAAATACGAAGAATATGGAACTAGGAGTCAGAAGACCTGTGGGCTAGTCTCAGCTCTGGCCACTTACTAACCATGTAACCTTGAATAAAGTATTTAACTTTTCTGAGCATCACTTTCCACTCTGTAAAAATATATGGACAAAAACTCCCTGTCTACCTCATGGAGTTATTCAATTCAACTCAATACAATTAGACAAATACTCAACTCTTTTGTTTTTGTTTTTGTTTTTTTGCTTTTTTGGAGGGCAATTGGGGTTAAGTGACTTGCCCAAAGTCACACAGCTAGTAAGTATGTCAAGTGTCTGAGGCTGCATTTGAACTCAGCTCCTCCTGACTCCAGGGCTGGTGTTCTATTCACTGCGCTACCTAGCTGCCCCAACTCAACTCTTAATATGGTAAATGATATAGGATTACTAAGAGATGGCCCTGATCTCATGGAGTTTATCTTCTCCTTGAGTAGATAAGATATATACACCAATAATTATAGTACACATTAGAATGTGTAGAGTGAATAAAAAAGGCATAAAATGCTCTGTTAGGTGGTAGAAAGAAGAAATCACTTTCCAATGAAAACGTCAGAGAAGGCTTCATGGAAGGTGTGGCACCTGAACTGGGTCTAAAAGGATGTGTAAGAATCAGATAAGGTGAGGTGGGGAGGGCACACTAGACAGAGGTAACTTTGTGAGCAAATGTATGGAGGTTGGAAATCATACCGTTCGGAAAGGAGACCTGCTGTAGCGATAAAATATACATTATAGTTCTTCGTAAATTGTAAAGCTCTCTATACACATGTATAAAGGCTTATGTCATTGCTGCTGTTGCTAATAATGATGAAAATTCATTTGGGTCTAGCTGACCTTCCATGTTATGACTCCCATGTCCTGCTGACTCTATGAAAAGGAAAAAGGAATTACTGTACTTTGGCTTTGCCTCTGAGCCGGAAATGTGAAAACCTGAAAAGCCAAAGAAATTCATTTTTTAAATGTCAGAAATCTTTCCAAAGACTTTTCTGGGTTTTCCCTATAAAACTGGGAGAAAAAAAGCATCATTTTTCCTGAATCATCTGGGATTTCATATGTCTAAATATACTAAGCATGGAGTTTTTGTGAACAAGTTATGTATAATACATCTTTGTTTCTAAACCAACAGTGTAGCATTACTTATATTTCATGTTTTCCAAACCCTCCCTCCCCAACTCTCCTTAAATAAATAATCCAGCAACCTCAAGTGGCTCCCCCCCACACACACACCCCAATGTTTTTCACCTCAAAATTTGACTTTTCTGTTCTTGGTACCTTGTATTCACCCTGTCTCAGCCAAATTTTTGCTGGTGTTACATGACTAGCTACCTCTGCAAGCTTTTATTCCAACTTCCAGGGGGTGACAAAGGACAATGGCATTAGGTAGGTGAATGTAAACAGAACTAAGCAGAATTTCAGGAGGACCAAATGACAATACTTCTGGTCTGCTCAATAGTGCATAGGCTAGAGAATTTGAATTCTAATACAGATACTGTTTCTGGCTTGCCAGTTAACCCTGGACAAGTGTTGGCTATACGAGACTCCATGTGAAATTGCTAAAAATTGTTACTTCCTGTGATCTATGACTTCACAACTGTGAATACTCCTTCCATCAATGCAGGTTGCAGCCCCTTTTATTCTTTTGCACGTGGTCTATGTGACTATCTATGGCTAAAAATTTTGCTACTCTAAGGCCAAGGTTGAAGTCTCTCCAAACTTAGCTAGGCTGCTCTCAGATGAAAGACATATCATTTGTCACTCCACCCATACTCCAGCCTTTTCAGCCTAGTAGGACCTGGCAATGCTTATACTTCATTAGCAGAGCCTTTGAGAAGTCAGGGTCATCTCTACATTATGATGAGGAATCAAGAATAGGATATTAGTGTAAGGAACTCCTGGCACATGGGATATTAAAAGTATGTCTAGCTCCTTAGAAGGAAGATATTTGTAGTGGACAGAGGAATGAGCTACGACTCAAGAAACATGGGCAGTTAGCCCTGGCCCTGCTGGGTCTGTCTCTTCGTTCCTCTGAACCTCATTTTTCTCATCATAAATAAAACTCAGAGATAGCAGGGAAGGCCAGAGTTTTTGGTTCAGTTAGGAAGACCAATATTTAAATCCTCATTTTGACATTTCACTAACATTTTATAGATGAGTTCCAGAGAGATTAAAAGACTTGCTTATAGCTATATAATTGAACAGTTTCTTGCTGGCGGGATTCAAACCTAGGTCTCTTGACTTCAAATTCAGTGTTCTTACCATTGTATCATACTGTGGCCCTTCTAGATCAAATGTTCTATTATATCTATGATCTAAGGCCCTTTCCAACTTGAAGATCTTAGTATAGTGCCTGGTACATAGTGTAGGAAGTTAGTGAATGTTTGATAGCTTAATAAAGGTGAAATGTTTTAAAAACCAATTAGATTATTACAGTGACATTTCATTGAAATTATCTTCAAGGAAGAAGGGAAGCATCAGAATGGTCTCATGGTCATACTGAGTCCCTTTCCAAGGTTATTAAAGTCAAGGTTGCCTCTACAATGGTGATGCCATTTAGGGTCATCTAGTATCAGACTTTTCTTAAAGAATTTCATATATCCCTTGGGACTCCAGGGCTGTGGAACCAGTGTTATATTGGGCCATAGGAACAGAACTCCATGTATGTACATTCTTTCACTGATCTGATTTCTAATTGAATGAAGCCATTTTGGGAACTGATTGTTGACCCTAAAGTCTACTTCCTCCAATAAAAGAGGTAATTTGTCTCATCTAGGTAAGCACTTTATCACCCTAAGAGGCTGTTTGGCTTTCCTTGTTCTCTTGTTGGGATCAATTTTGTTTAATGCATAGAAGGGTGCCTTTATAAGAAGACTCCTATGCACACTTTTGAATTTTTGAAAAGAAGCTAGAGCCAAAGGAAGTATCCACAAATATACATAGAGTAATTGTAAAAAGAGTAGGCATTTAAATAAAAGTACCATGAAGAATCTTTTATAACAAGCTGAGAAAACAGTCTTAATTTACTCTAGAAACTATACTTTAGCATTTTTGCCCTCTTAGTCTTGACACAGACAACTTGATTTTACTGCTTGAATAAATCAAAACTAAGCAACTAAATGGCACCATGGATAGAGCACTGGACTGGGAATCAGGAAGACTCATCTTTCTGAGTTCAAATCTGGCTTCAGACACTTACTAGCTGTGTGGCCCTGGGCAAGTCACTTAATCCTGTTTGCTTCAGTTTCTTCATCTTTAAAATGAGGTGGAGAAAGAATGGCAAACCACTTCAGTAATTTTTGCCAAGAAAACCCCAAAATGGGGTCACAAAGAGTTGGTCATGACTGAAAAATGATTCAACAAGAACAAAAGATAGCAGAGTGGTCTCCACGTGACTCCATCCTGTCACTTCTCTCAAGATCCCAACATTCTCCTTCTCTTCCCCACTATGTCATACTTCATTATATCCTTCCATCAAAGATATGTTGCCACCACTGAACAATTGTTAAGCTTTCTACATCTCCATTCTCTTCCTTGGAATGACAGTTGACTTTTACATCAGAGGTGAAACGTGAGAGAATGGTGTTGTAAGCATAATTTAGACTAGGAGTCGGGAGAACTGGGTTCTCATTCTGGCTCTGCCAATAAATCCCTTTGTGACTTGGACAATTCTTTTCCCCTTTCTAGACCTCAGTTTCCTCAATTCTTAAAATAGAACTTTAGATTTTTTAGATTCTATCCAGGGCTAATGTTTCTTGATTTCATTAGTTTGTCCCAATCCATTTATATCTATAGTTACAAAAATGCATCCAAATGCCACCTGGCTTTAAGAAACCTAAGTTTCTAACATGATTTTGCTACCTATTACGGAATAATTTAAAATTAAGCATAATCTACTTTTCAGAGCAGGAAGTCAGGGATTTTTTCTTTTAAAAAGTGAGACATAGACTAAAAAACCTCTACAATTCCTGTGCTATCAAGGTCTGGGTAAGAATGTTAAAATCTTTAAGAACAAATTCTGGCTGGGCATGATGGCACATGCCTGTAGTGTTTGCTACTGCAAAGGCTAAAGCTGGTGGATTGCTTGAGTTTGGAAGTTCTGAGCAGCAGTAAGGCCTATCAGATTTCTATTTATGCTAAGTCTTGTACCAGTATGTGAACCCAGGAGTGGAGAGCCACTGGGATGCCTGAAGAGGGGCAAGATAGCCCAGGTCAGAAAAGGTTAAAAAGTAGATTAAAACTTTCCTACTGATCAGCATTGGAATCAAGCCCAAGAGTAGTGACTGTACTTCCTTCCAGAGATGAAGGAAGAGAAAGCAGAAACAGCAGTAATGACAACTAACAACTTCTGGTAATATTCATCTAAATTTTCAATGCAGAAAGTCCAAAATTTACAAAGAAGGGTATTATTAGCCAATCAGTTAGATCTTTGCCTTTGAATGCTATGAGGGAGAGAATTTACTTCTTGTTTGTCTACATGCAAAAATACACATTATTTTTACCCCAGTCAACAATTCATTTGTATAAAATTATGATGATGGAGCGGGAAATTGGTACTGGGGTTTTTTCAACCCCTTGAAATTTGGTTAGGAGTAAAAAATCAAGCTAGTTCCACTGCTCTTCTCAATTTGTTTTCTTGCCTGTCTCTCTGAACAAGATACTTTTATTATCCAATGTATAAATTGCAAACTGACAGCTATATATATTTTCTACCAGCATTTTCAAAAGGTATCAGATGGACTGGTTAAAGAAATCAAAGGGTGGCAAATAAGCTGAATGAAGAAGCTGTCTTTTTTTTTTCCCTGAAATATTCTCAAGATTAGGAAAGCAGTTTCTAATTCAGACAAGAGAGAGCTACTTATTAATGCTCCTTATAATTAAATGGTACCTGAAAATCAAATCATCATCTGATGAAGTTTGGAGAAGAATTTGGCTGTAGATGGATGCAATTTCATTTCTCAGAAGGTTTTTTTTTTGGTAGTGAGTATACAAATAAACAGAGATACAGTATTCACTCAGATATAGGTTCTTAGGCAGATATTTCATTATATAGCCTGCCTCTCACTTCCTTTCAGCTTCCCTTCCACCTTCTGGAGCTTTTACAGTTTGTAATGTTAGGTACCTGTAGAGGGCTGAATTTCACTATGTTTAAGAGCAGGTAGAGCTAAGATAGGCACCATTGCTTTGAACCACTTCTGGGTTCTATCAAGTTTGCTGTCCTTAAAAATCCACATCAGCAGAACTATTTTAAAGGTAGAGAAAAAGAAGGGATAGGACTTGCATATAGTTAGCATTGTCTGGCAGTTGCAACTCGGCATTTTTAAAATCAGTTTATAAAGTAATCAGCAGCTCCTGACTCTTTTTTTGGCTGCCCTCCTCGTTGTGCATATTTCCTGTGATTATATTTAGTCAACTTATTTGGAATGCAACTCTCATTTTTCAGGACTTAGTATTGGTGTGGGATTTGACATTAACCCCTTAGTTGCTCAATCTACTAAGCAAAGCATTTACTGAGGAGTCCCTGAGGTATTGTTCAAGCCATCATATTTTGTCTACTCTTTAGAGCCCGTGCTGTTTCCATAGGATTTATCTGTTATGCCTTAGAGGTGAAGTCACAGCTACTGTGAGGAACGAATGAATGAATAAATGAATGAGCACTTATTAGGCCCTATATGCAAAGCACTGTACTAAGTAGTGGAGATACAAACAGAAAAGTAAAGTTCAAGGAACTAAAAATTCTAATGGGGTAGACACATATTGGAGGTTTGAGCTGCAAGTCATGTGAAAAAGCTCAGTGGTCCTTAGGGTTCAATAGCAAAGTAGAAGGTAATGTATCTTCTTTAATTTTATTTCCATGAATGAAAATCATCATGATTTCTAATGTTGGGCCATTTGATAATGTTAAGGACTTTGGTATCAAGAATTTTCTTTTTTTGGGTCTTCAGTAGCTATAGTTGCTGAGGAGGTGGAAGCTTCAGCACCCACAGAGGCAATTTGCAGGTCAGTTAGCCACAAGGGTTGCTCCCCTAGATGATACATGCTAAGTAGCTGGGTTGGTGGGGTTGGGAAAGAAAGAGTGACTGCTATTCCTAGGCCTCTTTGGGGATTTGGGAGGAATAGACTGCTCCACAGAAGTGAGTTATTTTTCTAGTTGAAGCACATCTCTTTACATGATTTTTTTACTTCCATTTTTGACAATTTTTGGTCAAAAGTATTTCTATCATGATAATACTCCAATGTTTCCAAGATCTCATGGACATGAGTATTCCCTCCCACATCAGAGAACCCAACCCATCCATGCCTGTGTAGCTCTTGTCTATGCTTTTCCATAAATTTGCCACAGAGGTTCCACCTAACCATTTAGGGGCCTTACTTGCTTCCTCTTCTCATGGTCTTCAGGAAGACATGGCTTTTCTATCTGTTATCCTTCACTTTCCCTACACGACCAGCCCTTCATCTTGTTTGTTCATACATTTCTTCCATAATATTCCTTATTCTGATTCCCTTCATAATTGCTGAAGTCTTGTGTCTGCTCCTTATCATTTTCCCCCTGTTGTCTGCCCTCACTATCAGACTATCAGCTTTCCCTTCTCTCTATTGTTAATGGACCTGCCTCTTGTACATTCCCTCTCTAGCCCTTCACCTCTTTCACTGCCATCAGATATAAATCACTTCTAATTTGCTGCTTCTGATCTGATGTGAGCTGGGGAAAATGGATTGCTAACCTTGTTACACTTGTGTCCAGAGTCAGAATAAAAAGCTCTGTATGGGGTACAGGGCCTGAAGGTTCTCCTATCAGAAAAGTACATGAAATCTGTGACATCACTTTTGGCCATTAAGAGGTCTTTTTTTGCTTCCTGCCTGGTTCTCAGCCATATTCTGAATCATTGAGGTTGACTGGTTAAATGTCTCTTCCTATCAGAAGATGAACTCTCTGAGAGCAGTGACTATCAGAACTATGTTCCCCTAGTCCTTGGTCCATAATATGCACTTACAAATGCTTTTTCATTCATTCATAAGTGAACCTAGATAAATGAGACATTGTTATATCTCCCCCACCCCATTTTAGAGATGGAGAAATTGAACCCCAGCATATTTAAGGTGCTTCCTTAATGTTATCCAGTAATTCAGTCATAGAATTGGGGTTTATATACCTATTTTCTGCTTCCTAATAGAGTTAGTCACACATTACGTCACTCCTGGGTTAAAATTCTATTTCTGTCATGTGACTCTGATAAAGTCAACTTCCTTCAATTTCCTTATCTATAAAATGAAGGAATTGAACAGTTCAGGGTAGGTAATCTGTGACTTCGAGGTCACATGAGGCCTTCTAAGTCCTTGGATGCGGCCTTTTGACTGAGTCCAAATTTTACAGAACAAATCCTTTTATTAAGGGGATTTGTTCTGTGAAGTTTAGGTTCAATCGAAGGGCCGCACTTGAGGACATAGAGGGCTATGTGTGCCTCCAGGCCACAGATTCCCCACCCCTGAGAGACCATCTCTGTGATGTCTTCCAGCTCTAGGTCTATGCCTCTATGATGCTAATTTTCCCAAATAGCAAATAATCTTCCAAACTCTTTTCCAAAGTTCCATTACTTTATAGAGACAATGACATTTTCATCTCATATGATGATATCTATGTATATAATATACACTTATGTATAGAGTGTATATAACATAATACAGAATTTTATGTGTCACACACACATACACACACACACATACATCCTCCCCAGGCCACGTACATAGTAGGTACTCAATAAATACTCATTGACTGACTGATTCATTTGATCTGGCTAGTCTGCACCTCCTTTTAGGATTTTGAGTTTTTGTTGTGAATTTCATCACTTTCTCCTGGACCCACTTTTCACATTCCTAAATCACTAAGAACTGGGAAGCTCATCTCCCCACTCAGAACTCATTACTGACCTGACTGTTTAACTGCATAGAGTAGTGATTTGTAAAATGTCATTATTCCCAACCAGGGGTCAAGCCAACATGGAATGGAATACTAAATTGTTTTGTAGTTCATGAATTTCACATGATGTTGTTATTCAAAAAATGTGTTCTTTCTCGGGTGACTTGGGTTGATTTTTTTTTTTTTTAAGGATTGGAAAGCCGAAGTAGCCAAAGGATTACTGTAATATTTCTCTTTGTCTGAGACTGGTTGCCTTGTTTTTTAGACCCACTTTTTAGATAATCTTTCTAACCAGTGCCCCCAGATACCTTCCTCTAATCCAGAATCAGTTCATATGCCAATATCATAGCAGTGGTGTTCTTGACCTTCGAATGAGAAAATAAGTTATTTTATTCAGCTTATTAAAGCTCATTTTTACTCTTCTCATACTATTTTAGATAGACATTTCCCCCCCTTTTCTCATTGCTAACCTTTCAGTAGGTAAAGTCTTTCCTTTTCTTTCTCCCTTTTTTCTTTTTCTATTGTGAAGGCTAATCATGATTGCTTTTTTTTTTTGTTGTGCTTTCAAGTCTCTGTCCAGCATCCCTCAGCTCTTTGAAGGAAAGGCATTGTGTAAATGCAATCAGTAATTATTTATGACAACTGGATACAAGGATTGCAGCTTTGATGAGTTGCTGGTTACTCCATCTCATTGTCAAATGGCTTTATTTAATGCTGTGACCTCGTGCTGCTATGATACAAAGCAAGTTTTTAAAGATGTGGCTACTCTTGCCTTTGTGAAGTTGAAACGTATTAAAAATAAGTTTTATTGATGCTTTTTGTTTGTCTCTCACAGTCATTTAAGGCCATACCCTCCTTGCCTTCAGGAATGAACTGTGCCTTAAAACTGTTGAGCCAAAACAACTGATCCAGTGACCTAATCAGACCATATATATGACATACTGCCCTAATCCCCCACTTCTTAGCCAAGAGAAGAGAGGTATTTTTTCATCATTGGTTCCATAGACTAAGACTGGTAATTACTGTTACTTGGAGTTTGACTTCCTTTTTGGTGTTCTTCCTGTTTACACTATTGTATATATATTCTACTACAGGTAGCTAGGTGGTACAGTGGGTAAAGCACAAGCCCTGGAGTTAGGAGGATCAGAGTTCAAATTTGACCTCTGCTATTTATTGGATGTGTGACCCTGAGCAAGTCATTAAACTCTGTTTGCTTTAGTTTCCTCATCTGTAAAATGAGCTGGAGAGGAAATGGGAAACCACTCCAGTACCTTTACCAAGAAAACCCTAAATGGGGTCATGAAGAGTCAAATATGACTGAAATGACTCAACAACAAAACAGTATATTCTACTATTATAGTCTTTATGTATAGCCTTGTATCAGCAAGCACCCTGGCATACCCAGGGTGGCTGCTAGCACAGGTTCTTAGATCTGCTTTTCTAAAGGAAAGCAACTCAAAATGGCTTAACAGTCTCACTTCAATCAATCAAACATATATCATTTACCTAGTTCAGGGGGAAAAAGTCAGCACCCTGAACTTCAGAGAATGCAAACACAAGTTACAAACACAAATTACAAGCAAACGAAGAAACAGATCAGCAGACGGGCTTCCAGGCATCTGACCATTACATCCATACCTAGTCAATTACCAGAGAGGGAAGCACCAACATCTGGGTTTTTCACAGCCAGGGGGCTCAATGGCTTCCCAGAGTCTCAGCTGGCTAAATCACACAACTCTTCTCAAAGTGAGCCCCAAAGCAAAACTTCCCATCAGGCCGTATATATAGCCTTCTCCTGGATAGGAGAATGTCACAGCCCTCTTGACCCACTGCCCAATCACAAAGCAACAAGGCAGAGGGCATTCCTGAAGAACAAGCCTCCTGCCACAGGCTCCCCGTGACCGCAATCAGCCTATTAGGGGGCAGAGTACATTTTCACATAGGGGAAGGTTCTCAGAGTCACATAGCCACTTTAGCAAAGGGCCTAGGGGCAGGGAAGATCTTCAGATTCCCATAACAAGCCTTCTTATGGTCCTTCTCATTTCACTTTTCATCAGTTTGTATAAATCTTCTTATGTTTCTCCAAATTGGTATGGTTGAACTCTAAGATAGGTGAAGTCAAAAATGGGGAGACATACTAGGAAAATATTAGACAAATGAACAAAAATTAGTAAAATAAAAAACAATGAACAAGAAAAATGATTGTGATGCAAGCAAATTTATTAGAGTTTGTGTGTTATGGCAGAATGAGAGTTGGATCTGGAGTCAAAAAGCCTCCTATCTCTGACACTTATTAGCTCTATGACCTTGGGCAAGTCACTTTACTTTTTTATTATATTTTCACTACTTCCCTCCCTTAGTATTTAGAAGGAAAGTGTTTTGTATAACTCAAAGTACCTTATAATTCCAAGATATACATTAATTAACAATATTAACTGACAGCACTTTGAAGTTCACACAACACTTTACATATATTATCTCACTGGAGTTTCACACCTATCTCTAAGGTACATATTACAGGTATGATTTTCCCCATTTTAGGTCTAAGGAAACTGAGACTCAGAAGGGTAACAACTTGCCTATGGTCACACAGCTATTAAGTACTTGTTAGAGGCCTGAAGTCTATCTGATTCCAGGGCCAAACCTATGTCCACAGCATTGTAAGGCTGATTTTAAGGTCAGAAAGAAAGTGGTGAGTAAAGAGACATGTAGTAGGGTTGGGGTGGAAGTGACCGTTTCTCTTCCATCAGTCAGAGATGCATCCTATGATTTAAAAAGTACAGGAAATTAAAAAGTTTTATTTGTTCCTTTCATTTTAAAATTTTTATTATTTACTTATTCATTGGTGATGAACACCAAAAAAAGAGAACATTTCTACATGCAATATAGAACAGAAAAAGAAGAATGTATGTGGATCCATGAATCTCTATTATGTACAGCTTGCTTTTAACATATAAATGTATGTAAAATTTAATGTGACTTTCAAAGTTATCTTGTTTGTTTCCTTCTGAACTTTCTTCTGTTCTCTTTTGTGCATTAAAAAAAATGCTGTAATGAACTTCTTTTATTTCTTTCCTTCCCTTTTTAGTAATACTGTAGCTAGTTCCTCTCTCTGCTGAAGCCTTCCCTCCTCCTAAGCATCCCTTTGATTTTACAAAGCAGCTAAGGCCCAGAGGAGTTAAATAATTAATCCAAGGTTGAACAGGTGGTGCAGAGCAGGGGCCAGGTCCTTGGAGGAGTTAGATGTTAAGAGTCATTTGAATTAGGAACAAGAAAAAGTTTATGACCCAATGGAACCCTGACACATAATATAATTAATCTAATATAATAAATATCATATGATATAATGCAAACTAAATAATTAATCCAAAATTGAACAGGTGGTGCATAGCAGGGCCAGTTCCTTGTAGAAGTTAGATTTTAGGGGTCATTTGAATTAAGAACAGGAAAGAGCTTCTGAGTTCGTGGAACCCTGACGTATAATATAATTAATATAATAGACATCTGATATAATGTAATGTAACATATGATATGATGTGATGTAATATATGATATGGTATGTTATATGATATGATATGATATGATATGATGGCAGCTGGGTAGTACAGTGGACAGAGGGCTAGATGTGGAATCACCAAAACCCGAGTTCAAATCTAACTCCTACAAGGAACTGGACAGGTCAATACCTTTTTCTGATTCAGTTTTCTAATATTCAAATGAGGATAATCATAACACCTACCTTGCTACCCCTATGTTGTTGTGAGGAGGAGATAATTTTTGTGAAGCAGTTTGCAAGCTTTAAAGAACTACATGGGGGCGGCTAGGTGGTGCAGTGAATAGAGCATCAGCCCTGGAGTCAGGAGGACCTGAGTTCAAATCTGGCCTCAGACACTTAACACTTACTAGCCATGTGACCTTGGGCAAGTTGCTTAACCCCAACTGCTCTTGCAAAAAAAAAAAAAGAACTACATGAATATTAGGTATTATTATTATAAAGAGTACTTAAGGTTTTTCTTAACCCTTTCGTGAGGTTATTTGTCACACAAGACACTCTCTTTCCTGACTGCCACTTTTCACTGGCCATCCATCCCCTATGTCTGGAATGTTCTCTGTCCTTCCTCCTTTCTACTTCTTAGCTTCTCCTGCTTCCTTCAAGAATCAGCTCAAATCCCACCTTATACAAGAGGTCTTCCCAAGTGTCCCTCTACTCTCTCCCCTGCCAGCTATTAATGCCCTTTCATCCACTCTGTATGTATCTCATGTGTATCTAGTTGTTCACATGTTGTCTTCCTGCCTCCCCCATTGGAATGTGAGCTCCTTGACAGAAGGGGCTTTGTTTGTGCTTGTCTTTGTAATCCAAGTCCTTAACCTACTGGCTGGCACATCATAAACATTGGATACATGTGTGTTGACTTGCCAGTTTACTAGAAGATCTGGGTTCAAATTCTAACTAACTAACTATAGGGGGGTACAGTGGAAAGATTCATTAATTTGATTTAATAAGCATTTATTAAGTGCCTACCATGTTCTAGGCACTATGCTATGCACTAAGGCTATAAAAAGAGGCAAAACACAGTCCCTGCCCTCAGGAAACTTACAATTGAATGAGAAAGATGACGTGCAAACAAATATGTGCAAAACAAGTTATATAAAGGATAAGCAGGAAATAAGTAAAAGAGAAAACGCAGGAACCAAAAGAGGTTAGAGAAGGTTCCCCTTATTAGAAGGTGGCATTTTAATTGGGATTTAAAAGAAGACAGGTAGGTCAGTGGTCAAAGCAGAGGAGGCAGAGCATTCCAGGTGTGGGGGAGAGCCAGGGAAAATGCCCAGAACCAAGAAATGGAGTGTCTTGTTCATGGAACAGTCAGGAGGCCAGTGTCATTGGACTGAAAAACACATATTGGGGAGTAAGATGAAAGAAGACTGGAAAGGTGGGAGAGGTCACTGGCTTTAGCATCAGGACACCAAGGTTCAGATCAAAGCTCTGATGCTTACCACCCAGTGTGACCACGGGCAAGTTACCTAAACCGCTCTAAATCTGTGAAATGAAGGGGTTAGATTAGATAACTTTTAAGGTACTGTCCAGCCCCAAATCAAGGATCCTATGATCCTATGTAAGTCACTGAAGCTCTCTGAAAATCAAATGTACTCATCTGTAAGATAAGGCTGATAATGCCTGTGATGTTTACCGCACGGGATTGTTGTATGGATTAAATGAGATAATATATGTAAAGAGCTTTAAAAACTTTAAAGTGCTGTATAAATGCCAGTTATTTTTATTATCACCGGCTAAGCGTCTTGCAGGAACTGCTTCCTTCAGCTTTTATAGCTGAATGTGGTAGATCCCACAACCTGGGCAAGATTTATAGTTCATGTTAAACCCAATAGCTCCCTTGTGCAATTCTCTGAAGCTACAAATGAAAATGAATGGTCTTCTATAGGCCTGTTGTAAAAACTTCCTGATATTTACATGCAAACTACTGGAAGTAAATAATCATGGCACCCTATGGCTGTGCTCTGAGTATAGTGGAGTGAACTCAAAAGTGTGGCAGACATTTAAAAGGTACTCACTTTGTGTTAACCTCCTTCTTATCTCTGTTGATTTACTTATAACTTAAATGGGGTCATCCCACAAAAGTTATCCATGAGGTGTTGGAAGCTTACAAATTTATTTGGATTTATGATCTCTTTCTATCACAATTATCTACAACAGGGAAACTGAGGCCAAGAAATAGCATAGGAGTTTTTGTTGTTGTTGTTGCTGTTAGTCATGTCTGTCTCTTTGTGACTCCATCTGGAGTTTTCTTGACAAAGATACTGGGCTGGTTTGCCATTTCCACTCCAAGTAGAGTGAGATGAACATATCCCATGTGGACTGCCCACTTTCCTACCCCAAGTCTACTCAAATGGTGCTTCGTAGAGCACCAGGAAATGTTGACCAGTGTATATAACATTATATAACCACAAAGACACATTAACAATTTAAGCAGGCATCTGCCAGTTGAGCTAGTGAACATACCGTCATCTCAAGACTTAAAACCCTTTTCTTCTCTTGTGCACAATTCCTTTTTTAGATCTGTTTGAGAGGTCAGGAGGATCAGAGAAAATATCTTCTTTCAAAGATCTCTATTTTCTAAAGCCCTCTGCTTTATGCCACTGACCTGAGATTTTAATTCTCTCTTTCCCTATTACCAAGTATGAAGATAAAGTAAGGACCTCTTCCAAATCAGTGCTACTGTAGATGCTGATGATGATTAAGAGTAATTAACCATCCTAAAGGTCAAGATTTTACCTGGTGGGGAAGGAAAAAGGTCTGGTCCAAGCCTTAGCCAAAAGAGTAACCCAAATGTCCTATTGGGCCAAGCACAAGAGTTTACCAATGAGACACATTTTAGACATGGCTAACTAAGGTGGGAATTTGTTTCTTTTTACTTTTCTTTTTTGAGGGGAAGGGAAGGAGAAGGACTGGAGGTGGAGGGGAAGGAAATCAAATGCTTATTAACTTTGAAAATTATTTTTTAATTATTGTTTTTGGAGGCAATCAAAATTAAGTAGTTTGCCTAGGCTCACATAGCTAGTAAGTGTCTGAGGTCAGATTTGAGCTCAGGTCCTCCTGACTCCAGGGCTGATACTCCATCTACTATGCCACCTAGCTGTCTCTAAAACTAACAATTTTTTATAAAGAGTTCACCAATATAAATGGATCCTCTGGATTCTGCAGGACTTATGCAACAGATGGCAGATCAAGTCTTCACAGCAGACAGAAGGTTAGAGAACACTATGAAAGAATAGCAGAAAGGGGCTGGCAGATGAGTTCGTCTCACCTAATATCTCTGATACAACACATATTATTGGGTTTGTTATTCTTTTTTTTCCTTCTTAAATGACAGCAGCATGTAAGCCAGACCATGCCCTTCCTTGTCAGGTTCTATCACATGCTGCCATGAGCCTAGACAACTACAAAAACAATTTAGTATTTCAGTTTTGTTTTGTTTTTAGTTTAAAATCTTTTGAACTTAATATCTATTTTTGTCTACATTCTTTTCTTTATTTTCCCATTCAGACAGCAAACCCTCCTCAGGGCTTTGACAGCTGTGTCAGATCCCCATTGTTAGTTTCTGAAAGTCCTCACAATTAGGGAGCAGGATGTAGAATTTGAAGCTAAAAAGAACCAAGATCCTTCTTTTTCCCCTTGTCCTCATCAAGAAAAGCCCCAAAATGTCTACTTCCCTTTACTAGCATCACTAATTTGTCTATTTTGACAGCTTCATGGAGAAGGAGATATTTATAACCAACTGACTAGATAAGGAAATAGACAGACTCCCAGAATAATGGGAGGCCCCAACTTATAAATTTCAGAGGGTTGCCTTCATTAGCCATGGTGGACACATGGTTGGCCAAGATAGAGGGAAATGAGACACTCTGAAGAAAGTGCCATGATACTCTGTGGGGACTATTTGTGCTGTCTTCACCTGCTCTGACTGTGGTTTACTTCTAGTTAATGGGTAATAATAATAGCTGTCATATAGATAAATGGATAGATAGATAGAGAGATAGAGAGATAGAGAGATAGATAGACAGATAAAGTGTTTTAAGGTTTGCAAAGCACTTGTTTAATCAGAAGGTATCTGATTCCTGAATCCCCTTCCTTGAGTTCTATCACTTGCTGCTGGCCACAGGTGGGTCTGGCTCAGACTCTAGCCCATGAGGTTACTGTTCTGTCTTCTGGACCTACCCTTCCCTTAGAAGAGCATATGCTTGCTTGGGGAATGTCTCATAAATGACCCAGACATTTTGAGTCACTGATCAAAGTGCTCTGACTCCAGACTCTGACTCCATGATGATAATGATGATGTTGATGGTGGTGGTGGTGGTGGTGATGGTGGTGATGGTGGTGGTGGTGGTGGTGGTGATGATGGTGGTGATAAGAACTACAGTGATGATGTCTGGTGGCCCTATCTCACCCAAACTGGAAGTGCAGTGGCTACTTATGGGCCCAATCCCCCTCCTGATTGTTTGAAATCTTAACCTGTTCCACTTCTGACCCAGTCCAGTTCATCCCTCCCTAGGCAGCCTGATGACTCTCTGCTCCCAGAGGGTTGCCATATTGGTACAGGTTTTTGAGCACATATGCTATTGTCTTTTAGCCCTATAGCAACTCAGAAATTCCACACTCAAGCAATCTGCTTTCTCAGCCTCCCCCATAGTAGGAACCACTAGCGTATTCCACTATGTCTGACTCTATGGGGCTTTTTAGTGTCCTTACTTAGAGTTTTAGTACTTGTTTCACCCAAAGTAAATGAAACAGATATTATTTGGTTTCTTTTTCATTTTTCCTCTTTTATAAAATGAAGTTAAACTAGATAACTTTCAGTTCTAATAGTCTGTGACTTTGTAAAATGAAGCAATGGATATGAAAACTGTTTGATATGTATATATGTATATATATATATATATATATATATATATAAAGTGGTATGAAAACATTTATTATTATTCAGAAATATGAGAAGAATCTATAATTTCCTTGGAAACTCCCACTTTGAAAAGAATAAGCATTTGCATAGCATCTGCTATAGGCCAGGCACTGATACTTTACAGATATCTCATTTGATCCTCACAATACCCCTGAAAGGTAGGTACTGTTAATATCTCCATTTTGCAGATGAGGAAACTGAGTCAGAGGTTAAGTGACTTGTTCAGGTTCTCCTAGCTAGTACATGTCTAAAGATGAATTCGAAATCAGGCCTTACCTGAAGTTGGGAGGACCTGAGTTCAAATTCGGCTTCAGACACTTACTATGTGACCCTAGGCAAGTCACTTAACCCTGATTGCCTCCAAAAATAAAGTAATTAAATTTTTTAAAAAAGAAAAAAGAAATCAGGTCTTCCTGACTCTAGGCCTATCACTCTACCTTGCTACCTTATCGGCCACCTTCTATCTAGCTGGTGGAAAATTCTTTCCACCAGTGTAGAATACAGCCTATTTATGTCTTAGTAAGGAAGCTCCAAAGTAGTGCAATTAAAAGTATTCTGGATTAGGAATTCAAGTCATTCAGTCAGTCAACAAGTGTTTATTAGCACCTGCTATGTGCCTAGCATGGAGCTAAGCACTGGATAAGCAAAGAAAGGCAAAAATATGGTCCCTGACCTCAAGGAATTCACAGTCTAACAGGGCTTATTAGCTAGTAACTAAAGTCAACCACAGCCAGGCTAAATTAAGATAGTGCAATCATCTCATTCTTTACCAAGAAAACTGCTCTCTGCTTTGCTCAGCTCATCAAGGAGGAGGTAGTCCTTCTCCTCACCAAGACCAGCCTCTCTACTTGGGCTCTTAATCTTACCCCTTTCAGGCTCCTCTCGGAGCTTGCCCTTATAATTGTCAGCACAGGCCTGACAGCATCAATTCGCTGCTGAAGAAACTTTAACAACTCTCTATTGCTTCCAGGATAAAACAGAAATTCTTCTCTGTGTCCTTGGCATTTGAAGCCCTATTCAATCTCCATTACCTTTCCCCTTTTCCCTGCCCCTACCCCATTGACTCCATGTTCTAGCCCAACTGACCTACTTGTCATTACCCAAAGTTCCATCTGTTTCTATGACTTAGCCTAGAACGTCCCCCAAAGCCTCAAAATATTCTTCCCCTGGCATCGCTAGAGAAGGAAATGGCTAAAAACTCCTTTGCCCAGAAAACCCCAAATGGGGTCACTCAGAATGGGGTACAACAGAAAGGACTTATCGCTGTCTCTTGACAGTGTCCCTTTAAGGGTCAGCTCAAGTACCACCTTCCACATGAGGCCTATCCTACACTTGGCCCAGTTGCTAGTGAGCTCCCTCCCTCAAAATGATTTTGTATCGACTTTGTTTATAATTTGTGTTCATTTATTTGTTTATATGTTGCTTATTCCCAGAGAGTATAAGCTTTTTGAGGGCAATTCCTTCAAATGAATTTTATCTTTGTATTCTCGGACCTAGCCAAGCGTTTCACACATAGAAGATGCTCAGTAAATGCTTTTTGAATTAAGTTGAATTAAATAAATTAAATAAATGTTTTATAGCCTGTTGCCTTCTGCTGCACTACACTGTACTACATTGTCCTTTAGATTTTCTTATCTTCATTTCTTTGGAGGCTATGGTATTCCATAGCCGCCATCACTACAAAAAACTGATTAGGCTCTAATTAATGAGATAAAAAATGTCCATTCCATGTGTATTCATTTAATTAAGGTGTTAAAAATCAACTGCATTGTGGGAACTAGGTAATTTTCCTTGCTCAAATACTGCATTTTCATTTTGGCAACCATTAAAATTACTAGAACTTTTGGCCCTAACTTCAGAGAACCCATCTCAATAATTCCTTCCCCAAATATTAACTAGTTCTTCTATGCTCTTGCCTGTTTGTTTAATCAAAGCCAAGTTTTCTAGCTTGAATGTCTCATAAGTACCTTCTTAGGAATGTCATTGATACAAATCACTTCATATTTTCCGGGTTAACAAAATACTTTTGAAATAGTTTGCAATTTTAGTTGAATTAAAAACAATTCAGTTTGATTTAGCAAACATTTGTTAAACATCTACTATGTGCAGGGTTTTTTGGTGACACCCAGAAAGTCATTTAATCTTTATTTGCTTAGGATAACTCCCAAAGATTCATCTACTAATTTAGGGCAAACTAATGTAAAAACCATTTTTAGCTTTCAGGCAGTACAAATATAGGCCAACAGGCTGGCTTTTGTCCTCCAGACCCTGTAGTTTGCTGACCCTTGCCATTGACTAGCCTGAATCTGCCTTAGTGAGGAAAGCTTTCACACCATGTGCTCCTTACAATGACAAAGTCTTAGAACCTTCAGGAATTTGCATGTAGGCTACTCTGCACCAGGTATACAAAACAAAACAAAACAAAAAAACTCTTCTCTCAAGGAGTTCACATATGATGTGTACTAAAATGACTATAATACAAGTTAGAAGGTAATAGGTGTTCAGAAGAGGTCAGAGAAAGATAATGCTCATGGAGGAGGGAATTTCTTTTAGCCGTTTTAGTTCTATAGGATAAAGAGCATAAATGGAGTCAGGAAAGGACAAGATGACCGCACTGCTGGAATGTAGAACATACAAAGAGAAAGGGCAATGAGATGAATCTGGAAAGGGAAAGGTCAAAAACAATTTTGAAGAGGGCCTTTAATGATAGGGTGGTATTTTATTCAGTGTTGTTCAGTCATTTTTCAGTCATGTCTGACTCTCCTTGACCCCATTTGGAGTTTTCTTTGCAAAGATATTGTAGTGGTTTGCCATTTCCTTCTCCTGCTCATTTTACAGATGAGGAAACTGAGGGTTAAGTGACTTGGCCAGGGTCACACATCTACTGTCTGAGGACAGATTTGAACTCATGAAAATGTGTCTTCCTGACTCCAGTCCCAGTGTTCTAATCCTATGCCACTTAACTTAAGATACTATATTAGTAATTATTATTAATAGAAGTTCATTTTGGATGACTTTTAATGCTTTTCTGTATGTGGGCAGTTCTGATCAGATGGGCATGGTCATCTGCAAATGGATTCACTGCATCTAGGGCCACGTCCAGTGGTCCTGATCTATATCTGGCCACTGGGCCCAGATGGTTCCAGAGGAGAAAGTGAGGCTGGTGTCTTTGCAGAGCCCTTCTTCACTTAAATCCAATTCACTTGCGTGTCATGGCATCATCTCCTTGATATCACAGTCCTCTTTGAGAATGAAGGTCAAAGAACAACATCTCCACAAGGACATACACAGTACATGTATATATTTTCTATGCTAGTTTAAGAGCACTGTAGTTTCATTTTGTTACACAAACCCTGGCAAAGGCTGAAATCCCCCCATGTCCTGGTACTTGTTGTTCAAGAATTGCTAAAGCTCAAAATCTTCATTCTCTGAAGAGTGAGTGTGGTGCAGGTTAGAAAGATGGCCTTGGAGTCAGGAAGGAGTAGGTTCAAATCTCATATCTGACATTTACTACCTGTGTTGATTGTGGACAAATTCATTCATCTCTGAGTGAAACGAGCAGAATAATGTATGTCTCCATTTCACAGGGTTGTCATACCTGTGTCAAGGTTCAAGGTCAATACGTGTAGCTTTTTCCCTTTAGTATCACCTGCTAGACTAGAGCTTTTGCTTAGCTGAGTTTTCAGGAACCCAGAGTAAATTCTAGGCCACAGTGAATGTCCTTGTAAGATAGATGTTCTTTGTTGATTGGCTCCTTGTTATACTATTCAAAATTCGTTGTGGTAAGAGCTACTGTTTTGTTTTTTGGGGAGTGGGGCGGGGGAAACCGTCAGCCATCTCTCTAGAGTGCTCTTGGGATGGAGTCCTAGCTCCAAGGTTAGATTCTTCCTCCTTTCCCTTTGACCCCACTCCCTCATTCTCTTTTCCTCCTATTCTTTGGCTTCCCCCCTTTGGCTCCCACATATTGACCAGTAGCTTTGGATCATGTTGACTGGTCCTTCAAGGGAACAAGATTCTTTTGGGTTTCCTTGCCACCTGGAAGAATGAAGGGCCTAGTCTAAAGGGGAATTGATGTCAGACATTCACCTGAAATCCTGTTGTACTCCAGGGATTACTAACTTGGCTGACTGGTTGCTGTCGGGACTTTGTAGGAAAAAGAGAATAGTTGTTTTGTCTGAGTTGGTACCCTTTTTAATTGACTGTTTTAATCTCTTCTCAGGAAAGTTGTTTTTACTGCTTTTTATGATCCACAAGAGCCTACGTGCGTTTTAACCCTCAAGCCTGAAACATTGGTCATCCCTAGCACAAGCCTGGCTCAAAATACGCATTTTTTTTTCATCACAGCTGACATTTATTGAACTCCACTTCTAAGTGCTTTCCATAGGTTATCTCTTTGGCGGGGTAGTTTGCAGGCCATCTACCATTATCATCCTCATATTATACATTAAGAAGAAATTGAGGTTCTAAAAGGCTGTCCCTCCCATGTCCATAATGACACAGCTAGTAAGTATCTGAAATGAAACTCAAACCCTGGCCTCCCAACACCAAGTCCAGCATTCAATTTACATCAGATTCTAAAGACGTAGAAATGTGGGATCCATCAGTGAACAAATATTTCTCGAGTATCTACTTTTTTCCATCAATGTGCTGAGTGTTATTTATTTAAGACAGGGCTAGTTAGTGAGAAGTTTCACAATAGTTAGCATTCATTGATTTGGTACAAATTATATCAATAATAAAACATTTTAATAGTACTTTAAAGGCTCTTTCTTTACAACTCCCCTATAAAGGAAGTAGCACAGATAGCACTGTCCCCATTTTATTGATGAGTAAAGCTGAGGCTCAGGGAGATTATGAGTCACCCAAGGCTGCACAGCTAGTATAATATCAGAGCCAAGGCTTGGATGAATCCAAGTAACCTGACTCCAAGTTCATTTTAGTTGCAGCATGGAAGAATCATTGTGAGGAGGTAGATGGGGTTGAGGAAATCAGCAAAGGGGAGGAAAGGGGTGAAGGAGGTGGAGGGGGAAGGAAGGAGAAGGGAGGAGAAAGGGGGAAAGAGGGAAGAGAAAGGGGGAAAGAGGGAGATGGGAGGGGAAAGAGGGAAGAGAAAGAGGGAAAGAAGAAGAAGAGATGGGGAAGAGAAAGAAGAGAGGGGGCAAGAGGGAAGAGGGAAAGAGGAGGGAGCAGAGGGAGGAGGGAGGGAAAAGAGGGGAAGAAGGAAAAGGGAGGAAAGAGGAAAGAGGAGGGAGTGGAAGGAAGGAGAACGGAAGGGGAAAGAGGGAGGAGGGAGAAGGGAGGGGAGGGAGGGGGAAAGTGAGTGGGGAAGAGGGAAAGTGAGTGGGGAAGAGGGAAGAGGGAGGAGAGAAGACTTGAACTAGGCTTTGAAGGTTGGGTAGGATTTGGATTGGTAGAAAAGAGGTGGGGGGTGGGGCATTCTAGTCTGAATGGACAGCCTGTGCAGTCACAGAAATAATGAAAATATGTTTTAGTCATTGATGTTCTATTCTTCATTCAGCACCATCAGCAAACAATTCAGATAATGTGCATTGCCTTTTCCACTGCTGACTCAGGTATTTGTGAACTTAACATGTCTGGAATGACATGTGAGGAATAAAGAAACTTTGCTATTGGTTGGCTGTGAGTTTTGGCTTGCTGCAAATAACTGATTTCATGAATATAAACCGTGCCCTGGGTTATTTCCTGAAATAATCAAGAATGGGAATCATGAACAACAGAATAATTTTGGGGTGGAGGGGTTTCAGTAAAGGGAATACTCAATCGTGATATTGTTTGTTTCTTTTGAAAAAGTCTACAGCTCTACAGAAAAATGAGAGGGGGAGAAACAGGGGAAAGAGGAAAGCCCATGAGCCCTGGTGGAAGCTGGCACTAGAGTTGGGTGTGTACAGTGTGCCAGGGCTCAGAAGGGACCCTGGTTTATGAATGTGGCCCAGTGTGTTTTGTGCCTGATTGAAAGGGGCTGAAGAAAGGCCCAGTCAGAGTTAGGTAGAAGCCAGGAGAATATGACAAGGAGGCTGTTGTGACCTTGCCAGCAAGATGCCCAGATAACTGGGAGAGAGAGAGAGAGAGAGAGAGAGAGAGAGAGAGAGAGAGAGAGAGACAGAGAGAGAGACAGAGAGACACAGAGAGACAGAGAGAGAGAGAGAGATACAGAGAGAGAGAGAGATACAGAGAGAGACAGAGACAGAGACAGAGAGACAGAGACAGAGAGACAGAGAGAGACAGAGAGAGAAAGAGACAGAGAGACAGAGAGAGACAGAGACAGAGAGAGAGAGACAGAGAGAGACAGAGACAGAAAGAAGAAAGACAGGAGAAAGAGAGAGGAGAGGGAGAGAAAGAGGGAGAGAGAGAGAGACAGAGAGACAGAGACAGAGAGACAGAGAGAGACAGAGAATGCCTTCTTAGCTCCTTGCCACATGGACTTTTTCCCCCCTTGAATAACTTTTTCAAGGAGGCAATCATACAAGAAGATACTGAGAATTTAGTGAGAAATAGCAGTAGTCATTTTGATTTTCAGACTGAACACATTGTCCAGAACCCTCCCTCTCCCCATAGTGTTGTTTGTTTGTTTGTTTTTTCAAATTTGTCTGTCTGTTCGTGCGTTTGGGTCCAGTGATTTCATCAGGGGGAACTAATTCCTCTGAGGTTAAGTAACTTACTTGACAAGAGTCACACAGCTGATTGTGGAAGAGGCAGGATTTGAATTTGGGTCTTCCTGATTCTAAGCCTAGTACTCCATCCACTTTATCACACTACCTTTATATAGAGAAAGTTTTATAATCAAAGAGGCAGTGTGGGATAGTAGTTGATGGCCTGGGTTTAGAGTTAGAGTTAGGAGTGCCAGGCTTCCAATCACATCTCTGATTCTGACTGGTTGTGCGACCCTGGACAAGTCACTTCCCTGGGTCTTTGTAAAATAAAGACGTTGAACTGGAGGAGTTCTTAAGGTCCCCTCTAGTTCCAAATCCTATTATCTGTGACCTCATCTGTGTGGGTCCTTCCTCCAACAGTGCCAATCACAGCCCCTCCATGATTTCTCATCTGATTTAATTCTTATACATGTTTTGTATAAGGAACTACTCAACACATGGGAAGCCTTCCTTTGTGTTTCTTTTTAAAATTATTTTAGAGACTGAGAGTGTTGGACTTGGAATTGGGAAGACCCATGTTCAAATCCTATGTCAGATTCTTAAAACTGCTTGACCCAGGACAATTCACCTAAACTCTCTCACACTCAGTTTCCTCATCTGTAATATGGGAATAATAATACGCTATCTCAGAGGGTTATTGTGAAGATCAAATGTGATTTTATGTATATATAGGGCACCTTCGTAAGACTTAAAGCACTATATAAATGTTGGCTGTTATTGTTGTTACCTGATGCTGGATAGGGCTGACCTTTGGATCTACAGCACTGAAATCAAGCTAGAATTAGGTGACCCCTAGATAAAGTTCCTTTTGTTTCCAGTAATCCAGTAATGGTTGCATTGGTGCTGACACTATGCACAGAGCTCGGCAAAGGTAACCTTCGGTTATAGGAGCCACAAATCAGCTTTCCTGATTGTGCCATAAAGCTAGACATTAGTTCCAGGGAGCCAGGACGGACCCTTTGACACCGAATCCAGGCTGAGAGAGGGGAGAGGAGAAAGGTGCCCAGAGACAGTGGGGCATTTTCTGGCTTTGGCTAATACCGGATGTTCAAGGGAGATGGCAATTTGATGAGAGAAAATCTGAGTCATGTTAGTATCACCCCCAGGGAAGGAATTGGGAGTTTCAAACAGTTGTGGTCATTCCCCCACCTTAGCTTTGTATATTTGGCCCTTGCTTTAGAAATTACTCGCTTTACTAGGAGGAATTTCCCAAATATATTTGTTTCATCTTCTCAATTTCTTCTTTAAGTGGCATGAATCCTGGCTAATTTGTTGTGTGGATCTTGGTTTCTTTATAGGAAGTGGGGGTGGACTGACTGGCCTTTCCTTTCTGGCTCTAAAGTGATGATACTTGATTCTTCCTATGTTCTCTCCTCTTATTCCCATAATCCCTTTCCCAGCCTATCAGGTAGTTAAGTGTCACAGTGGATTGAAGGCTGGACTGGACCAGAAATCAGGAATACCTGAGTTCAAATCTTACCCAGGCATTTATGTACTAGCTGTATGACCTGAGGCACATCACTCCCTCTGCCTTTGCTTAGTACCAAGTGGTTGAGAAGACTGGCCATTTGGCTTAGTTTCCTCATCTGTAAAATGAGAACAATAGTACTTACTTTCTGGGGTTGTAATTAATTTCAGATGTTACATAAGGAAAGGGCTTTGCAAATCTTGGAGCACAATGTAAATTTCTGTTGTCGTTATTATTATTCCAACTACTTTCTTTTATCAGTTAATTTTAACTGCCATTATCTGATGTATTTTCTGAAATACACTGCACATTTTCCTGCCTTATTACAATGTCAGGTTGAATTTTTTTTGATGATTCAATGTTATGATAATGAACATAGAATCTTAAAGTTGGGGACTACCCTAGAGGACATTTCCTTCACTCTCCTCCATTTGGAATTTGAGTGAGATATGGCGTCCAAAACAAGGGGAGTGATTGTTCTTCTGTCCTCTGCTCTGGTCAGACCACATCTGGGATATCTCATGCAATTCTCGGCATCCCATGTTAGGAAGGACATAGGCAATCTGGAAGAGGGAGGGAGCTCCAGATGCTGAGAGGACCGGCGATCATGCCACACAAAGATTGATTCAAGGAACTGGGGATGTGGAGCCTGGGTAGGAGAAGAAAGGGGGTAGGGGGAAAGAGGAGGGAGGAGACATAATTGATGTCTTCTACTATTTGAAGGCCCGTTGTATGGAAAAGAGATTAGAATTGTTTGTTCGACCTTTCTGCAACATGTGACACTCTTGGCTCCCTTCTCCTAATAGATATTTTCCTCTTTCTGGTTTTTGTGACTGCTCCCTCTTGATTCTTTTCCTACCTGATGACGCTTTTTATGCCTTTTTTTTTTAATTGGATCTTCATCCACCTTAAGCCAACTAACTGTGGGTATCCTCCATGGTTCCATCCTAAGCTCTCTTTTCTTTTTCTCTTATTTTTCTCTTGGAGATTTCAATAGTTTTTCAGTTCAGTCATTTTTCAGTTGTGTCTGACTCCCTCTGACCCCATTTTGGGTTTTCTTGGCAAAGATACTTGAGTAGCTTGCCATTTCTTTCTCCAGCTCATTTTATACACTAAGAAACTGAGGCAAATAGGGTGAAATGACTTGCCCAGGGTCACACAGCTAGTAAGTGTCTGAAGTTGGATTTGAATTCAGTTCTTCCTGACTCTGGGCCTAGTGCTTTATCCACTGCACCAGCTGTCTCAAGAGAGGTGATTCCTTGGTCTACATATCCAGCCTAACATCTCTCCTGGGCTCTAGTTCCCCCTTACCAACTTCCTATCACAACTTTTTAACTGGATGTCCCATAAATATTTCAAACTCAACATTTTCAAAGCCACATTCATTATGGTTCTGGACAAATGAGTCTCAGTGTCTTTGTTGCACCTGCCTTACAGGGTTGTTGTGTTCATTAAATGAGATTTTCTTTTTAAAGAAATATCTTCAAGTATTTGAAGGCCCATCATATGGAAAAGAGATGAGACTTGCTTGTTCAGCCTTTCTTCTGTATTTGACTTGTAGCCTCCTTGCAGGCAGAGGCTTTCAGATTTTTCTTTGTGTCCCCAGAAGTTAGGACAGTGCCTGGCACAAAGTCAGCACCTAATAAATGCTTACAGATTAATTGAATTGTTGAGTATTACTCGGCCTCAGAGAACAGAACCAGGAGCAGTGGTTAGTAAATACAGATTTTAGCTCAATAGAAGGATAATTTTTCCTGATGATTAGAATGGTGGAATAGGTTGTCTAGGATGGTAGTGAGTTCCTCATCATTAGAGATATTCAAGTAGAAGCTGGATAGCTACTTGTTGGGGATACATTATAGAAAGGATTCTTGTTCAGGTCTGGTTTGCATTAGACTGGCACTGAGGTTCCTTCCAACCCTGTGAGTCTGTAGTATCTCTGGCAGAAGATTATCCAGCCTCTCCCTGAATCCTTCCAGCAAGAGGAAGCACTATTGATAAGAGGGACAGCCTTTCATCATGGTAGAACAGCTCTAATTGTTAGAAAATTCTTCCCCATAGTGGGTCAGAATCCATCCTCCATCCTCCATCCTCCAATCCAACAGTCCCAGTCTCACCTTCTTATGCAGGGTAATCTTCTCTTCTATCCAACAGACCTTCACATACGTGAAGACCACTGCCTTGTCTCCTCTAGGTCTACCAGTCCCTGGTCAAAACCTCACCAACTCCTTCAACCACTTATATAACTGCCCTTTGAAGACTTCTCAGCACCCTTGCTTGTCATTAGCTCTCTTACAGCAGCAAGATGGCCCATTGTGTAGAGTGTTGGATTTGGAGTCAAAGAGAACTATCAGATACTCTCAACCCTGGAGAACTCACTTAACCAGTCCCAGCTTTAGTTTCTTCATCTGTAAAATGGGGATAATACAATTGTCCCTTCCACATCTCAGGGGTCAGGGGGACCCATGATCTAGAAAATCCGTGTAAAATGTTTTGGCTCTCACTTCATGCCAGAGAAAAAGTCTGTATTATTATGGTGTTAAAAGATAAAATATGTTGATATTATGCAATACTATACATATATTTCAAGTATTTCTGAATTTCTCACCTTTTTTGTGTCATCTGCTGGCCCTTGCATGTCGTCTATGGCTTCCACAAAACTCCAAAAAAATTCCCATTTAATTTTTTACGTGATGATCAAATTAGATGATAATAGTAATTCATATAATGAATAGTAATTCACATAAAGATCACTATGTGCCTGGCACTATCCTAAGTGCTTTACAAATGATTGTCTCTTCTGCTCCTCACAACAAACCCAAGAGGTAGGTGCTGTAATCATCCTCACTTTACAGATGAGGAAACTGAGAAAAACAAAGATCAAGTGACTTGTTCAGGGTCACCTGGCTCTGAACCTTAATTTGAACCCAGGTCTCTCTGATTCCAGGCCCGGGACTCTATCCATTAAGCCACTAAGATCACGTTTGTAATAAAGCCCTTTGCCAATCCCACTCAATGCTCACTATTATTATTATTAAAGTAAGGCATCAAGAATTAAACTTAACACTCTGCAAGTTTTTACCCTGGAATTTAAAACATTTACACTTGGAGACCGTAACTCACATAGAACACCAAGATGTTCTCTTAGAGAATTCTTTCCTACCAAGGGCTTGAATTCCTTTTTAGTGATGTTCTATCATTTCCAGTTTGAGTTTTCATCTTCCGATAAAGAGATAATTTCTCATTTTGTCTGATGAACACGGAACTGGAAATTGAAAAATAACTCAATTCCACCAGGCTGAAGACATTAAAGTCAGCTCCTTCTACAACAGCCTGTGTGATTTAGAAAAACAGAGAACAACGGTAGAGTCCAATGAGCACTGACAGATTTTAGTTTCTCTACGTATTATGGTTTACATCTATTTAATTGGATTTCCCTAACGAGACTTGGAAACACAAGAACTCGTTTGTTAGTCCACTGCCTATCATCTCCAATATTTTGTATCAGCTACACATTAAACTGATGTACTCACATCTACAGAATATCAAAATACTTGGACATTGAGTAGGTATTTTATGGTGGATTATGGAAAGACATGGGAAAAAGAGCACTAGGTGGAAAGGCATGGTCAGGTTCCAAACTATTCCCTTGTAGCTGCCTGGCAGCTGGCTGGTACAATACAGAGAGAGATCTAGGCCTGGTCTCAGGAAGACCTGAGTTCAAATCCAGCCTTACTAACTTTGTGAATCTCCTAACTTCTGTCTGCCTCAGTTGTAAAATGAAGATGATAATAATAACACCTACCTTGAAGAGTTGTTATGAAAATCAAATGAGATACACTTGTACAATGCCCAGCACATTTTAGGTGATTAATAAAAGCTTGTTTGCTTTCTTCCTGGTAACAAGTCCCATACCAGTGATATCACAGATACAAGGAAATTCTTATAGAAAACAGTCAAGATACTAATTCTACCTATTTTCCCAGGCCTTTTTTTTTTTTTTTTTGCTTTCAGAAGTTCTTTGAACCTTAACAGTAGAACTTTGGGGCAAGATAAACCACTGCTGCTTTTGAAGGGGCAAGTTAGTTTGTCTAACTGAAAGAATTCTCAAACCCTGTTCAAAAGTCTTAGGACCCACTGGTATATTCCAGGAGTGGGAACCTTCAACTTTAAGGCCACATGTGGCCTTCTAGATCCTTAAGTGTAGTCTTTTGGCTAATGGGGATTCATAAAGGCTAAACTTCAGGATCTAGAAGGCCACATGTGGCCTTAAGGTCACAGGTTCCCCACCCCTGGTCCCATCTTTTGATTTTTTTCAAATGAAAAATTAACCCCTCAAATTCCCAACTTCCTCCTGATGAACGCTTAGCCTATAATTTATGTTCAGTGAAGGTTCATGAATGAGTGGTCATACACATAGAAATATTATACGTGTATTCTTAGAATTTTAAGCCAAAAAATAGTAGCTAAGTAAATTCAACCATGATATGTCACTGCTTCCTCTCTCTCCTAGAGGAAGTCCTATCACATCCCCCAGTTGCAGCTCCCTTTCTGTCTCAGCTTATAATTTCCCATCACTTCAATGCCATCCCTAACCTTTATATGGTTAGTGGAATAAGGATAACAGCCTTCACTTCTTCCAAACCTCATATACCTTATGGCCTATACTTACCAACCAACATCTTATTTTATCCCTATACCAGTGGTCAAGAGAAAGGCATCATCTATAGGAGGTAGAAACCATATCTGGAGGTTGGTGTAGAAGGGAGAAATAAAGTAGCTCTGATATTCTTATACTTTCTGGGAGATAATGATGACAACAGCATTGTGTGAGCTTTCAGAGATGCCTCTGAATGTACCTACCAAGAGTAGGTAAATATGGGGGTGCTTGGCCCCTTCTCCTTTCCAAGGTCCCATCCTCTTCTCACATTTGTCTTTGTCATGCTCATTCATGCTTCTCTACAATTTTAATTTCCCCCCATTTAGCTTCTAGGTATGAGGAAAGGGGTAAAGCCCAGTTGTGGAAACTGATGACATTGGGAGTGTGTGAGGGCAAAGAGAGGAATTTCAGTAGGTGAATATGATAACTTCAGTGGCTCTCCATTCTGCCACACTTTAACAATCTCTAAGTCTTACTACTTATTTAGGGGCCTATGGGGTGTTCAGGAGGACTAGCCCCTCTGCTATGAGGGCTTGCCAAGCACTTTTCAGGGATACTCATTTATCTTTGGTGTCTACCTGTCACCCAACTTTCATCTATGGCTACAAGAAGCTGTAGCATGTACAGTGGCTATACCCCAGTAAACCATCAATAAATCAAGGGGAGGGTAACCAACAGGCCTCAAACCTGTCAGTGAGTTAGCGGGACGTCTATCCCAACCATGAGAAGATTTCCCCCAGATGGAATGGGCAGATAAGAACAATTTGTTCCAAAGGCCATAATGGTAGCTGAAGCAGGCACTGTAGCATGCTTAGAGCTTGGTCAGACGTTGAAGACACCAAGGTCATCTACTGTATCCTGGGACATTGCCAGTTGTCTTAACTTTTGTCTTGCCACTGGACTCTGTTGACTGTCTTTTTTTTTCTTTTTTTTGAGGGGAGAAGGCAAGGCAATTGGGGTTAAGTGACTTGCCCGAGGTCAAACAGCTAGGAAGTGTTAAGCATTTGAGATTAGATTTGAACTCAGGTCCTCCTGACTCCAGGGCTAATGCTCTATTCACTGAGCCACCTAGCTGCCCCTACTCTGTTGACTCTGGAAGAGATAGTGAGGTCAACGACTTTGTGTAATTCCACCTCATTTAAATCCAGTTAATGGATGAGTCAATACATCATTCTGTGATGTCATAGCCCTCTTCAAAAATGAAGGACAAACAACAAATCTGACTACTATCAGTACAGAGGCTTAGTGTTATAGGATCATGAATGTAGAGTTAGAAAGGAACTTAGAGGTCATTTGGTCCAAATCCTTCATTTTAGAAGGAAACTGAGGCAGAGATATGAAATGACACACCCAAATCCACACAGACATTAGGGTCTGAGCTAGGATTTGAATTCAGGTCTGCTCTTTCTCCATAACACATATTATATGATCCAACTACTCTATCCAACTTCCTGTTCCTCACTCACATATGACACTTTCCCAACTCTTGTCTATTTTCATTTGCTGTCCACAATGCCTAGAATGTTCCCATTCCTTTCCTCCATCTCCTGACTTTTCTGGCTTCAAGACTCAACTCAAATTCCACTTTCTGCAAGAAGTCCTTCCTGGTCCCCTCTGGTTGCCAGTCTCTCTAAGATTACCTTCCATTTATTCTGTATATATTTTGTATATATCTGGCTATTTGCATGTTTTCTCCCTCGTTAGAATGTAAGTGCTAGAGGGCAGGAGTGGCTGTTGTTTGTTTGTTTTTTACTTTCTTCTTCATATTCCCAGCCTGGTGTATAGTAAGTACTTAATAAAGTTTTCTTGACTGACTGTATGTATGTATTAGCCCTATCTTTAAGGCTCAAGATGCTTAAAGGCAGAAATTGTTCCCTTTTGTCTTTTTATCTTAAGCTGAAAGCAGATGCTTAAATGAAATGCCTGGGGCAGCAAGGTGGCACACTGGATAGAATTCCTGGAGTTTGGGGATCTGAGTTTAAATTTGGCCTCAGACATTTACTAGCTACGTGACCTTGGTCAAGTTACTTCACCTTGTTTGCCTCAGTTTCCTCATCTCTCAAATGAGCTGGAGAAGGAAATGACAAACTATTCTAGTATCTTTGCCAAGAAAACTCCAGACAGGGGCAGCTGGATGGCACAGTGAATAAATAGAACACTGGCCCTAGAGTCAGGAGGACCTGAGTTCAAATATGCCCTCAGACACTTAACACTTACTAGCCATGGGACCTTGGGCAAGTCACTTAACCCCAACTGCCCTGCCCTCCCCCCTCCAAAAAGACAAAAAAAAATCAAACAAACAAACCCAAACAGGGTCATGAGAACTGACACACCTGAAGCAACTCAATGATAACTTAAATGCTCATTGATTTGATTATTGATTGAAGGATGAATATGTTAAATTCTTGTACCTTCTAAATTTGGGGGCCCTGAGGCAAAATCTCTGTTGCCCTGACCTAATTACAGCTCTGTGTGCCATAATTATAAAGCTGGGTAAGCCAAACTTAACAGAGATCCGGTCAGGATCTCTCTCTATACCTTTGAATCCTTAGGTCATATGAGGGAATGGTGCCCTTTGACTGCCTGTATTTGAAGGGAGTTAAAGGGACAGAAATCATCCAGAGGAAAGTCTGTAAGCGACTTAGTTAAAAACTCTCAGAAATCAAGAGCAAACTGCTGACAAAAAGGAAGCCTGTAGTTAATTAACATCAATAAGGAAAAAAGTTCAGACCCTGCTAAAACAGAGATTTGGGAAAACAGAATTATGGTACAGTAAGATGTGACCTTAGAAAGCATGTGCCTATATATGTATATGTTTATTTATTTTTAATTAACAAAAATCTATTTTCTTTCCCTCTCCCTTCTTCCCCACTGAAAAAGAAAAATTAAAAAAAACTCTCCAAAACCTTGCAACAAAAATGCATAATTAAGGAAAACAAATTCTCATACTGCCCATGTCCAAAAATGTATGTCTCTATTTGTGCTGTGACTCTATCACCTCTCTGTTGAGAAGTGGGTAACATATTTTACCTTGGCTCCTCTGGAATCTCAGGGGTCATTGTATTGATCAGAGTTGTTAAGTCTTTCAGAGTTGTTTGCCTTTGTGATGTTATTATTATATCAATTATTCTCCTGGTTTTGCTCACTTCACTTTGTATCAGCTCATATAAGTCATCACAAGTTTTCTGAAACCATCCCTTTCATATTTTCTTATAGCAAAATAGTAGTCCTTTACATTCACCATTCCATAATTGATGAAGTCTATATTTTCCAATTCCTTGCCACTGAAAAAAGAATTGCAAAAATATTTTTGCATATATGGATCCTTTTCCTCTTTCTTTGAATTCTTTGGGGGTATAGACTTAGTTACAGTGTCAAGTTTAGAAATTTGGGGGGGCATAGTTACAAATTTCTTTCTAGAATGGCTAGACCAATTCATAATTCCACCAACAATGTGTTTGTTTTCCCATAGAGCTCCAGCATTTGTCATTTTCAGTCCAGTTTGCCAATGTGAGGGATGTAAGTTGGAACTTTAGAAGGTTCCAACTTTAATTTGAATTTCTCTAATTACTATTTATTTGGAACTCAAAAAAAGAGATGACTGGCCAAGATGGCGGCATAGGAGCAGCAAGGTCCTACATCTCCCACACAGCCCCACATCAAATACCCAAAAAATATGACTCTAAACAAATTCTAGGGCTCTAAAACACACACAGATATATCTCCTGCTGAAGGCAGCTTGGCTCAAAGGGACCATCTCAGCTCTGGGAGCCAATCCCAGCCCAGACTGAAACCACGGCTTTGCCCGGGGGGGGTGGATGGACAAGCTGAGCCAAGCTACAGGTGGACCTTCAGGAGAGCAGATCTGAGGCAGCTGTAGCAGTTTCCAGAATTACCAAGCCATAAGAAAAAGAGACTAAGTGAAAGGTCAGTGGAACTCGGCTAAAAATGGGAGAAAAAAGCAGGTCCGGCCAAACTGCCTCCAGGGCAAGGAAGTGGCAGAAGCAGTGGCCCTGCAACCACGTCCACATTGCTGCTTCAGAGCTCCTGGCCTGCAGACTGCAGGGGGACCAAGCAATTGTTCAGAGGCCAAGTACTCTTGCATTGAGCAGCCTGGATCCAGATCATGGTCTTGGGTGGTGGTCCTGGGGTGCGTTTTCAGTCAGCCAAAGCTGGTGGGGGCTGCAGTAGCCTCCTAAAAGCACCGGCAGCTGGGAAAACCCCAGCGATTTGGGACAGTGCTTTCCCCTCTGGAAGCAGAGTTC
>CM053581.1:113872562-113903548 GCA_028627135.1 Pseudochirops cupreus
GACTGGGGGAGGGGGAACACACTGGGATGGCTGTTTTGGGGCGGTGGGTGGAGGAAAGAGGGGGAGAAAATATGTAACTCAAAATCTTGTGGAAATGAATGATGCAAACTAAAATAAAATTTAAAAAAAAATTAAATTAAATTAAAAAGGTTTTGCACAAACAAAAAAAAATAAAGTTTATTCCGTAACTGTGCAATGTGAGCTTTATGTCTAGCATTTCTTTTGTCACCTTTCCCATATGTGATTTACCTTGTACACTGAATGTCTTTCTAATCCCTCTTGGGGTGGAGCTTGACATGAGCTTCCTGGAAAGATAGGTAAGATTCATTCTGTAAAGTTTAAATGCCAGACTATATAGACTGTATTTTTTCCTGGAGGCAATAGGGAGACACAGAGGATTTTTAAATGGAGAGAAGGGCAGGGAACAGAGTTAGATATATGTAGTACCAATATCAATTTGGTAAAATCAGTACCATTTTCCCTGGGAAAAAGAGCTGGGGGTTTCCCACAGAATGGTTTTAAGAACAAGAAGGTCAAGATAGTTTTTTAGGGGGCTGCCAAATAAAATATTTTTTTGCTGAAATAAGTATTTTACTTATGTTTTACAGTTTAGCTATGATCTTATAAAAAACAGGGACTTGTGTGCATCTGAAGCAGAGCCTCAGGGCCCAGTTCAGACTTTGGATTCATCTGCACATGTAAAAGCCAGGAATTCATAATAAGCAGGTAGCAAAGACCTTGTCACCTAGGTTTGGCTTTTCCCTGTACCTTTTCTTTTGCCTATTCATCTACAGTGGAGAATGGAAGAGACTGAGGGTTTGAAAAATTCTGAACCCCATAACTTTATGGTAGTTATGGGGAAACTCCAGCCATCAGAGATACTGAGGTGCTCATCATAAAGTAGGATAAGGTCTCTGATGAGATCATTTCACCAGGAAGAAGAGTCTAAGAAAGTCTAAGTCTAAGAAAAGACTAAGCCTAAAGGAGGTAGCTGATGACCTTTTTTCTAAAGAGCTTGGCACCTGGGGCTGAGAATCTCCTGCCAGCTAAATAAAAATATCAGTAGGCAAGGCTAAGTAAGAGAGAACAAGAAAGGAAAGACTCAAACAAGAACAATTTTACCCAGAGGCGGTCCATTCATAGCATTACCTAGAGCAGCGGTTCTCAACCTGTGGGTCGCGACCCCTTTGGGGGTCAAATGACCCTTTCACAGGGGTTGCCTAAGACGATCAGAAAACACATATTTCCGATGGGCTTAGGAACTGAGACACCACTCCTCTTTCTGTCTCCAGGCAGGTCCACCCACATGCAGATATGCCCACATATAAGTATTAAAGGGTCACAGCACTAGGAAGGTTGAGAACCACTGACCTAGAATATCAAGTCAGGTCAGGGACCTAATGGGGCTAGCTTTCCATGAATATCCCATTCCAAAGTCTTTCTCTCAACTGCCTTCTAGAGCGTCTTTTCTCCACATCTCTCCAAAGAAAATTTGGAAACAACTCAGTAAGTCCCTTACACAAGCACACAACATCACACAGCATTCTCTCCAACTACCTAAAGTCATATCTGCCTAAATACACTGCATTTAACACAGGGAGGACCTTCTTCTGCCACACCCCTACATTTCTCCAGAGGGAGCCGGGTTATGCAAAATAAACACAGGATAATTTTTCAGGGGAAGAAATTAATGATCAGGAGGATCAGTAAAGACATCAGGCAGGGGGTAGTGATTGATTCGAGCTTTGAAGGAAATGAGATTCCAAGAGACTGAGATGAAGAGAGTGTTCATTTCAGGAGTGTGGGATTGCTTATACAAAGCACAGAGATGGGAGATAGGATGTTGTATGTGGAGAGCAATAAGAAAACCTGTTTGAGTGGACTATAAAGTGACTGAAAAGGTGTGTTAGATTCAGGTTGTGAAGGGTTTTAAATGTCAAACAGAAGACTTTGTATTTATTCCTAGAAATAATAGGGAGTCACTGGAGTTTACTCACTAGGGGAGTAACATGGTCAGAACTTTTCCTTTGGAAATAGAACTTTAGCAAGTGTTTGGAGGATGGATTGGAGAGGAGAAAGACATGAGTCAAGGAAATCAATTAAGAGGTTTTTGCAGTAGTTGAGGTTAAAGTCAAGGAAGAACTGAACCAATCTGGTGGCCATGTAAGTAGAGAGAAGAGGACTGGATGTGAGTGATGTTGTAAAGGCAGAATTGACAAAACATGGCAGCTGAAGGGATATGTGAGTTAAGGGAGAATGAAGATCCAAGTGTGATTCTGGGATTGTGGACGTGGATGAATGCAAAATAGTAATGCCCTGGACAGAAAGAGAGAAGTTTGGAAGATGGTAGAGTTTTGAGGGGAAAGATAAAGACCTCTCTTTTAGACAGAGAGCTCTACAGGATATCAAAACAGTGTATTTACAGCAGTTATTTCATTGTGTCTTCACAATTTCATCCTTGATAGCTTGTATCTGTTCCCAAACTCCTCATCTTTTTCTTATTTCTGTCCAGGTAGCCATACTCCACATCCAAGGAGGTATGTTGCCCAAACAGCATCACGTCTATTTCTGATCTCACTGATCTCCAACTAAATGTTTTCTACCGTGCTTCCCACCGCATCCTAAGCATGAGTCTCACGCCTAAATCTCAGTAATACTTTAAAAGTCTAATTGGTCTCTTTTTTTCGAAGGAATGCTAGTTCTCTTTGCTTGTTGCTCAAATTTTGTACATTTGTATTTCCACATAAATCTGAGGTTGTGGATTTTGGTCTTAGTTCTTTTCTTGGATTTTGTGTTCTGTGACTTTTTGGTCATCTCTATTGCTAGTCTTCTTCCTACCTTCTATGATGTCCAGATTTGAGTATATAGAAGCAGTGTTTCCTTTCTCCCTTTCTTTTAAATTTAAATCCCTTCTGATTATATTTGCAAGATTCCAATCAAATACATTCTTAGGGGCAGCTTGGTGGTGCAGTGAATAGAGTGCCAACTCTGAAGTCAGGAGTACCTGAGTTTAAATCCAGCCTCAGACACTTACTAGCTGCGTGACCCTGAACAAAATCACTCAACCCTGGTTGCCTTAAAAAAAAAAGAGTTTAACTAGCTACATTCTTACCTACACTTTTTACATGTATCCTGTCTTCAGATTATCATTCTTATATTTTAACATGTGACCCAGAAATTCAAATCTTCTTCTGACTGTCTTCATAACTGGTTGTTCACTTCCTAAGTCTGCCTTTCTTTCTAAAGCCCTTAAATTGCCAGTAATGATGAAGACATCAACTGTACCCCTAAGGTCTTCATTTCTTGTAACCTTTAGCAATTCTTTCTAAATTGCTTCTGACAGTACCATTTGTGCCCACACGAATCATTAGTAGTGAGTAGTAATCTTGTCATTTTACAAGTCATAGAGGGTTTTCTGTCAGGTTTTGGGTATAACATATGCTCTGGGAAAACATCAGGCCTCTCTATTTTTCTTAACAGATTGACAAATAGTTGCCTTAGTGTCTCTCTTCAGGTAGTCACCAACAGCAACTCCTCATATCTACTTCCTTTGAATCTTTTTTTTAAATGAACTTTTATGTTTATTTTTAGTTTACATCATTCATTTCAACAAGATTTAGAGTTACAAATTTTCTTCCCATCTTTCCCCTACCCACCACCCCAAAACAGTGATCCCACTGTATACCCCCTCCCCCAATCTGCTGTCTCCTTTATCCTCCTCCATCCCTCCTCCCACTTTCCAGTAGGCCAAGATTACTTCCCTTGAATCTTAAGGACTTAAAAGGACCTGTGGACCCATATCATCTTTTGTGGAGAATAAATACCTGCTCAGAGACACAGCTTCCCCTATTTGGGAAGAGCCTGTTACTTGGCTTCAAGGGTTTAATGGTATTCTTCCCTTTTTTCTTTGTGTTACATCCCATACAACCCTTTCCTTCCCCATCCCCTGAAATAATTACGAATTCTCTTCTTTCCTTCTCCATCTTCTACATTCTTGTTTTTTTCTTTCTTTCTTATTCATTCACTCTGCTAAAGTGGAGAAGAGAGGAACATTCCTCAGTGTCTTTAATTTTTCTCATGGAAGGGAATACCACCCTGAAGTTTGAGTCCATCTAAATGTCACTTGGCCAAGGCATAAATAAGAGCGTCATATGCTCCATGCAGATTACCACAACATCTCCCTTCTTTCCATACTTGCTAGAAGTAAGATCATCAGTCCTTTGTCTTTCTTTCTAGCAGCAATCCTAGAGAACTGCTGTGTCAAACTGCTTGTGGAAGTCTTCAACCCTGGAAATTTTACTCCCTTTCTCAATCTCATTCACATCCTAATAGCCACACTAACTTCCTTTCCTTTGTCTCATTGCTTTGTCACACAAACTTGTCTTGCTTACACTGTCTTAACAATTTCCTTTTTCTTCTCCTCAAGTCCTTCTCCTCCTTTCTATTCCCCTGCTCAATTTCTCCTTCAGCTCTTTCCTTATATTGTTTTCTTTCTCCATCTCCTCAGGTCTTTCTGCTCAAGTCATCTCCTGTATCCTTTAATCCTTCCCCTCCTTCAATCTGAATCTTCCTTCAGCTCTATTGTTTTCCTCCTTTAGCTCTTGTTCTGCTGTTTTGCAGTCATGTCTGATTCTTTATAACCCCACTTGGGGTTTTTGCGACAAATATATTGCCATGGTTTGCCATTTCCTTCTCCAACTCATTTTATAGATGAATAAACTGAGGCAAACAGGGTTAAGTGACTTGCCCAGGGTCACACAGCTAGGAAGTATCTGAGGCCAGATTTCAACTCAAGAAGAGGAGTCTTCCTGATTCCTAGCCTGGCACTTTATCCACCAAGCCACATAGCTGCCATATGTCATAACTTTTCAAATTTTCTCAAATGCCTCCTCCTCAAGTTCATTTCTAGTTCCAGCTCTAGTTTTGTAAGGTGTTTTGTTGTTGTTGTTGTTGTTGTTGTTACAATTCCTAAGTCCTCCAAATCTCCTTTACAATTCCTTCTGCTTCCTGAGTTCCCTTCTTGTTTCTTCTCCTACAAACCTTATCCTGTCAAAGTCAGAAGTGGTTGCCTTGTCAAGGAAAATATTAAGCATGTGTAAGGGCTGGGGTTAATTGAATCAATCAATCATCTCTGCCTACTTAAAGTAACTAACAAAATGCTCTAGCCCTGACACCTCTATCAGGTGAGAACACTTCTATTAAATCAATCAATCAAAGACATTAAACTAATATATGCTCTGTCATGCCCCTTAGGTTTTCTGTAAAACTGCAAGCCACTTCATAACCCAGTATTTCATTGTCTGGCAGCTTAGAGAAGAAGTGGGGTGGCTAAGAGTAAGCTTCCTTCTTTTTCCTCTCCTCTAGACCAGTGGAGGACTTTTTGAACTTTGGAGAAGGACTATAGGATTTGGGCTTCCCAGCAGTGTCCTTAGAACAGCAGTAACTAGTGGCAGGGTATGCAGGCAGCAGGACAAATGAAACACACTGAGGAAAAGCAGCTTCAAGATTCTATGAAGAGTAAAAGAAAGACCATAACTATAGAGGGGACAGACTGGGGACTAATTGGGGACTAATGCTAAAGGACTTCCAGGTACTATGAGTTACACTCTTTGCCCAAGTCTGATTCTAAGCCTACTTTTCTTGGGTCTCTGTGTGTAAGTAGTAGTACTAGTAGTAGTCATAGAAGCAGCAGCAGCAGTAGCAGTAATAGTAGTAGTCTTAGGAATAGCAATAGTCATGGCAGCAGCAACAACAGTAAGTAGCAGCAGCAGTAGCAGTAGTAAGTAACAGTAGCAATAGTAGCAGCAGCAGTAGTTGCAATAGTAGTAACAGCAGCACTAGCAATGGTAGTAGTACTAATAGTAGTAGTGGCATAGAACATTCATATAAGGTTTACAAAGTATTTTGCAGATGTCACATTTTGCAAATATCTTACAACACTGGAAAGTATATATTATTATCTTCATTTTGCAGACGAGAAGATTGCAACAGACAGAGCTTAAGTTATTTGCCCAGTGTCACACAGGAAGTGTCTGAGCCTGGATTTGAACCCAAGTCTTCCTTGTTTACAGGTCTAGTTCTCTATTTACTGAGACCACCTAACTGTGCTCATGGGAGACTAAGTCACAGATCTGGGGGAAGGGTTGTTTGTATCAACGGTTTTTATTATACCACATTAATAAATATTACTTTCTGAAAGCTAAGTAAGTCTAACTATCAACTGATAATCAATGGGGGAATCTTGCAATATATATAAAGATACCTCCTAGTCCCTCATGGTCGCCTAGAACCTTAAGGAAAGAAGCAGCAGCCATGCTATAAGGACACAGCTTGCCGGTGCAAGTGACCAGTGCAATGAGAAAGCAACTCTAGAGCCTGTGCTATAAATATGTATGTATAGGAATCAGGAAATATTATGATTAAGGGATGAGATGGAGTATTAGTACTAATAGAGGAGAGAGCATTTATTTGATTTCTGTGTCAACATAAATATAATTTGCCTGTATTACTGTTAAAAATCTTCTCAAAATGAGATGAACATTAAAAACTATTTGGCATTCAATGAGATGATAAATTAATTTTTCATGTCAGAGATTTTTAAAAACATAAGAGGGATCCATCTGTTTTTATTATATTCAGTTATTAGGTGCTCGTTATATGCTGAGCACTATGCAAGGGGCTAGAGATACTAAAATGAAAAACAACATAGTATCTGCCCCTAGGAATTTGCACTTTAATCACTGGGGAGTACAAATGTATGCAAATAAATATACGTGGAAGAATATATGTGAGAAGATCCAAGGCGAGGCCCAGACAAGGTGCTTCCAGGAAATCTAACAACAGGAGGGTAGGGATGAGAGCAAGAATCACTTACAACTGGGGAGCGCAGGGGCAAGGAGGGGTATGGGAAAATGGTGGACTCTGAGGTGGGCATGAAAGAAAAGGATTTCAACAAGCAGAGCTCTAAAGGGACTAAGTCTCAGATAAGAGGGATGATCTACATAAATGCATAATGTATGAAGGCAGGAGAGGGCAATGGGAGATAATGAGACATCCTGTCTTAGGACCCCAGGAAGTCAGGGGCCATCCTATCACATAATTTGGCTGGAACCTAGATTGTGTGAAGAAGAGCAGTTGAAATAAGGGTAGAAAGGTAGAGGTTGGAACCAGATTATGGAAGCCTAAAATGACAAAATAAAGAGACTGTAATTTATCTTAATTATAATAGGGAGCTGCAGGGTGTTTCTAAGCTGTGGAATCACATGGTCACAGTTCTGCATTTGGAATGACAGTTGATATTTATACAGCACTCCAAGATCTGCAAAACCCTATACATATTATATCTCACTTGAGCTCTACAACAACCCTGTGAAATGGGTACAAGAGGTATACTTAGCCCTATTTTAAAGACTAGGAATTCGAGTCTCTGAAATGGTAGGCAGATTGCCTATAGCCATGCTGCTAATAAGGGTCGGAAGTAGGATTTGAACCCATGTCTCTCCTGAATATGAGTCCAGAGCTCTTGCTGCCTCTCTAGAAAGACGGATTTGTCTGCTGGTTGACAGGTTGTGAGAAAAATGCATTGTAAGCAAAAAAGGGCTACATAAATCTGAGGGATTATCATGATGGCAATAGTGAAGGATGAATTGGAGAAGGGAAAATCTAAAGATAAAGGAACCAGTTAAGAGGTTGTTACAGGAGTCCAGGTCAAAGGGAGTAAGTAAAGGGGGACAAGGAGAACCAGTGGGAAAGTTATTGTGACATTGGATCTAGGGGACTTGTCAACTGACTGGATTAAGAAAGGAGGAGCAGAAAACAGTCAGAGGTGACTTGTTTCTTCCAGAGGCCAGCTTCAGGGCCACCACCCTGAGGCCTACCTAACCTCTTCCCTCTAGTTCTTACTGCACTCTCTTTTTTTTTTTTTGCTTTTTGGAGTGGGGAAGGTATGGCAATTGGGGTTAAGTGACTTGCCCAAGGTCACACTGCTGTTTTTTTTTTCTTAAGTGTCTGAGGCCTGATTTGAATTCAGGTCCTCTTGACTCCTGACTCTAGGGCTGTGCCACCTAGCCTTCCCTCTTACTGCACTCTTATCTCTTAAAACTACTTTATATACTTAGTATTTGCCTATTTCTGTATATGCTTGAGCCTCCTGGTAAAATATAAAGTCCCTGAGGGCAGAGAGACTTTTACTTTTGTTTTTGTATCATCAATCACTATATCAGTCAATAAGCATTTATTAAACTCTTCCTATGTGCCAGGCATTGTGCCAAGCAATCGGGATACAAGGAAAAGCAAAAGACAGCCAGTCCCTGCCCTTGAGGAGCTCACAGTCTAAAGGGGAGGGGGGGAGGGGAAGAGAAGATAACATGCAAACAACTGTGTACACACAATATATACAGGAAAAACTGGAGGTAATCTGCAGAGGAAAGCCCTGGCTTTAAGGAGGGTCAGGAAAGGCTTCTTGCGGCTGAGACATGAAGGAAGCCAGAGAAGCCAGGAGGAAGAAATGAGGAGGGAGGGGATTCTAGGCGTGGGGTACATGGCCCCAGTGGAAATGCCAGAAATCAGAAGATGGAGTGTCTAGCTAGAAGAACAGCAGGGACGTGGATTTCATTGTGTTACAGAGTACATTGTAGGTCAGGGTGTGGAGGAGGAGAAGGAGGAGGAGGAGGAGGTGTTAGAAGACTGGAGAGGTAGAAAAGGTTTAGGTTATAGAAGCCTTTAAAAGCCAAACAGAAGATTTTGTATTTGATACTAAAGGTGATAGGGATCTACTGGAGTTGATCTACTAGAACAGGGGTGGGGAACCGCCACATATGGTCATCTAGGTCCTCAAGCGAGGCCCTTTGATTGAATCCAAACTTCAGAGAACAAATCACCGTAATAAAAGGATTTGTTCTGTAAAACTTAAAAGTCAATGACATCAAGAGAAATTGACAGAGGGGTAGGTTTTGGGGGGGAAATGAGGAATTCATGCCAAATCTGAACTGCCCATGGGGTAGAGATCTGGATAAAGATATCCTGCAGGCATTTGGAAATGTAGGAGTAGCAATCATGGCAGGGATCGAGGGTATATATATATATATATTTGGGAGTTATCTGCATTGAGGTGATAATTGAAGCTATGGTATTGGATGAGGTCACAAGGGAGAAAGCATAGAGAGAGGCAAGAAATACTTGAGAAAAGACAATTATGCAGAAACATTTAAAAAACCATAATGTCTTATGATTTGAATTCCAATAACAAGTGCCAATTTTAAAAATGCATCAAGCTATTCTTTTGTATATACAGTATCTGCTTTGTCCTCTTATTCTCTTTTTCTAGTTGCTCGTTTACTAAAAGGGAAAAAAGTGCCCATACTAGATACACAGGTTTATAGTGCCTAAGCTGCTTGAGAAGATATAATGCTGCTTCCAGTAAATGATGGGATTCTAGGAGGATTACCTTTCAAAAGGTGGATCTATTTCCTCTTTCTTCTACTACTATTTCCTTTTGCAAAGTCCAGTTTTCATCCTCTCTAAAGGGCAGTGTTTCTCTTGCAACTGTACAGTTCTGTGCCAAGGAAACAGGGCCACGAGGAGGCATGAATATTGAGCCTTTGGCTTCTTTTTTTGTGTTCTTTCTTTTATCTGTTTCCTTTCTTCCCTTCTGTTTGTCTCCTTTCACCACCGCCTTGGTTCCATCCCTATGCTTTATTTTTCTGTTTCACTTTTCCCTTGGCTCTCTTTTCACTTTACTCTCTGAAGGTTCTTCATCAGTTCCTTATTATACTGACCTTATTACCATAGTGATGGCAGGCACCATGGAGAGTTTCAGTCTCTTAAATGGTCAGGATGAGCCTGAAGCAGCAGCCCCACACAAAACAAGCCTCTAATTGCCAAGGATGTTGGTAACTGCCATGAAGACACTTAGCAACTGTGGGCAAAGCTGGCTCTGACTCCAAGATTGTGTGCATATTTGGGTGGACTTCTTTGGTCTGTTTCTTTAAATAAAAACCAATATGTGGGGGGGGGGGGGTTAAGAGACAACTCCTTGCCATTTAGAAAATAAGCGAATTAAATGCATGAATAGTAAATGCTCACAGATGAGCTTAATCTGAATGTGAAAAGCAATTCTGAAAACAAACATGAAACTCTGGATTTCAAGAAAAAGGAATAAGCAAATAAAGGAGATGCATTTTGGAATATGGAAATCCACAGAATGAAAAAACTAATTGAAAAACTTCATTAGAAGGAAAAGGAACAAAAAAGCCCAGGAGGGAAGTCTGACATTGACTGGAAAGAACCAAGACAAACAAATGTTTGTTCCAGTCCAGAGCTGTTATAGCCTAAATTTTCAAGTAGAATTTCATCATATGCACTAATGTTTTGCATATAATATTTACCCACAACATGGGGCCCCTAAGGGGATGGCATGAGAGCCAGGCTTCAGTGTGGAACATGTTCAAGGACTAAAACAAGAGTACAGGAATACACAAAGAATAATAATTTCAGACAAAGCTTTCAATTATAGCCCCCAGTTCCAATAAAGAAAAACTAGACAAAAAGCCCAATTATTCTTTTTTTTTTTTTGGAGATAGCAATCATATGGATATTTCTCAAAGCTTTCTGGTGATCAAAGCATCGAGTAACTATTATTCTAGACACACTATAGCCCTATGTTATATTAACATAATTCTCACACAAAATTGCATTTCATGAAGCAGAGAAGAATTTGGAGGATATAACCATTTCTGTGGATCTCTATTTGCCACCATGGCAACCAATTAACACCACATTTAATTAATTAATTGGGAAAACACGATGAAGAGAAATAATACCATAAATAGACCTATAGTACCTAATACTAACATTGTTATCACAAACCAGTAAGGAGTTCGCAATAACCCAATTTTATGGAGTGGTCCTGTGCTTGATAGCCTAGTCAGTAAGACTTTTTTTAAACTCCTATTGCTATTTTGTTATGGGGAAGGGAGGAAGACTAGTTCTCTCCATTGCACCCAGGCTGGAAACGCAGCAGTTCCTCACAAGCAAGTCTCACTACTGACTGGCAGGGAAGCTTTGGCCTGCTTGGTTGCCTGTCCAGTCCAGTTTGCCCTTTTCAGGCAGCCTGGCACCTTCCTCTTCTCCCAAAGTTTCACCATATTGGTGTCAGGCTTAATATATACACCTGCTGGGTTTTATCCCTGTTGTTCAGGCATTTCAATTGTATCTGACTCTTCCTGACCCCATTTGGGGTTTTCACGGCAAAGATACTAGCGTGGTTCACCATTTCCTTCTCCAGCTCATTTTACAGATGAGGAAATTAAGGCAAATAGGGTTAAGTAATGTGCTCAAGGTCACACAGCTAGTGGTCTTCCTGACTCTAGGACTGATGCTCTATTCACTGTGCCAAACTGCCCCTATATTATTCCTACTGCAGCTCAGAACTTCTGAGCTAAGGTGATCCAGCAATCTCCACCTTCCCCAGAGCAGGGATTACCAGTTGTGTACCATCACACCTGGTCTTTCTATTCCTTTTACAAATTCTCTAATATGTTGTGTTCCTCTCTTTGTCCAAACTTGGTGGCAACCAGAATCTACTGATACTGCAGTAGCTGTTTGGAGGAAGGACTATTTTCCCTTGGAGACTTTGATTACCTAAATGCCAGTGGTGAGCTTCTTTTTAACCTCGTAATCCTTTGTGAACCAATGAGATGCCAGAGTCCTGAACGTAGCAACCGACGTACTACAAGTGCAAAGTCGAACTTCTCTCCACCAATATCATCACTGCTTCTCTGCAAGTTCTGAGGATTCCCCTCTTCTGATATTCTGACCATTTTCTTAAATGAAGACAGGGGTTGAGCTAAGGGAAATCTGTACTATGGCAGAGAGATCTAGATGGAAACAGACACTTGAGCCACTTAACTCATAGAACTGGCCAAGAACTCAACTGTTTCCTTAGAGTCTGGAATAGATGGTGAGCTAAACCTAATATGGCTGTTTATTTCTCCAGGCTGTTGTAGGGGGAATTAAAACTTTACATATAGGAAAAGATGGATCCTAAAGTCCCTTCCAGCTTTGGAATTAAGTGACTCTGAAGCAAAGTGCTTCTTATGATTCTCTGCTCTTTCTACAGCTCCAAGTTCCACCAAGATTAGCCAGAAGTCCATTGTGAAGGAAGCAAGAATATTTATTTGGTGCCCTTCCACCCCATTCTAATACCCCTGACTTCAGTTTTCTGCTTTGGCTTTGATGATCCTTAGGTTGCCCAGCATGCCATTCACACCCTCATTCTCCTTGTATTTAAAAGTGGGGCTCAGACCAATTTTTCTTTATTTACAACCAGCTCCACTGCTTTTTGGACTTCTTCACCATGCCCTTATGTGGAGTACTTTCTCAACATCATCTCCCTCCCCCCACCATGTTTTTCAGCTTCCTTTTCTTGTGTTATCTTTTCTCTCTCTCTCTCTCTTTCTCTCTCTCTCTCTCTCTCTCTCTCTCTCTCCCTGCCCCTCCCCCAAGTAAACTCCTTAAGGTCAGAGACTGTTGCAGTGGTTCTCAACCCTCCTAATGCTGTGACCCTTTAATATAGCTGCTCATGGTGTGGTGACCCCCAACCATAAAATTATTTTCATTGCTACTTCATAACTGTAATTTTGCTACTGTTATGAATCGTAATGTAAATATATGATATGCAGGATGTATTTTCATTGTTACAAACTGAATATAACCCACAGGTTGAGAACAGCTGGTCTAGAGACATCTCTACCCCCAATGTTCAAAGGGACCATCTGTGTCCAACCTGGAGTAGAGCTTTTTGAGCTCACATTGGACTCATCAGTCATAGTCAAACTCACTGTACCTTGATCCCCACATTATGATATCATTAGTTCTCTTTAAGTGCAAAGGACGAACATTTGTATCCCCAGCACTTAACACATTAAGTACCCAGTACATACTGAGCACTTAATTAAATGTTTATTGACTAACTGTATAATGTCTCAAGCTCTATACCTTTCCAAGGGCCTTTTCATTCTCTCAGAGCTTCCTTACCTTGACAGGAGTTAATATTTACCTAGCTAGGCTTTAAGGTTTTCGAAGCACTTCACATACATGATCTCATTTAGTTCTTCAACAATGCAGCAAAGTTGGTGCTATTCTTGTTTCCATTTTACAGATGAGAAAACTGAGATGTTAGTGACTTGCCCAGGGTCACAAAGCTATCAAATTCAGATCTTCCTGACTGTGAATCTAGTGTTGTATCTTCTCAACCAGGAGTTGTTAACCTTTTTCTTGTCATGGTCCCCTGTGGCAGTCTGGTGAAGTCTGTAAAACCAGTTCTCAAAATTATGTTTTTAAATGTATAAAAATAAGATAAAGAGGAAAAAGAAACTAATTATACTCAAGTATAGTTAGCAAAACATTAAAAATTTTCAAGTCTATGGATCTCCTGGATTCTACGAACAGATCCCTTGGGGGTCCATGGACCCCAGGATAAGAAGCCCTGCTCTTGACCACGGTGATATACCATGCCTTGCCTTGCTAGGAAGCTCTCTAATGTACTATTTCATACTCAGGTCCTAATGTCTGGTATGGATGAATAAGCACTTATTAAGCACTTTCTACATACACTAACCACTGAGGGTACTGATACTGATTTGACATGGTAATTCTTTGCAGTTACATAGATACATTTTAACAGAACCTTAGCTCAAACGAGCACCCTAACACAGTGCCTTCCACTGCTGAATTAATTTTTTTAATTAAACTTCTTGAATGTTTTCATTTGTTTTTTATTTTCTTTGTCTGTATTTTGTGTTTATATTTATTTGTATGTATTACATTTCCATAACAGTACAATCAAAAGATGATCGTACATGAAACTGCAAATCTTCTCTGCACAACTTCTCGCTCCTTTCAATATACACGTTTTTGGTGCTGGTGTTTTTTTTTGAAGAAGTATCTAACCAGGAATTTCAAGGACTATGGCAAGCCAATGGGAGAGATCTCTCTGACTGGGGCCATGGGGAATGACTAAATCAAAATACCACACACTAGCCTTGAACTAGCTTTGAAGAGCCAGAGGGAGACAGATAGGGTATAGCCATGCAAGTATAAGTGAACCCCCCCCCCCCAAAAAAAAGTTGATGTGACTAACAACATTTCATAACAATCTTTTAATGCATCATAACTGACCCCCTGCTTAAATGTTGTGAAATCCTGTTGTCCTTGCCTTTGTTAGGCAACTTTCACTCATCCTGAAACTCCTTTCCTTCCTCCCCAGTTCTGCCTTCCAACCTCCCTTTCCTGAGTCATGGGCTGGCTCTGTCGCTCTACCTTGAGCTGTTTGTACCCCATATCCATATCTCAAACTTCTCACCCCAGGTTGTATCACCTTAGCTGAGCCTCTACCCACGCTGGAGGTTTCCCTATGCCTAGGACTGGTGTAGCTTAACCCAATTCTGCCTCAGTTTCAACCTTGGAGCTTCCAGCCTCAGATTCTTCCTGACCCAAATCCTATTCCCATTCTCTAGGGCTACCCCAAATATCACCTGCCAACATCCCATTCTCCTCCTGAACCCTCCCCAAAGAATACAGCTCCTATATGATGTTGTTTCAGTGGTACTAACCACATCTTACAATATATTTCTATTTAAAATCTCATTTTCATGGAAATGATTAACATTACTCAGGGTATGCCTGTATACCACATGGACACCAGACCTCTCCAACTTGGCCTTACAGATCATCCTGCAAACCGCTATCCCATGAGACCTTTAACTTGGTAAGATGGTATGTAGCAAGAGAGGAAGCCAAGTCCCATGATGCTACTATGTATAAGGAGAAGCTTCTGGTTACCTCTATCTAAGGTTGTCTCAACCCTCTTTATCATCCATCCTAAAACCTAAAGATACAATTTGATGAACTTCCATATAGATTATCTGGTTCCTTGCCTATTTATTCAACTTAAGAATTGGCCTCAAAATATCACACAGGAAGTGTATGATTGCTAAAGGAGGTTAGCCACCTATGAAGCAAGAGAGAGACAGATAATATAGATGATCAGCCCAAGTGCTGTGCTGATCCCTACAGATTAAAAGGGTGTTGGGTAGATCCTCTTATGGAGGATTTGTGGGAGAATACAGAAAAGAATCACAGGGAATGAAAAGTTATTAATTGGCTTGTGATCTTCACTATGGGAGGGAATGTTTATATTACTGAGTTGAAATACTAAAGTAATAAGTGACATTTAGCAATTTAAGTTTAGCAAAGAGCTTAACATATATGATCTCAGAAATTTGTGGAGTCATAGATATTTTAATCCCCATTTTTCAGATCTGAAAACTGAGGTCAGAGGTTAAAAGACATGCATTTGGTCACACAAATAGTAAGTATCTAAGGTGAAATTTGAGATCTTTTAGAGTCCAAGCCTACTACTTTATCCCCTGCAGTCCATGACTTCAGCATAGCATCTCAAACTGTGCGGTTACAAAGAACTACACTGGTGAGTCACTGGTCTTCCAATTCAGATTCTAAAGAAACTTTAGCAAGAGAGAGAACACTGTCCCAGCTATAGTGAGAATGTTTCCAGCCACTAGACTCCCACTTCATTTAAAAAAACTTAGCAGGTACCCTACCTACCAATGTTGACCAAAGATTATGGAAGGAAAAATGCATTTGGAATGAAAATGATGATGAAGATGATGCTAACTAGCATTTATATAGCAATTTAAGGTTTGAAAAGTGTTTTGCATATATTATCTCATGATTATGCTTTTCTATCTTTATGTTTCTTATAATGCTGCAGATCTTTGGGTTCCTTTTTATTTCCTGTCCTTGCTGGAAAGGCTATACTTAACTCTCTACCCATCACCTGTTCTTTTCTTTTTTTAAGGCGGAAATTTCAATCTGGAATTCATGGATTTTTCTGATTTTTTTTTTTTACTGTATTTCCACATAATTGGTTTCCTTTGTAACCCAATGTATTTTATTTTATCCATTTAAAAACATTATTCTGATAAGGGGTTCATAGGTTTCATAAGACTGCCAAAGACACTGCCGTGACAAAGCAAAGATTAGGAGGCCCAGCTTTAATGGGATGCCACTTGTGTCCAGTGCTTATTTGAGTGCTGCATCCCTTGGTTAAGCTGAAGTGGCTGGCAAATGTTCCAACTTCTTTGGCACTAACCACGGATGAGCACTAGGACAGTTTAGTATAATGCAAGAGCTGGTCAAACAAACCCATTAGAATGAGCAAACCCAAGCACCTTTTAAATGCTGAGTATAAGAGCAAAGATATATATCTCAATTAGTTTCAAACAACTTCTTGTCCATTCTCATTCCATCTGTCATCGGCAAGATTTGTCTTATACTTTAAGATACAACACAGGTTGTGGCAGCTAGATGGTGCAGTGAATACAGCACCAGCCCTAGAGTCAGGAGGACCTGAGTTCAAATCCAGCCTCAGACACTTAATACTTAACTATCCATGTGACCTTGGGCAAGTCACTTAATCCCAATTGACCTACAAAAAGCAAAAAAAAAAAAAAAAAGAGATCACCTTGTCCAACTTTCCTTACTTACAGATGAGGAAACGGAGGCCCAAGGATGAAGGGTCTTGCTCAAGATTACATAGGGAGTAAGTAGCCCAGCCAAAAGTTGAACCCAGGTGTTTGGGCTCCAAATCTGCTGCCCTACTCCCCATCGCCCTTTTCTTTTTTTGAGACTGAGTCTTCCTACTTCCTATCTTGCCCAGGTTGGAAGTGCAGTAGCCAATCATATGTCATCTCATTGCTGATAGGCAGGGAAGCTTTGGTCTGGCTTCACTTCTGATATGGACTGATCTACTTCTCTTTAGGCAACCTATGGCCTATATTGATACCAGATTTAGGATGGACATGCAATGGAATTCCAATGGTATGCTGCAACCTGCTGAACTGATTTGCAAGAGCCAATTATTAAACCTTTGATATGATATTTACACCTCAGCTATCAGTAAATTGGGGCTTGATTTATTGTTTTGTTGATTGTCTAGACTTAAGAACATGGCAGATAAAATGTCATCTATGATCATTTATCTTTAACTCAGATTAAGCTTGAAAAGTGTGCTGTGTGTACTTTTTTTTTTTTGGAGAGCCCATTGTTAAACATTTACCAGCACACTGTTGGCTTTAGCCCACTACAAATCAGAACTCCAGAGCTTAAGTGATCCATTAGCTGGGGCTGTCCTGGTATCAGAGACTATAGGAACATCCTATCACATTCAACTCAGCTACATTTTTCTCCAACCCTCCTCCACAAATACTGGGTTTCTATTAATTAAACACTGTAAAAGGTCTGTGATATCATCAATCTGGATATTTCCTCCAATGATACAGCTCACAAGCCATTCATGCTTACCCATCCTTTGTGGTTCTTGTCCATGTTCTTGCATTAGTCCACCACAGGGGGCAGCATACTAGAGGATAACCCTGCTTTCTCCTTCCATCACACTCATACCAATGGAGCATCCTCTCTCCCCACTTGCCATCCCTCGCCCTCAAATCAGGATTAAATGGGCTAATATTTGTAAAGTGCTTAGAACAGTGCTTGGCACATGGTAGGCACCTAATAAATTCTTGTTCTCTTCCCTCACCCTGTGACCAGCTCACCTCTTCTTATCGCACATTTCCTTAAAAACATCTTTTTCCGCTAATTACTTTTACCATTTGAAAAATTATTGTTACATTCTTTTCTTTAGGGAAGACAAAAAAGATTAGAAGAAAAGGGAGAACAGGAAGGAGAGGGAAGAAAGGAGGAAGCAAACCAAAGAACAGAGCTGTAAAATGATCTTTTGAATTAGTGATTTGCATATTTTAATGAAAATAAAGACAAGTAAACTCAACTTTTATGTTCAGAAGTATATTTAAAAGTTATTACAGAGGTCCTTTAGGAAAGGTTTTTCTTTTTAGTTACATTGTTTTACTTTATGTATGTGTGTGTTTATATGGAGACAAAACAAAACTGATGAGAAACAGCTGAATGAACATGTGGTTTTAAAAACATTATGCAATAAAAGTGAGGGGAAAGATAGAGTCCCATATGGCATTTAACAGATGGGATGGTGTCCCTATAGGGTTCTTTTGAAAGTAACTCAACTTCTAAAGTAATTTAGCAGGTGACCCTACTCTTAACAGACTCTTTCTGCAAAATGCTTCTCCCTCTATATATTCACCAAAATGGCATAGGGAGGGGGGTATGTGATAGCTACCATATGATAGTAACTGCCTGGCATTCTCTCAAAGCAAGATCTCCAGTTCCTCGGGCACCTGTCTGTTATAAAAATGTCAGTTATTATAAATATGGGTCAAGAATGTGCAATGTGAACAACCAGCCATATGCAAGAACAGAATGTCAGAGACTAAAACACTTGAACCTTCAAAAAATTTATTTTTAAATTTAATGATTTAAGATTACTCCATAAAAGGTAGAGGGTGTGTAAAGGGGGAGGGGCATGCTCTTATTTTGAAAATCCAGGGAAAAAAACTCATGCTTTTTTTGTGCTCTTTTCCAGTGACAACCAATTCTGGGACAAAGTTAGACCTCCTCAAAGTGCTTTTTTCCCCCATGTGCCAGTGAACAGCTTAATGAATGGATTCATGAAGACTTCAAAGGAATACCATAAATCCACATAATGTTCTTGGCCTCAGCATTCTTATTTCATCTCATTTACAATCCTTGGGTTTACTGCCAAAAGTGTAACTCCTTTTTTAATTGAATTAAGTGCTCATGAGAATCACACTTCTTAACTAGAAAGCACACATTTAGAGTAGGAGTGATTGCTTCCATCTCCTTATAAATACAGTGACTTTAGAAAAGTGAACATACTCATCCTTGAACCCTAACAGGGAGAGAATAAACATAGATAGTGGCATTTAATATATGAAAAGATGTGGTGCCTCTACTGATTCCGCCCACACACCCTGCTTCCTCTTCACAAATTATTTGGTCCTGGTTCAGAAACCATTTAACAACTAAAGACTATATAAACCACAGATAGAACAGAAAGAAATGGAAAGCAAAACACTTCACCTATCTGGGCCTCAGCTTTCCCATCAGTAAGATAAGGAGGTTGGATTAGGTGCCCTCTGGATTAGGTGCCCTCTGAGGTACCTTTCCAGCTCTAAACTCTGAGCGTATGACTGAAGTGAGCAGTCAAGAGTCCATACAAATCAGGAGTTCCATTCGGCATTCAGTACCCAGAACACTCCTTTGACAAAGTACTTTGGGGCCTATGGAGTCCAATATTTGGTAACACCTATTGGGATGCAAATTGTGTATGTGTGTGTGTATTTGTAGGGGGGGGGGAGGGAAAGAGAGGGGGAGGAGGGGGAAAGAGAGAGGAGAATTGTTATCCACCAACTACAACATAAGTGTACCAAGCAGTGTTGAGAATCGAGACAGAGTCACACCAGCTTTATAGCATAGAGTGATACTGAGACAGGCATGTTATTGCCCACAGATCCTTCATCTGGTACTGTTTTGGGGTAGCCTGATTTCGATGCTTTCCATATAAACTACAACTCTCTCCTACATCCAGGACTGTCTTTGGATCTCAGCCTGGCAAAGAAACTGAATCCAAATTTTTTCTTTTTTAAGGTCTGCCTGTTTGGTTCACAGCTGCAAGGGGTAACGTGGCCGTGTATTTTACCATCAGCTTTCGCTCATCCGTATGGTCATTGGCCACACCGTGGTTTATTAGTGTCAGGGCCTCCTGACCTCTGATGTGCCCCGGGGAAGAAGAGAGGGCTCAAGTCAAGATGTCAGCAAGCATTTATTAAGTTCCTATTTTGTGCCAGATGCTGTGGATGCAAAGAAAGGCCAGAAGAGCTCCCACTCTCACAGTCTAATGAAGGAGATGACATGTATACAACTCAGTATAAATAAGATGTGCACAGGATAGAAGGGAGATAATATCAGAGGGAAAGTACCAGCAAAAAGGAAATGGACTTTTCTGAACTTAATGACCCAATATTCATTGCAACAATTTAACTCAGTGACTATGTACCAGGTACTGTGCTAGGTGACAAGAATACAAAGACCCAAACAAAAAGGTAGTCCCTGTTCTTTTTTGTATGTGTGTGTCTTTTTGGAGGGGGGAAGGCCGGGCAATTGGGGTTAAGTGACTTGCCCAAGGTCACACAGCTAGTAAGTGTTAAGTGTCTGAGGCTGGATTTGAACTCAGGTCCTCCTTACTCCAGGGCCACTGCTCTATTCACCGAGCCACCTAGCTGCCCGATAGTCCCTGTTCTTAAGAAATTTACTTTCTACTTGGCGATACAGCATGAATGCATAGTAATACACAAAGGACAAAGTAATTTCAGGAGAAGGCACTAATAACCATTGGGAACTAGAAAAGGATTTGGGGATGAGGTGTCACTTGAGCTGAACATTTAAGGAATCTAAGGATTCTAGGAGATTAAGAGAGAGAGAGTTCTACAAATGTAAGGCTTATACAAAGGAAATGAGTAGGGGAGAAGGGAATACTAAGTTTGGAAAAGATCTAGTAGGAGAGTTTAGCTGACATGTGGTTTATGAAGGATAGCAATGTGAAGTGAATCCATAAATATAGGATTATATGGACATAGAATCCATAAATATAGGATTATATAGATTATATAGATATAGATTAAATATAGATCCAGAACATAGGGTCACAGATTTAGATCCAGGAGGTATCGCAGAAGCTACTGTGAGTCCAATGACATCAAGTCCAACTCCCATATGGAATGCCTTCAATGCCAGATTCTGTGGGTTTTATCTTAGAGGCAATAGGGAGCCACTGAGGATTCTGGAGTAGGGAAGTGATATGATCAGACATGCTTTCCAAGAAGATTATTTTGGCATCATTGAAGAGAATGGATTGAAGAGGGGGGACAAGAAGCAGGGAGAACAATTAGGAATCTACTGAACTAGTGGAGATGGGAGGTTACAGGAGTCTGAGCGGGGAGATGGCTGTATGAGTATTGAGGAGATGAACACCAGAAGTAAAAGTGGAATCAATAAGAGTTGGCAACTGATTGAACATGGAAAGTGAGAGTTGGAAGTGTCGTGGGCGGCTCCAAGGTTGGGACCCTGGTGAATGGAATGAAATGGTGTCCTCAAGAGAAGTAGGAACACTTAGGCCTTTTCTAAGCTGGCAGACTCCAGGCAGCCTGGCAGCACTTTTTGGCACACAAGACTTCCCCAGGGAACACGCACAACAATCCAGTCCAATAATACAATCCACATTTTTTAGTCTGCTCTGTGCCAGACATTGTACTAAGTGCTGGTGAGATAATTAATGAAAAGAAAGCCTCTGCCCTCAAGGAGCTTATAGTCTAATGGGGGATGGCGGAGAAGACAACACACAAATGGAGGCAGGAAAGGGGAAACAACACAGGAGGAAAACACCCACATAAACTCACAGAGAAAAAGCCCAGGAAACCTTGACACCTCAAACCATGCTACTTTGTTAAGGATAACAAGAGCTAACATTTATGCAGCGCATACTATTTGTCAGGCACTGTGCCAAATGTTTTATTATCATTCTCATTTGGTCCTCACAACAACCCTGGGAGGGAGATTTGTTATTATCCCCATTTTACAGATTAGGAAGCTGAAGAAGACAAAGGTTAGGTGACTTGCCACATCCTCTGGCAAGCTAGAGTGCAGCTCATCCCCCAACTGAGGTTCATCTTTTCTTAGGACATTTTAGTAGTTGCAAAAGCACCCCATTCCACTCCCACCCCGAAACTGGGCTTTCAGCATCCAGAACCAGCAGTCTCTGACCTCTTGTGCTCATAAGCTTGTTGCCAAGGCTAAAAACACTCATCTCAGGACTGCTTTTTGGTCACCTATGCTCAGGGAAAGAAACACAAAACAGAAGAGGCATCAAGGTACTTGAGATCCAGTCTCAGGTTCAAGTAAGCAATCACATCCTCTGTCCATTTCTCTGTGTTCCCACTACCTTCATCTATCACATCACACCCAAGTTACTGAATCAGCCTCCTATTCGCAGGGTCTCTTCTTCTCTTAAATCCATACTTGTGCCGAAATAACCTTCCTAAAACACCACTTTCCTTATGTTATCCCCCATCTTTTAAACATACAATGACTCCCCTCTTATAGAATGAGTCAAAATTTCCCAATAACATTCAAGGTCTTTTATACTTCGTCCAACCTAGTGTCACAGTCTGAATCCCCAGTATGAATCCTTTGGTCTAAGTCAGACCAACTTCTTCTATGTCTCTTTGTTATCGTGTTTCAGTTGTTTCAGGCACATCTGACTCTTCATATACCCCATTTAGGGTTTTGTTGGCAAGGACAATGGAGTGGTTTTCCATTTCCTTCTCCAGTTAATTTTATAGATGAAGAAATTGAGGCAAACTGTTACATGACTTGCCCAGCCAGGCCCTATCCACAGCTCTATCCACGGTGCTATCTAGCTAGCTAACACAAAAAACATTCTTCAGACTTATTTCCACTCCTGCCCCTTTGTCCATTCTTTTCCTACTACTTAAAATCTCCTTTTTGTTGTTCTTTACTTAGCTTTCCCATCCCTATGTTCCAAAGACTCAGCTCAACTGCCACCTTCTCTTTTCCCAAAAATTCCAGGACACATCAACTCTGGCTTTCTTCTAGACCTTTTGTTTTTAATTTTTTGTTGGAATTAAAGGGTCCCAGAGTTCAAAATCTAGTTCAATACGAAATTTCCTCTACAAAATTTCTGAAAGAGGGTCCTACAGCTTCTACTTGAGGGCCTTCTGTGAAGGAGAACTCAATTCCTCCTATGTTAGCCCATTTTATTTTTGAAAAGCCCAGCAACTTTCACCAGTTACCTCTTCTCCTCCTTTCTAGCATCAAGTGAGAACAGAAATTGATTTTTTTTCACATGATAGCTTTTCCAATAGTGATCATGTCTAGCTATGCCTGCTTCCCCACTCCCTCAACCATTTACACTAGTACATTTCATTTTTTTTTGTCCCTGTAGAATTTTAATTACATCCATCCCTATTAAATTCTCTTTTAAGATTCAATCCATTGCTCTAGCCTATCAAAATCCTGACTTTGTCTTCTAATGTGCTCGCTAGCCTTCCTTGCCTGCGCCATTTGGAAATCTGATGATCAGGCCACTTGATGCCTTCCTATGACATGAAGAAGAATGTTGAACACAACATGGCCAAGATCCCCATGAACTCTATGAAAGATCTCCCTCTTGCCTGAACAATAACACCTTCCACCTCTAAATCTATGAACATATGACCCATGAGCCTACAAGTCTTTTTAATATGTGGAAAAGGAAAAATCTTGATGATTCCTTGCTCTCTATGTTTGTGCGCATGTGTGTGCATGTGTGTGTGTGTGTGTGTGTGTGTGTGCATGAAAGATACTGTATATTTAGATGGGGGAGGGGAAAGAATAAGCTCTTATAAGTACATAGTGCTTATTAAGTTCCACGTACTTTTTACAAATATTATCTCATTTAATCCTCCCAGAAATCCTTCAAGGTAGGTTTTGTTATTATTCCCATATTACAGTTGAGGAAATGGAGGCAGACAGAGGTTAAGTGACTAACCCAGGATCACACTACTAAGAGCTGGAGGCCAGATTTGAATTCAGGTCTTCTGACTCCACACCTACTACTCTATCCACTGTGCCACTGAGCTGTCCCCCTTCACAAATAATACTTATTAAATCTCTGCTTGACTTTCTTTGCTCTAGTCCAGGGGTGGGGAATCTGCAGCCTCAAGGCCACATGTAGCCCTCTAGATCCTCAAGTGTGGCCCTTTGACTGAATCCAAACATCACAGAACAAATCCCCTTAATAAAAGGATTTGTTCTATAAAATTTATACTCAGTCAAAAGGCCACACTTGAGGATCTAGAAGGCCACATGAGACCTCGACTGAGTCTAATTTATGGTTCTGGTTGTCTGCCTATGAGAATAGTTAAGATAAAAATCATATAATTTAGAACTGGAGAACACCTTAGAGATCATCAAATCCAACACCTTTATTTGACAGATGAGGAAATGAAAGCCCAGTCATGTCAAGTGACTTGCCCAAAGTCTTGTATCTTGGAAACAGAAATGTCAAGATTTAAAGCCAGGTCCTCTGACCTCAGATTCCATGCATTTTCCACTGTATGACATTGTATCCTATGTAGAAGGAGACGTGTTTATTAAGACCATATATCTCCATGTATCAACCAGTTTCTTAGCATCTTAGGAAGAAGTCCCAGAAGTAGTTAGTCCCATCCCACCAACCTCATCCCTTTCCCTCCACCACTCCCACTCTGCTTCTAATTCTTGAGTTGTATGTACTTATATTTATTTAAGAAGCTGAGAAGCTGGTAGAAACTTACCAATCCAAGTAAGAAAAAATGAAAGAGAAGACTAACAAAGGGCTTGGTGTTCCAAAGATGTAGCCTAGACTCTTTTAGAGAGCATTATCAGAGTTTATAAGGGAGTCAAAACTGACATTAGGCAAACTTGCTGGCACGTAGCCCTGCATACTTGTCCAACAAAATCAGCATCTCTCAGCGGCAGCTCAGAGTTCTTCGAGATAGCAGTTTTCAGAAGCTGCTCTCTATAAGTGGCCACAGAGAAGTTGATACAAGTGATGAGAAACTTCTTACTATAACAAAAGACCCCTTTTTCAGAATGGAAAAAAGAAAAACATTCCCTTCAATGCAACAAATTCCTATTAAACAGTTACTATTTCTATGTGCTACAATGTGCTTAGTCAATGGGGATAGTAAAGTAAAAAAAATCCATGCCAAAACGCATTTATTAGGTGTCTACTAGAGATAGCTAGGTGGCCCAGTGGAGAGAGTGCCATACCTAGAGTAAAGAAGACCTTAATTCAAATCCAGCCTCTGATATTTACCAGCTGTGTGATCCTGGGTAAGGCATGTAACATCTGCCTGCCTCAATTTATTCAACTGCTAAATAGGAATGATGATAGCGCTTATGTCCCAGGTTGTCGTGAGGTTCAAATGAGATAATATTTGCAATTTTATTAAATAATGATATCATGATTAAGATTTTTATTACTACGTACAAGGCACAAAGACAAAAATGTAATATTCTCTGCCCCCAAAGTGCTTGCACTCTAATTAAATGCAAATTATGCACAAAGTAAATGTAAAATAATTTCAGAGGGTTCCACAACTGGAGGGTTCAGGAAAGGTCTCATGGAATAGTTGACAAACTGAACTGAGCCTTGAAGGGAGTTATGGATTCCAAGAGTTGGAGGTAAGGAGGGACAGCAATCCAGGCGATAGTCTGTCACTCAATTCCTGGAACTGTTGGGAAATGGAATACTATACATGATGAATGGCAAGTAGACCAAATTGGGACAGCTAGGTGGCGCAGTGGTGCAGAGTGCCAGGCTTGACATCAGAAGGATTCATCTTCCTGAGTTCAAATCTGAACCTAGACACGTGATCCTGGGCAAGTTACTTAACCCTGTTTGCCTCAGTTTCCTCATCTATAAAATGAGCTGGAGAGGGAAATGGCAAACCACTCCAGTATCCTTGCCAAGAAAACCCTAAATGAGATCACAAAGAGTCGTACACGACTGAAAATGACTGAATAAAAACAACAAAAGACTACTTTGAGTGGAATGTAGAGTGCCAAGAAAATTACAGTCCATTAAGAAGTGGAAAAGTCATTTTACACAAATAGCTATGATAAAAGGCAGAAGGTGGTAAGTAGAAAGGAAAGGCACAGGCTGTGAGTAATTTGCCTCAGTACCACTTGCTACTAAAGAAAAGAAAAGCAATCTTAGAAAGAAAAGAAAGGAAAAAAATCCATTCATTCCAAGGTTAGATTTCCTATGAACTCAAGCCTTGGGAACAAAGCCATAAACACAGAAGTAAGCAAAATAACTTCTGAGTTGCCCAAACAATTTTCACAGATGCTGTGTGATATTCTGAGCCCCTCAGTTACTCACAGTCCATTGACCCTTAATTAACATACAATCCCACAAGCTGCTTTGTCTGCTTCTAAGTGTCTGCGTTGGGAGAGTTCTACCAGAAATAATTTAGATAAATAAAGTTTTAGCACTTCAATTATATACAAAATTTGCTTTTGTGGAGTAGCTCCAAGGGGTTGCATGAGGGGGGGTCAGCAAATACTATTTATGTCACTAAGGAAAGACTGGACTCCCACATAGGGTGATATTTAGCTGCAGGAAAAGATCTATCATGGGAAGAAAAAATTAAGCAAACCAATGAACACAGGAGAGGGTTTTTTCCCTCTTGCTAACCCAGAAAAGGGTCACTGTAGGCAAATAGATACCCCAGCAAAAGAAAAGCCACTGTATAGATCTACCTGTCTTGGCATGATTTCCTATGTTTATCCTTCCTTATTGATGTCATCTTAATTTCAGGAATCAACAACCTTGCATTTTGCCTAATCATTATTTCTTGCACATCCTTTCAAAATTGGAAATCTTCCTTTCTTCCATCAGTCCTGAACATTCAGACAAGGCAGAGATTCACACCTTCTAATTATGTGTCTCCCTGTAGTCTTTGTAGATTGCTCTTCTACTCTATTCTGAGCTAAATTGACACTGGCCACACACACACACACACACACACACACACACACACACACACACACCCTCTTGCCCATCACACATGGCTCTGACATCTCAGATTTCATCATCACCTTCAGTGTACCACAAGGAGAGAAAGAAATAATGCTAGTACCTTGCAAGATGTTGGTTGATCATTTTAATTTATGTATCATTTTGCCTAATCTTTTGTCTTGCAACTTATCTCAATCATCATTTACTTATTAAGCATCTATCATGTGTAGACCTTGTGTTGGGTTGATGAGAATATAAAGACAAAAATGAAGTTTTTCTTGCTTTCAAGAAACTTGCCCTTTATATTCTGTTTCAGGAGAAACAACATATATATATGTAAGCATGTATACATACACATATATGAAACAATATACACATATTTGCATGCATACACACATGAAACAACATAGAAATATGTAAGCATGCACACACATATATGAAACAATATATACATGTGTAACTGTGTACAACAATGAAACAACATATACATATGTAAGCATGTATACATACATGTATGAAACAATATATACACATGCAAGTATGTATGTATAATGTATAGGCATATTCACACATATTTACATAATATACATATGTATATATATGTTTATAATCTATACAAATATAAGGTAATTTCAGGGGAAAATTTATTTACACTGACGTAGAGGTTGAAAGGCACTTTATATATAGTATACAGATATCTTTACCTAAATGTCTCATGAGTATTTAACATTCAACATGTCTAAAATGGAAATCATTACATTTTCCCCAAACTTTTCTATTTCTATAGACTCTCCTTCCAGTCATCCAGATTCTCAGTCTTGGGGTCATCCAGGATGCTGCATTTCCCTCAACCTCAAAAAGTCAGTGGATTTCAAGTCTTGTTGATTCTGCATCCTCAAGGCCTCCCCCATCTGCTCCTCCCTTCCATCACCTCTGACCCACACTATTACAGCAGATGCCTTACTGGTTTCCCTGACTCCTGTTTCTCCTCTCTCCAATCCATCTTCCACAAAATCGTCACATTAATGTTCTGCAGATCTGACAATGCTGCCACCTTACTCAAAATCTTTAATAATTTTCTATTGCCTCTAAAATAAAATAAGAATTCCTCTGCTTGACATTTAAAGCTCTCCAGAGTCTGGCTTTCCAGTCTTATTCCACATGATTTCTTTTTCACTGTCTCCATTCCAGTCAAACTGTGCCCACAGCTGTGTGCCCTCTGTGTCTCAGAAGAAGTGATGCTCCATGTCTAAAATACAGTCGCTCATCACCTCTGCCTCATACAATCATTAGGGTCCTTCAAAACACTGCTTAGCTGACAGCTTCTATCATGAGACCTTCCCTGATTTTGCTATTATTAGCACCCATTCCTTGAAATCTTTTTTTTTTATGGTTTTACAGTAGTTGGATAGTTGGTACTGTGGACAGAGTGTTGGGCTTAGAGGCAGGAAGACCAATATTCAAAGCCTGCCTCAGATTCTTAATAATTGTGTAACTCAGGACAAGTCACTTAACCTCTCTCAGCCTCAGTTTCTCCATCTGTAAAAAGAGGATAATAACAGCACCTTACAGGGTTGTTGTATCAAATATATTTTCATAATATATGAAAAGTATTTTGCTCATCATCATCATCATCATGTGTACTTATTTCATCTATTCTGTCCTTCTTACCTAGAAAAATATACTTCTTGAGAGCAGGGACTATTTAATTTTTATCTTTATATCACAAAATTTGATATGATGCCCTTGGCTTTGTAAGTTAATCTCCTTCCACTTCTCATTACACAAAGTAGAGGAACTTTAGGCTGGAGAGCAAAAGAGAAGGTAGTCATAGGAAATGACATGACAGTGGTGGTAGGGGGCCCCTTTGGTAAAGAACAGAGAAAGTGATGATAGGCAGCGGCAGGATTCTCCTCGTCAGGACCAGTGATTGGGTCTAAACTTTTTGCTTCACAAATGACAAGCTAGTTTCATCCAGATTGGGAGGTCCCTATTAACAAGACAGTTGAAATCATGAAAAGCACTACTCAGGAGAGTTTTTATCTTCTCTTAAGACTTAGGATAAGTCATTAATAATCCTTAATAATAGGATTTGTTCTGTGAAGTTTGGATTCAGTCAAAGAAGAGCTAGAAGGCCACATGTGGCCTCCAGGCCATAGGTCCCCCACCCCTGTCCTAAGTCAACCCTGGTCTTGAGTCTATCCTCTGTGCCATGAATCGCAGGTCCAGAATTCTGTCAGAGTTTCTTTGTCTTCATCTGATGACTAGATATAGTAGATATGTGAACTGAACATTGGATTTTGGACTGTGTTTTTTGCCCACTTGAAAAATGATTGAACCGTGCATTTGTAGGTTTGTAGCACTTCTGTGCTTCCTGAAGACTTTCAGGGTGTACCAACGTAGAAGGGTAGGTAGCCCCTTGGAAGATGTTTTGTTACAATATTGTTTTTTTATTATTATATATGTTTATTTTCTTAATGGTTGTATACCAAGAGTAAAAACCTTGTATGCAGTGATGTATGATTGTCTGTTTCTGTGAAGAGTCAATGCAATAATGCTTAAGTCATATAACTAAGGCTTACTAAAAATATGTGCAGTTAAGGAGGAATTGAGATTTCTTATTGACAGGGGCTCAGGGACATACTGATAGCATAAATCCATAAACACATACTCTAGATAATTAATTGGTATTAGCCCAAATAAAGGGACAGAGTTGGTGATAAGTCACTGACTCTATAGGAAGCATAGAGAACCCATACCTTCTCAGTGCTTCTACCCAGTGTAATAGTTACAAACATCAGACAAGACAAGTATGGGACGTCTCAGGCCAGATTCATTCATTTATTTATTTATTTTTGCTGAGCAGGATCAGATTGGTGGCTACCAATACCACCTTCCTAGAGTTTAAGCTAGCACAGTACCTTGCACTTTGTAAGTACTTAATAAATATTAATTGAATTTTTTGGAGTATTATGTCATATTTCATTTGAGAATGGTGTGTTCCTGTATCAGTTAACTCTGTAATGGAATATCAGCCAACACTCCTGATGTAGTGTGAAGAAATGTACCTACTGTTTAAATAGGCTTTCTCCTTTCCTTTCCCATATCCTTTTCCCTCAACCTCTCTCTCTCTCTCTATCTTTCTCTCTCTCTCTCTCTCTCTCTCTCTCTCTCTCTCTCTCTGAACTCCATTATTTGGAATTTCTGACTGCGTTATGTCATAGAACTCTGGAACTTCCTGGCTCAGAAGCCTCTTAGACTTTGAGGATCTTCTTCAAGTATTCATCCTGGTCTTAACCATCATCAGTTTTGTCCTGTTCTTAGTAGAGGGTTACCAATAATCCAATGGAATTATTTCTAAGTCTGAGTTAGTAATTAGCTATATCTAAGGGAGTGAACTAGCAAGTCATCTATATATAGGGCTCTAAACTCAAGGGTATTGGAGAGCCAAGGGATAAATAGGTAATTTTATCCATCTCAATGCTGCCAATTTGACCTTAGCTTTGGAAAACTCTGGGAAATCTATCAAGGACACTACTAAATTACAAATACCAGGCACATCACGCATTTCTTTCATACTTTCATTTAGTTATTCAGTTTAAACATCTGTTAGGTTGGTTAAGGGTATTTTATTATTCTTTTCCAAAGGCTGCTTTGGGCTTGTGGTTCCTTTACCCTTAATCACTCTGCCTACCAAATTCCTTCCTTGAAACATCATTTTAAGTGTTTATGGCATAATAAAAAGGAAGCATTTTTGTAATAGTGGTGTAATAAAAACAAATCTCTCTTACCACTATGTAGCTAGAGAGCCAGTCTTGGAGTTTAAAAGACCTGGGTTCAAGTTCTGTCTCTGATACATAAGAGTCACATGACCATGGACAAGCTACTTAACCTCTTGGTGCCCCTTCCCTCCCCTCCCCCACCAACAATTCCTTAAGTTGCTGACAGGTTGTCATACCAGCAACAAGAACAACAAAAAATTACAATGACAAGAGGAATAGATTAGAAGCAAAAGACCTGAGTTCTAGTTCTGCATTCATCACCAACTAGCCATGTGATCTTAAGTACATTACAAAACCTCTCCGAGATTCAGTTTCTTCCTCCATTATTACAGTGATAACGATAGATACAACTCACCTTATAAGGCTGTTAGGTGCATCAAACAAAATCATCAACATGCAGATACTTTGTAAGGGCTAGAACCACAGAAATAGAATTGGAAGAGACTTCAGAAATCACCCAGGACAAGTCCTACCTAAAGCGTGACTCTGTTATGGGAATCTGAAGATCTTCCCTGCCCCTAGGCCCTTTGCTAAAGTGGCTACGTGACCCTGAGGACCCTTGGATATTTGAAAGTATACTCTGTTCCCTAATAGGCTGAATGTGGTCA
>CM053581.1:113904048-113924494 GCA_028627135.1 Pseudochirops cupreus
TGGGACTGTTCTACAGGCAGAGAGTGACTTGATGAGGACACTAGCTATGGCTTTGTTGAACCTTGTCTCCCCAGAACTGAGATTGCTGAGGGCTTGCCTCGAGTGAAGATGAAAGAAGGCCCTTTCCTTGGGTATTCAATGCTGAGTTTAACACTGTAACTTAAGGGTGGATGGCCTTTTGTGTTCTCCTGCCCCTTTTGAGATTCAGGGATGGGAAGCCTTTGAGTAATTGACCAAATGAATGTACTTTGTTTATGGTTGGAGACTAATCTCCATTTGAGAAGAGACTTTTGACTGACTAAATGAATGTACTGTCTAGGGGTGGAGTAGTACCTGGATTGAACTGAGAACTTGGTAAAGGAACAAGTTACACCGTACTTTGACTTTTTCTGTTCTGTAAAGGTTTGCTGAATAAATGGGGTTTACTATGCTGGTAATTCGAACCTTGGAAGTTGCCTTTGCTTGGCATTAGAGACCTACATACAGGAGCTCTAATTTCTTACATAACAACAACAGAAGTATTAAGCACTGAGGATACAAAGAAAGGTGAAAGTTCCTGCCCTCAAGGATCTTACAATCCAACAGGACAGACAACACACAAACAACCATGTATATACAAGATATATAAAGGGTAAACTGCAGGTGATATCAGAGGATAACCAGCGCTGTCCTATAGTCCTGTGATCTCAAAAGTAAGAGATCATAGGTTTCAGAGCTACTGATGGCTACATTAGAAGCCATCAAATCCAACTGTCTCATTTTACAGATGAGGAGACTGAGGCATAGGTTTAATGACTTGCCCAAAGTAAGATAACACAGCTAGTAAGGTCTGAAGGGGCATTTGAACCTGGACCTTTGGCAGACTTCAGGTCCTTTCCAGTTCTAATAGCCCAAAATTATTCTAACCCTTTGAGGTTGTCCAAGGACAAGTCTAAATTCAGGGAGGCTAATCACTAGATCAGAAGTAGCTATGAATTTTTCAGACTCCAAGAAAAGACATTAAGTTACAGAAGGGTTTCAATCAGCATTAATAAAAGAAGCTCCCACACCAACAAAATTAAGGATCTATGTATTAGGAATAATTTTTAAAGGCTTGCAGCATTTGTTGGTGTGATTTTATTATGCTGGCAGTAAGTCACCTCCAGAGGAGCTTTACAGCAATAATATAACGAAGGTCATCTGGGAAATCAAATACACAAATGTTTGCTTTGTTGCATTTACAAAAACAAAATTATCCCATAAAAAGGAGCAAACCAACATGAAATTCACCGGATTTTCCTACAAGTTTGCCTCAGAATGACAAAAGCAATGCCTTATTTTTATTATTTATATTATTTATATTTTCTCAATTACATGTAACAAATTTTTTTTGAAATTAAAAATGTTTAGTTCCAAATTCTCTCTCCCTTCCTTCCTTCCCCTCTCCTTGAGAAAGCAAGCAATTTGATACAGATTATAGATGTGCAGACATGCAAAACATTTTCACATTAGCCACATTACAAAAAAAAAACCAGAGACCCAAAAAAACAAGAATAATAAAGTAAAAAAGTACACTTCAATCTGTATTCAGATTCCATCAGTTCTTTCTCTAGAGGTGGACGGCATTTTTCCTCAGAAGTCCTTCAGATCATTATACTGCTGAGAAGAACTAAGTCATTCACAGTTGATCATTGTACAATATTGCTATTATTTTATACAATGTTCTCTTGGTTTTGCTCATTTCACTTTGCATCGGTTCATACACATCTTCCCAGGTTTTTCTGAAAGCATCCTGCTAGTCAAAAGTATTCCATCACTATCATATACCACAACTTGTTCAGTCATTCCCCAATTGATGGGTATCTTCTCAATTTCCAACACTTTGCTATCACAAAAAGAGCTGCTATAAATATTTTTGAACACATAGGTCCTTTTCCTTTTTCTTTTATGTCTTTGAAGTACAGACCTAGCAGTAGTATTCCTGGATGACAACAAAAAAGAAAGAAAAACCATTCTGAAAGACTTCATATCGTTTAATACACTGACAAATCACAACTCCAAAGTTCTTATGAATATGAAATCTACTTGCCTCCTTACAGACGGGTGTGAAATGGAAAATGAAATACATGTTTTCAAACATGGCCAATGTATGGCTTTTTTTGGCTTTAATATATTTATTTGACACAAGGGACAATTATTTTAAAAATTCAGGGGCATCTTTTAAGTGGCAAGAGTGGGGTGACAGTGATATTTGTCAAGTACAGAATCACAAAGTAAAAAATTAAGTTAAGTAGCTTGTTAAATCTTACTGGCTAAGCTGAAAAGGAAGCCCTCTAGTCCAGGGAACACAATGATAGAACTGGAGGCAGAGCAGTTGGAGGAGTGTCAGAGGTCACCTCGTCCAATCCATACCAAGGATTCAGAAGCCAAGTGCTGAAGTTTGGAATGGGAATCCTGCCTCTATAAAGCAGAGGCACCAAACTCACAGGTGAGTCCCAAAGAGAATCCTGATTGTAAAAAAAAAGACACAGAACCTGTTCCATCATCTATCTTAAATAAACAAGGGAAGACGACAACCCTTCTAGGCCACTACCCTTGGGTTTTTCACGGCACTTATAGAAGAGTTAAACTAATTAGACTAATCAGTCGACTCAGTTCCACATGGTTATAGCCTAATTACTCAGCTCAAAATCCTCAACCCTTATCAAGCCCCATTTTCCATCACCTCATTAGAACCATTTTTCTTCATAAGCATAATTGAAAACCCTGCATGTGGAGACAGAAATGTTCATCTGGGAAGGGGGTCAGGGAACATGAACTCTCCCACTATTTGTATCTCTCTGCAGATTTTTCTTCAGAAACAGAACCAAGAGTCATTCCAACAGTCCTTCAGAAGTGACACGGCAGAAAAAATGGAGCAAGGAGAGAATTGGGGCTTTCTCCTCAAAACAGTTTCTGTATTTTTATCTCAGTAAAAGGCATACTCCTTTTCTTTTTTCTTTTTTTCCCCTTTGCCCAGTGCCTTAGCATACAGCAGATGCTCAAAAAATGCTTATTCAAGGCTATTGCTGCTTGGCTTATAGTTTTGAAAGAACTACTTTCTTTCTGCCAACATGCGTAAAATAACAGATATACCATTCTTGTGAATTGTACACAGCTACCAATGAGATTCCGACCAAAGGCAGGAGTGAGGATGTAGAACTGGCTAGGGAAAACAGAAGCCTGAATTGCAAGAGCGGATTCTTGTAGAGTTTTGCTGGGTCACAGGGCAGCTTCACTAAATCGCTCTCCATAGGGTCTCGATGAAAGGGGATAAGGGACAAAAAGGAAACATAACCGCAAGAAAGGAAGACCAAAAGGGCAGAAGATAATTCAGAAAAGAGGCACCGAACTTTCCCAAAGAACCTAGACGCACAACTGAAAAAGCCTATTCTAAAGCCAAGAGGAAAGAAGACAATGGGATTTCATAAACTGTAGCAAGAATCAGAAAAGATCCCAATGAGAAGCAGTAGTCAGAAAGTCAGGAGATGTCAGGAAGACCTGAGTTCCAATCCTGCCTTGGACTCTAGCTGTGCAACTATGGGCAAATAAATCACTCCAGCGCTCTTAGACTCAGTTTTCTCATCTGGAAAATGGGGATAATTATAGCAGCTATTTCACAGGGTTGTTGTGATGACCAAATGAGGTTGTATATGGAAAATACTCTGAAAATCTTTAAAGTATTATATGTTAGCTATTATGATTACCATCACTGTTGTTCATCCTTCATTCTTGAAGAGGACCAATGACTATCACCGGAGTGATGTCTTGACTTGTAGGTGAGTATTACCTCTCTCACTGACGTATCTGGAGGACAAAGCTCTCTGATGTCATATTAAATGTGCTTCACTAAACATCCTAATTTTTTTTTTTTAATACTTAAGAGACAGAATTAGTTATTTTTGTTGCTTTTAGGGAAAACACTCCTGCAGTCTTAAAAAGAATTGAACAGGGGCAGCTAGGTGGCACAGTGAATAGAGCACAGGTCCTGGAGTCAGGAGGACCTGAGTTCAAATCCGGCATCAGACACTTGACACACTACTGTATTGACCCTGGGCAGGTCATTTGACCCCAATTGCCTTGCCCTTCTCCTAAAAAAAAAAAAAGAATTAAAAACTCCTGGAAGTGTGGAGAAACCAATCTATAGGCATTCATCGAACACTAAGTCCTCTTCTACTGTCTCTATGATGGAGATTATCGCACAGGAGCTGCCAAGCTATGTTACAGATTTATAACTAGAAGAGGCCTTAGAGAATATCTAGTCCATCCCACTCCCCTCATTCACACATTTACACACATACACACATACACACACACACACACACACACACACCACCACCACCACCATCACCACCACCACCACCACCACCACCATCATGATCTACCACTACCACCCAGGAAGGAATCAATATGAAATGACTTAGGCTTACAGAATCACAAATGCAGAAACAGAAAGAACCTCAGAGGGCACTGAGCCCAACTGTCTTTTAAAGAAGCAGAAACTGAGGCAGTTTGAGGTATGAGGTAGTTAAATACTAGTCTAAGTTCACATACTTATTAGGGCTAAAGCCAAGTTCCTCTGACTCTAAATCCTGGGTTCTTTTTCGCAGCACTCTATTTTTGAGGAAAGAACACTCAATACACGTGCAACAGTAGCAAATGAACTGCGCAGGGTGACGCGGGTAGTAGATGGAAGAGCTTCTGCCTGCTTGGTCCAGTCACATCCTCAGGGAAGGTCTAGAGAGGCCCATGGGACTTCCAATATTTGCCAAGCCATGACTCTACTACCATAGCTACCATCTAATTTTAAAGCACTTATAATGACACAGAAATATATTAGACAAAGAGTATGGTAAAGGCAGTGAAGGGCGTATCTTTCAGTGACCATTTGTAAACTTTACTTTCAGGAAAGTGAACAAGTTAAAAACTTCCTCATGCAGTTCAGAATCTCTCATTTAGTAGGCATTTTTCCTAGCTAAAGACTCAAATGAGATTAAAACCACGAATTGGCAGAAACTCACCCTAAATCTGGCACAAAAACTGATTTTCTTATAGCTAGGGTTTTGTTGGCTAAAACAAAACAATAATCCATTTAAAGATGTGTCACAGATACATAATCTTTTTCTAACCTGGGGACACAGTTAAATTCTGTGATGGAGATTATATTTGCAAAGTGGGTTTAATATTTTGGAATGAACTGGTTTATGTGGAGAATGAAGCCCTGATCCAAAACTATAACCATATTATTTCTTTACAAAGTGACCCTGGGGTATGATTGTTGAGGAAGATCAGATAGCACAGTAGAAGACTGAAAACCCAGAGAATCCTGAGAACAAATCACGTCTCTCTTCTCCTGTATCCTGCCAATCTCCATGTCTAAGAATGGTATAATAGAAAGAATCCCAGAATTCAAGCCCAGTGCTGACATTTAGCTGGGTCTACAACCTAGGGCAAGTCACTCTACTAAGGAAAAAGACAACTGAGAGGTAATAACACTGAGTAAACTGGAAATGTATGTTACTTTGGAAAATCACTGAAATTTTAGTCTGAATGAAGCTAATGTAGTTTAATTCCTAATATTAATGAAAGACTGTCTTCTCTTCCATGTGGGCTTTCACTTTGTGCTTTAAGAGATGGTTTATATAAGTTTCTGTCACTAAAAAATGTTCATTATTTAATAGCCAAGCTTACAACAAGCAGCTTTGCACTCAGACTGGCCCTCAAACCAGGTTTCCTGAGGTTCATACTTTGGCCTTCCTAGCTTTGGTGCAAGACTCACCCTAGCTTGGGTCCCATTGGCACAAGCTCCTAGAATCCAAGGTCGCCTCCATCGCACAATGATGCCAAGGTTATGCAGAGTGGTTATAAAACAGCAGTGAATAGAAATAGAATCAAATAGGCCAGGTCCCTAATTAGAACAGGGTGCAATCTCTGAAAAAGGCCCAAGGGTGCCCAAAATAACGTTTGCTACTGGCGACTGTGTCTGTTTCCTTCTACCAATGTGTGAGTGGGACTTACAAATCCAACAAATTAGTATGTTGTTATTCACAAAGTAAGAGGTTTCTTTGTTTTACAGGAGGATTTAGCAAGGTTGTTTTAAATTGGTTCCCACTATAATTTGTTCCACTTAAGTATGCGTATTTGTTACAAAGGTTTTTCCTTTTCTTTTTCAATGGGAGGGCGGGGCACGACATTGATCAACAGAAGAGGAAAAAAAGTAAGACTTCTGTAATTTTAAAAAATCATCCCTAGTATATTTAAGTGATGGTGTATATATCATAAGTAGACAATAGAGACACTGGGGAGTGTGATGAGAAAGAAAACCGAAAAAATCTCAGGAGCCGTATCACTGTCAAGACCAAGGTAGAGATGATTTGAAATTTTGATATGAATCAATTTTTATAACAGGGCCATTTAAAAACTTAACATTTTCACCCACATTTATTAAGCATAAAGTATGAGAGAAATCACTATATCAGTGTTTTTACTATGTGTGTGTATATGTGTATGTGTGTGTGTGTGTGTGTGTGTGTGTGTTTTAAATGAAGAGGTTGTTAGGAAGTAATTAGGTAAAAACAAAATGCAGCAATAAAACAGAAATAAAACATAACCCATTTTAACATAACGATATAAAATAAAACAAAAATACAGAAATAAAAATAATAAAGTGAAAGAAATCTAATATGCAGAAAATATTCCAATTCTTTACCATTAAAGCTTTATGGTAGCTACATGATACAACTTGTTGCTATACCCTGTGAAAAATATTTTGTGCTATTGAATGGTTCACAACAAATACTGTGTGCCTGAAGTCCAAATCCTAGGGAGTTCAACTTTAAAAAAAATTAAGCAGCAGTAACACTTTGGAAAAGAACCAAGGTTTACAAAAGCACTTTCTTTATAACAGCCCCACACAGCAACCAAGTATGACCTCCTTTATAGAGAGGATAACATTCAGCCTTAGAGGGAGAAAGTGATTTGTCCAAGGACACACAGCTAAGAGTTAAAGCTAGGAATGAACTGGGATCCCCTGATTCCAATCAATCTGATCAACCCTAACAGCACCTACCTCCCAGAGTGCCTGTGACGATCGAGTGAGATAACATGCATAAAACACCTTACAAAAGAGTTTATATACATGGAAAAGCCTCCCCGAAAGCAGCAGGGTCTACAGGCAATTTATACGCCTTCACTGAATGTTAACAAGCAATCGTATGCTGACCCTCATTTTCGTTCTTTTTAAAGGTCTCTTTTCAGGTTAGTATCTAAAAACCTACATCTCGATTGTAAGACCTGCCTTTCTCTAAACATCTATCAGTTAGCTTGTTGCTCCAAAGGAGAAGAGGGAGTAAAAAAGCTAGCATTTATATAATTTTTTAAAGTTTGCAAAGTAAGTAGCTTGTTTTATTTGATCCCCACAACAACCCTGGGAGGTAGGTAATATTATTACTCCCACTTTACAGAGGAAGGAACTGAGCCTGAGAGGTAAAGTCACTTGTCCAAGGTCATATTGCTAGTAAGTATCTAAGGTAGTATTCAAACTCAGGTCTTCTTGATTCCAAGTCCAGCGTTCTTTCTATTTACAAAAGAATAAAAAAAAAACCCTGCATTTGTTACTATCACAACTCTGAAGTGCCACCTTACATCTCTTTAAAAAGAAGGTGAAAATGACAAATGCAGAAATGATTAAAATCCCTAAAGGTACCCAACTCACAGTGACACTGTCACCTAAGGGTGAGGGCAGAAACTGGGTTTTTGTTTTTCCCTTGAGCTTTGCACTTGGGTGCTTGCACAAGCAATTTCTGGCAGAAAGGCAGTTTCCATTTGAGTAAGTACTCAGGAAAGCCCTGCTGTGGACATTTCCACCCCTAATCCCCTGCTGCATCCTCACCCAAGAGATGCTGCTGCCCTTCGGAGCCCTCCAGTGCCTGCTTGGAATCTCCTAACCAAGCAATCCACTGTTCCTTTCCCTGCCATCCTCTCCATCCTTTTTACAACTTGACCCCATTTGAGTACCTTCCTTCCCTCCCTCCACCCTCTTCATGGCCCAGGATTTTCAGCTCACTTTTATGGGCTGTCTTCCCCTTTTAGAATGTACAATCCTGGAAAACAGAGCCTGGCTTCCTTTTTCTTACTCCCAGCATTTGGCAGAGTATCTGGCAAGGGATAAACACTTAATAAGCACCATGTTAAATAAATGATCTATCTATCTATAAATGCCTATGAAATTAAAATTAAAAGATCTGTCTGTCTGTCTGTCTGTATTGGACCCGGGACTTCAATGATAAAGAAAATTCTGAGAAGAAAAACTTCCCGTTCCCAATGCAGGCTGGCACCTTCTCTGAAGCCTCTAATCTTAGAGAGTTGCTTACAACATGGAAAGGTTAACTCGCCCAGGATCACACAGCCAATATTTGGCCAGGGCAGCACGTGGTCCCAGGTATTCCTGGATCTAAGGCTGGTGCCTGATAGCCTGTTAGCAGCAGCACTGCTTCAGATAGATTCAGGAACAGGGCTAGAAAACAGACATGAAGGATTCCCCCAGCAAAAATTCCTAAAATACTACTTTCCTATCAAGAACCAAACCCTTTTTTGCAGAGCCTGCTTGAGAGGTAAAGCAACACAAAGCTTTCTCCAATAGATAAGTAGCGTTCCCTTGTATTTGCCAGTAGAAAAATTACTAAGCATTCAGATGCTGGGTTCCACCAAGGCTAAGAAGGCAAAGACGTAGTACAATCAGGGTCTACCATCTGATATAAATTTGGGCTGGAGAAGGTTAGTTGCCCCCAGGAAATATACAAGGTTAGTTGCCCCCAGGAAATAGACAAGCGTTGGCACTAAGAAAGCCATTGTATTAGGTTAGTTCGGAAGCCTGAAGTATCTCCTATCATACTAGGCTTTGATGGTCTCAGAGTATAAGAAGGAGGAGGATAAAGACAGGGAAGTGGAGAGTATGGGTGAGTACGGGAGGGATCTAGGTCAGAGAGTAACTACATCCAGTCATATTTCTTTTGGAGGGTTTTAGGAAAAAGCAGGTTTATGATGGAAATTGACATTCCTAAGAATTATAATTAGGGTCAACTACTTAACATATTGTCAAAACTCAGCCCAGTTCACCATTATAAACACTAATCTTTCTAGACTGGAATTTTGTTAATACCGTAACTTATACATATGTACATAATATTGCATTTAAAGCCAAAGCCCTTTAATACAACGTGACATTCAAGAGGCTAGATTTTACCACCCTGCAGAGACCCTCAGAGAAAGGCAATAGGAGTGATGGAGGAGAGAAGAAGAGGGTGGAGAAGGGTAGGTTAGGAGACCTAAGAATGGTTACACAATTTAGATCTGGAGGAAACTTTAGAGATTACCTAGTTTAATCTTCAAATTTTACAGATGGGGAAACTGAAGCCCAAAGGCCTTACATGACTTTTCTAAGGTCACATGTATAGTAAGTAGCAGAAACAACATTCAAATGCAAGTCATATCAGAATGAAGATCATAGATTTAGAGGACAGATTTAAAAGGAATACTAAAGTCATCAAAGCCTCAGCTTTTTGGGTGGCCCTTAGACAAGTCACTTAAACTCTGAAGACCTTCCCGTCACCTATTCTACTATTCTAGGATGCTGGGTAAATGAAGAGCTCCTTCAGTGGTCATTGGGAATTAATCCTTACTGAACTTCAAAAGCCAAATGGATGGAAACCTTTCAACAAAGTAAGAAGATGCACTAAACTGGGACTGTCACTCAGGACCTCTCCTGTAGCATTCACTACTTAACTCCGGACTGACCCATCCCCATTCCCCCAGGATGTTTCCTAAAAGAGAAAGAGGATGCACTGTCTTTCTCAGAAGAATATGTCAACACAAGCTGAGACAATTAACACATGTAACTAGATTTTGATTTCTTCAGATCAAAAATATAGAGTAACCCAAAGTACAAAGCAATGACTCTTGTAATGAAACATGAAACTTGGCTGTTGACTGTTTGCAGTGAATCTCTAGAAACCAGGGAGACTAAAGAACTAATTTGTCAGAATACACCTTTAATCCTTTCACAACACACACTGCAAATGAATTTCATCTTAGAAAATTAATGTATCTCTGAAAACTTCCATGTAAATAATTTTTTTTCTTTGTTTTGTTTAACTTTGGGCAGCTAGGTGGTACAGTGGATAGAGTGGTGGAGATGCAGTCAAGAAGACTCATCTTCCTGAGCTCAAATCTGGCCTCAAACACTTACTAGGTGTATGATCCTGGCAAGTTACTTAACCCTGCCTGCTTCAGTTTCCTCACCTGTAAAATGAGCTGGAGAAGGAAATGGCAAACCACTCCAGTGTCTTTGCCAAGAAAATCCCAAATGGGATCACAAAGAATTGGACGTAACTGAAAAAAGTATAACAAGACTGGAAAGGTTAAGAAGGAAACAAGTTATGAAAAGTTTTACATAACGGGGGGCTTTATTATACTTGATCAAGGAGGTAATGGGGAGCCAATGAACAGCATTTAAATGGGGGGCAGGGTGCAATATAGTCAGAATTATATTTTAGAAAAATCACTTTGGTAACTGAGCAGGAGACAGATTGGAATGGGAGAGATCTGAGATGAGGACACCAATTAGAAATGGCTGCTATAGGCAGTCAATAGCTGATAAAAGCCTGAATTATGACGGTGCCTTTGAGAGTGAAGAGAAAGGGAGAGACCCAAGAGACGGAAACAACTGTTATGGTGAGTCTTTTTTGGAAACAAATAATTACACCTTAATTATCTCTCCCTCCACTAAAGTCCTACTCTAATGTCTCATCATGGTATGAAGGTGAGTCTGGATTAGGGAAGGCTACATACAAGCTCTAACAGGTCCTACCAGGCTAGAAAGGTTTCTTTTTAAGCATTTATTTTTTATTTTTTAAATTTTTTTGCAGGGGGAGGGCAGGGCAGTTGGGGTTAAGTGACTTGCCCAAGGTCACACAGCTAGTAAGTGTTAAGTGTCTGAGGCCAAAACTGAACTCAGGTCCTCCTGACTCTGGTGCTGTACTCTCTGCGCCACCTCGCCACCCCTAGAAAGGCTTATAATACAACTCTAGTGTGGGACTGCATGCTTGCCATCTAAGACCAGAGCTCCAATCTCTCTAATTCTTGAGGACCTTATCATCAGGATGGTGGAAAACTTAATTAATTCTTCAACTAGAGGCAGCTAGGTGGTGCAGTGGATGGAGTACTAAGTCTGGAGTCCAGAATTCCTGAGTTCAAATCCAACCTCAGACATTTACCAGCTGTGTGACCCTGGGCACGTCATTTAACCTTTGTCTGGCTCAGTTTCCACAGCTTTAAAATGAAGATAATAATAGCACCTACCATCCAGAGTTAATGTGAAAGTCAAATGAGATATCTGTAAAGCACTTAGCACAGTATGCCTTTCACATAGCAGGCATTAAAGAAATGTTTATTTCCTTCCTTCCTGAAACAAATCTCAAAGAGGGTAAGTAATGCAAACATTAGCCTCATTTTGCAGATGAAGAAACTGAGGTTCAGGGAAGTTAAATGTCTTGTCAATAAATAAACATTTATTAAGTGCCTACTGTGTGCTGGGCACTGTGCTAACCCCTCTTGTAGAAGGATTTTGATCTGCAAAGCTATAAAGACTACCCACACTGATAAAATCACATATACCAGAAATACTGAAGTAGTCATACCTTAATTTGTTTGTTTCATTAGTCTAAGTTTTAACGTACTTTAGAGAAGAAGTATGGTATACAGGGACAAGATCTAAATCAGGGTTCAAATCCCAACTCTCCCACTTCACAAACGTGATACCTTGGACAAGTCCCCAGAATCAACTTCAGGGAACTTGTCCAAGGTATCATGGTTGTGAAGCATTTTTCTGTGAAAGAAGGACATTTCTCCTTGTGCAGTCACCTCACAGGATTGCTATCAGGAAAGCGCTACATAAATGTGAGTTTTCATGAATATTGTAATTATTATTCAATCTGATTTGCTTTGCATTTCTGAGGAGTTATATAATAAGCTCTTTTATAGAGAAGAGTAGAGAGTAAGCTGATTATTTTCCTACAAACTTGCATAATCATTTCAGAAATGTTCTGTCTTCATTTTTTTAAAATTTAACCCACAGTGGTTTTTAAAACATTAAGTTCCTCTTAGGCTGCTAATCTTCAAATGGTTTTTCCTTAGGTTCCAAGTTTTCGTTTCTCTCTTTGTCAGACGCTTGCAGAACATAGTTCACAGAACCTCAGAGTTGGCAGGGACCTCAGGGACCACCTGATCCAATCCTGAACAAGAGTGCTCTCTATGACATACTAGACAATTGATCCATCAGTAACCATGTATTAAGTACCTATTATGTTCCAGGCACTGTGTGACGCACCGGGGATACACAAAGAAACAAAAAGGCAGTCCCTGCCCAGGACAAACGGTGGTCCAACTCCTAGAGTGAAGATCTTAGGAGAGGGGGAGGCGCCACTGGGGAAGTCATTCCCTTTGGGCTTAGCTCTAATTGCTAGGGAGTTTCTTCTGACATCCAGTCTGAATAGGTCTCTACTCATTTCTCCCAATGTAGTTCTGTCCTCTGAGACTAACCAGAACAATGCTATTCAATGACGCATGGCCAGTCCCTCTAGATCCCCTCTTCTCCAGACTAAACTATTCCTTTCATAATTTCACATATGGCCTGATCTAGGAAGAGCTTCTATCACTGTGGGTTAGCTTTTCCAAGTTGCCTTCTAGTGATCAGAAATTTCCCCAGGATGTTCTTTTTACTCTTTAACTTTTCTAAGTTTCTATATGTTTTCATTAATTTAATATTACAATTTGTTGTGCTAATGGAAAAAAAAACTTCCTTGGTCTGTACATTTCATTTTTGTGGCCTCTGATGTATATTTGTCTTTCACGTGTTTGGCGGACACGGATACAGCCTCCCATCCAATAATGTATTCTAAGGTCAGACAAAAAGAGAAACCAGAAAATATCAAAGATCTAAAATGGGGGTGGGGAACCTGTGGCTTCAAGGTCCCATGTGGCCCTCTAGGTCCTCAAGTGTGGCCCTTTGACTGAATCCAAACTTCACACAACAAAGCTCCTTAATAAAAGGAGTGTTCTGTAAAATTTGAAATTAGTCAAGGCCACATGCAAGGACCCACAGGCCACACGTGGCCTCGTCGCTGCAGGTTCCCCATCCCAGATCTAAAATATAGCACACACTTTTTATTCATGACGATTCTACCAAAAGGAGCTAGTAGGAGGCTATGGAAGGAAGTTTGAAGTAGAAAGTTACTGTTAGGCCTTAGGCCTTAGGCTTTCATTCAGTCAGAAAGAGCTAAAATAGACAGAAACATGATAGCATCACAAGGACAGCCGCTCACACTTATAATTACACTTTATGGCTCACAATGCCCTTAACACACATTATTATCTCAATGGATCTTCATCATAGCCTTGAGACATAAAGAATATAACTCAGCCCCATTTTAAAGATGGAGAAACTGAGGTTCAGAGACGTTCACAGTCACACAGCTAGTCAATGCTAAGTCGTCATTCAAACCCAGGCCTTCTGACTGCAGGTACAAAATACTCTGATTTGGCTGAGGCAAAGAAAAAAGCCTATTCCCCAACAACCTGACTCCTCATCTTTCCTCTGACTTACAGCCCCTGAACTGACTTACAACCCTTTCTCACTTAGTGGTGCACCTTCTCACAGTCGGCATCCCAGCTGTGGTGGCCGTCTCATTTCACCTGCTAGACTGCAAACTCCTTGAAGTTCGACACCCAGTTCCCATAGCTTTATCTCCTTCAGACCTGTACGTAGTAAGCTATTCTCTAAATATTTGTCAAACTGAATAAACAGTGACAGGGAAGAAAGTCCACAGATTTCAAAGAGAAGCTCAGTTCATACCAGCGGAGCACCCACACCACTGAAATCACCTTAAAAATAAGCCACAGTGCGTATTAAGCCCTAGAAAACTTACAAATGGTCAGTCTGTCTCTTCATGTGTCTAACATAGGGTTGTGGTGAATTACCCCAGAAACCGAGGGCAAGCGTCTAATTCCTGGATGTTCTAATGGTCCCCGACACATCAACTGTTTCTTAAGCAAATAAAATCCACTGTGGCAATCACCTCCCTCCCTGGCCAGAGCTCCCATCTGACCTACCCTTCCCAGTCTTCCTGACCTCGGGGCCTAAGACAAGCCAAGTTGTAGGCACAATGAGACATCTGAAATACCCCAGCTCTCCTATGGCAGTGTAGAAAGGGGAAGAGACGAGACAAGTGCTGTGCTAGGAGCTTTACAAATATCTCTTTTAATCCTCACAACAACCCTGGGAAGTAGGTTCTGTTGTTATATCCATTTTACAGAGGGGGAAACTGAGGCAAATGGAGTTTACATGACTTAGGGTCACATAGCTAAGAATTGTAGGAGACTGGATTCTAGCTCTGGTCTCAGTGACTCCAAGCCCAGTGCTGTGTACACTAAGGCGCCACCTAGTGGCCAATAGGTGAGCACTAAACAGCATCACAAGAGCCCAGTGGGAATCCCTTCTCTGCCGCTGACTTCTTTGTGATCTTGGACAAAAAGACTAAACTCAGTGCCTCAGTTTCCTCATTTATAAAATGAAGGAGTAGGCCCAGATGACTTCTAAGGCACCTTCTAGCTTAGATCTTCGATTCTAAAATTGCTTCTAGTTTCTTTACTGGCTTTTTATGGAGAGCAGGGTGATTATGGGAGAACTATCAAATACATTTACAAAACAGGCAGATAAGGTTTTATGTAATTTCTGATGTTACAGATACAGGCAGGGTTAAGAAAATAAAAACGGAGAAGGCTTGGAGGAGGAAAAAGGGGAGGAGAGCTGAAAACAATATGAATGGAGTCTGTGCAAATTTGAGGAGCTTAATTTCAGGAGCTTCCTGGTTTTTGAAAAATTCTCATAAACCTGGTAAAAACTTTAACTGTGGAGCCAACCCAACTACAGAGGAAAAAAAAGATTAAGCTGCCTTGGATCCAGCTCTGAAGCTGTGGTAAAGCAAAGCAACCAGACAGGATGGATTAGATCCCTATAATTCTCTCTAGAGAGGAAAATAATTTGATGTCTCTTACCTGGGAGACAACATACCCCCTTCCTACTATATTAAACCAATTAGGTTATGGGGTTTCTTTGTTCTTTGAAAAGTTCACCACTTCTAGCCCCAGCCCCTAAAATTACAGATTTGGGGTATCTAAAAAAAAACAGGAGGAAATGCCTAGAGCCAAGAGATGGAATGAATTATTCATGGAACAGCCAAGAAAGAGGTCAATGTCATTGGATCAAAGAGTATATAGTAGGGTGTATGGTGCAAGAGGGCTAGAAAGGTGAGAGGAGGCTAGGTTATGAAGGGCTCTGAATGTCAAACAGAGCATTTTGTGTTTGCTCCTGGAGGCAATAGAGAGCCATTGGAATTTATTGAGTAGGACTTGTGTTTTAGGAAAATCATTTTATTGGCTGAATGGAAGATAGACTGGAGTGGAGAGAGACTGAACCACCAGCAGGCTTTTGCAATGATCATTGCATGAGGTTTTAAGATCCTTCACTAGAATGGTGACATTGTCAGAGCTCAAGAAGGGGGCACATTCAAGGGATGTTGCAAAGGTGAAATCAACAGGCCTTGGAAACAGCTTGTGTTTAAGAGACAGTGAAGAATCCAGGATGACTCTTAGGTTGTGGGTCTGAGGGACTAGGAACCCTCTACAATAGGGAGGTGGAAGGATTTAGGAAAGGTAATGAGTTTAGTCTTGGATATGTTTACTTTAAGTTGTCTACTGGACATCTGATTTGATTTATCTGAAAAGCAGTTGGAGATTTGAGACTGGTGGTCAGGAGAAGTTAGGGTAGGATAGGTTATTCTGAGAATTATCAGCATAGAGATGGTAATTAAATCCATGGGAGCTGATGAGACCACCAAATGAGGGAGAAGGGCCCCAGGACCCAGGACAGAATCCTGTGGGACACCTACAGTTAGAAAGCGTCATACAATTGAAGATCCAGCAGAAGAGATTGAGGAGTGGCCAGATAGGTAGTAGGAGAACCAGGAGACAGTGGTGTTCCAAAAATCTAGAGAGAAGAGTATCAAGGAGGAATGTATGATCAACAGGGTCAAAGCCAGGAGAAGCAAGATGGAGAAAAGGCCATTGGATTTCGCAATTAGATCATAGGCAACTTTGGAAAAAGGAGCATTCTGTGGAACACCAGAAGCGAGATTATAAGGGGTTAGGAAGAGTGTGAGAGATGGTGGATGTACCTATCTTAGATGGCTTTTTCAAGGAGTTTAGCTATAAAGGACAGAAGAGATATAGGACTTTCAAGGAGTTCAGCCACAAAGGACAAAAAAGATATAGGACACTAATTAGTGGGGATGGAAGGATCAAGTTAAGGGTTTTTCCAGGATGGGAGAGATTTATAGACAGGTTTATAGGCAATGGAGAAGCAGCCAGAAGATTGGGAGAAACTGAAAATAGGTGACAGAGTGGGAATGACAAAGGGAAGAATGACAAAGAGGAGACAGGATTTAATGAGAGGATTTGGGCAGGCAAAGAAAGGTTAGCCTTAGTAAGGAAACCTCATCATATGAGACAGAGGTGAAGATGGAGACAGTGGCAGATTAAATCTGAGTGATGTGAAATGAGAATGAGGGGAGAAGGTAACGATGGTGAATGGTTTCAATTTTTCTATAAAATATGAAACAAGTTTCTCAGCTAAGATGGTGGGAGAACCTTGAGAAGGTGAGGAAGGAAGAAAAGTTTTGAAAGGGCCACTGTGTGTGGAAAGTGAGATAGTAAGTTGATAAGGGAGATATAGAAGGATTGCTTAGCAGCAGTGAGGGCCCAGTTGAGGTTGCATAACACAAATTTATAGAGGATCCAGTCAAAACAGTTGTTCCTTTCTCTCTCCCCTCCATCATGAAAAAGTCATTCTTAATTTTGGTTAAATAGGGGTGGGGTGGGTGAGAGGGGAGTCAGTATCTCCTATCCCCATTAGAATTAGTTTGAAAACAAAAAATGTTTGAGAATCAGCATTCTTAGGCAGCAAACAGGAATTTTTCAGACTGAACAGGTAGACAAAACCACCCTGCTCCTACATTTATACACAGCTTTGTGCAGAGGGCCAGTAGTCTCCAATCCATAAACTAAGAACGTCTGCCTTTCTCCCAAGTTTTTGCATAGAATTTTCAAACTCATACATGCACCAAGCCTTGCCATTTCAATCTCAAGTATTTCTTTTACAAACCGAACAAATGTCCTGCTTTTATATTAGTATTAGCAAATGTATGTTGATGCTATTGTAAGACACAATGTAAGTTCATTTAAAAGTATTCCTGAGTTCATAGCAGTTTTTTCTCATTCAGATGTTCTCAATGAATGGATGCTAATAGTACAACTACAGTCATATGTGGAGGTACGATGAAGCTTGGGTTTGGTTGGTTGGTTTTTTTAAACACTAAAAAGATTGAGAATCATTGTTCTAGGGCATTGGTGGATGGGATAGGGAGACAGTCAAATCAACCAAAGAAGAAACCACCTGCTTTCACTCACTCTCACACTCTCTCTCTCTCTCTCTCTCACACACACACACACACACACCCCTAAACACTGACTCCTTAACAGGCTTCTGCTACCATTCCAAGTCCCCTTGTTACTGGATAATTAAACAACAACCAAAATGCGGTAAATCTAAGAGTGCTAGCGATGATGTTGAGTCAACAGCCATGCATACCCTGTATCCCTCAGTATCCCATGATGCTGAACAACCAGAAAGGATCACTGTGCTTTTGGGGAAACAAGGGTTTTAACTATTTAAATACAAGGGAAAAAAATATAATTGTTAATATGCCGGGAAACAAAATAGTTCCATTGGACCTTAACTAATAGTCTCCCCAGGGAACCAAGCACAGGAAGCCACAGCTGCTTCTATGCAAAGATTTCGGCCTTGCTTCTCCACTGGACTCAAAAGGCAAGGGCAAGGAGCAGGCTACTCCGTCTTTATGATTCCCTTAGCCAAGGGTTGGGACACAAAGCAAGGAGAAACAAGGAGCAGGTGCTGAAGGAGTACATATTAAAGCCCTCAGTCAATCCACAACCCTCCCACTTATCATCCTAGGCTCCCTTTTCAATAGTCCTGGTTGGCATATCCCAACATCCACTGCTAGTGGCGGTAAAGGAAGAAGAAAATAGGGGAGAGGCTTCCCTTATGTTAGTCCCGATCAGCGGCAGATTCTAAAATGATGTAGTGAGATAAACTATATTAGTCATTTAAGTGTGATGTTTTATGTCAAAAATCACAGGATCACCCTAAGTATTTGAAGACTCCTCCCCTCCCCAGCATGATGGGCAGATGAGTACAATTTGTTCCAGTGGCCTTGAAGGCAACCAAAGCAAGCAGTGTGGAGCACTTAAAGCTTGGTCAGACAATGAAGAGGCCAAGGTCAGCCAGTGTGTCCCAAGCCATAGAAAGTGGTCCTGACTTTTGTCTTGTCACTGGACTCCAATGACTCTGGAAGAGAGAGTGAGACTGACAACTTTGTGCATCTCTGCCTCACTTAAATACAATTCACCCACAAGTCAAGAAATCACCTTCCTGATGTCATTGGTCCGCTTTGAAAATGAAGGACAAACAACAAAAAGATCACACACCTAGATCTGGAAGGGACCTCAGAGGGCTCCTAGTCTAATTCCTCATTGTACAGAAGAAGAAATTGAAGTAACCTGCAAGCATCAAAGGTAATAGCTAACTAAATCTAGGGCCTCTGATTCCAAACTCAGTATTCTTTCCCCACTGTACTATGCTGCTTATGTAGAAACATGACTAGGAATATTTTCATCCACGGCAAAAATAGCATGGTAGTAGCACAGGAGAAAGCAACAAGCAAATTCATTCTGAAGAAGAGGATGATCCAGCATTGATTACGGTAGAACTGGGGTGGGAGGGTGAGGGAGAGACAAAAAGTATGGAAGCCCAAAGTGTGGGGCAGCAAGAAACAACAGAGGGAGACAAAGGAAAGCAAGGAGATTTCAGTTACCTTAGAGCAGTGGTTCTCAACCTTCCTAATGCCATGATCTTTTAACACTAGTATGTGGGTGTATCTGCATGAGGGCGGACCTGCCTGGAGACAGACAGAGAAGCAGGGTCTCAGTTCCTAAGACCATCGGAAATATGTGTTTTCCGATGGTCTTAGGCGACCCCTGGCACCCCTGTGTAAGGGTCGTTCAACCCCCAAAGGCATCGCAACCCATAGGTTGAGAACCACTGCCTTAGAGGAAGGACACCTCTCTGACATCAGGAACGTGATACAATGCCCTGCCAAAGTTTCATCACTGGATGTTTCTTAGCACTAAGCGACCATGACAAAGTGTGGCCTTTCCAAACCTCAGTTTCCCCAGCTATATAAGGGTAACACTACTGCTGTTGTTGTCCATCCTTCGTTCTCAAAGAGGACCAAGAGGGTGATGTCTTGACTTGCATGGAAACTGGATTTAAGTGAGGCACAGCTGGGCAAAGTCATTAGCCTCACTCTCTCCTCTGGAGTTATCAGAGTCCAGTGGTAAGATGTAAGTCAAGAAAACTTTGTAACACTACTATTAGTAGAAACAAGGTTGTTGTGAAGCAACTTTGATAGCTGAAGAGTCTGATCTTCTTGGTGTAGATACATCCTCCTTAACCAATTCATTACTCTAACCCTGCGTGCATTTCTGTGGCCAAGAAATGCAAAACTCAACAGCCAACTGTTGATGACCAACTGGTGATGAAACTCAAGTTTAGAGAGCAAAATGGTCATCAAATAACTGGCAGAGAGTCTATCACTAAGCCCATACATGAAATGTTTCTAACGTGGTAGAACCTGGCAACACTTTCAACATCAACATAGCCTTTGATAACCCAAAGTCACTTCCAGCTCATGATGCCACATCAACACAGTGAACCTTAAAGCACTAAAGAAATATACATTACTGTAATCATTAATGACACATGGCTGTGGAGGGAGAGAGATGCCATTATCTAGTTATAAAGAGCCTTTCAGGTACCACATGGTGGTTAGAAGATAATTACAAGGTTTCTTGATCCCTTGAGCCAAACTACATCCCTTGCCCATATTATATATACACAAAGAGGGAATACAAATAATTCCTTGTGTTTGAATAATATATTTGCGTTCAAATTCCAGGTTCAAAGATGGAGGACTAGAAGCCAAATCTCAGTTCCAGGAACAGATGATCACCTTGCTGGTTATTGTGTCCCTAAAGCATTCAAAGATCAAGGCTGTCCAAAATTCATTTCTAGCCAATAGAGTACTTGGAAGCTAAATGAAACCTGACCCTTGTGCAGCAACACACACACCCATGAATGTAAAGGGAAATGTTTCAAATGACAAAGTGCCAACATGGA
>CM053581.1:113924994-113952359 GCA_028627135.1 Pseudochirops cupreus
TTTTTTTTTCCACTCCTGATTTCGCTTTATGTTTATCCTCACTCTTCCCTTCCCTTTCCTATCACTCTGTATCTCTCCATAGCAGCAGATGCAGTCCTGGACTTTTAGCAGTTGCTTGGCATATATTTGTATATTGAAAATGAGTATTTCTGACAACCTCTGAAAAATGTTACATTTTAGGAGAGGGACAGGAGAGACAGTTCCAGCCTGGGTTAAAGTGTTGTCAGTATGTACAGATAAATACTCCCATAAAACTTTAGATGAGTAGCCTCTTAGAGAGGGAGGAATAGTGTTCTGGGTTCTAGTCCTGGGTTGGCTCTGTTACAAATATATCTCTTTGTGCCAGTTAACTCATCTCACAAATGACAGAGGAATTAACAGTGATAGGCTAACCCTGCCACTTACAATGTGTGTGATTGATCTTGGGCAGGTCATTTAATTTCTGAGTCTCAGTGTCTTCATTGGTAAAAAGAGAGGTTTGGACCTCTGAGATGCCATCCAGCTCCAGAACTACAATCAGCAATGTCATAGTATTATTGCTAAGATCCAATGAGATGGTCCAGCTGAATGTACTTTGAAAAGTACCAAGTTCATGTACTGATAGGTTTTACTGATTTTTTTTTCCCTTCGTCGTCTTTTCTTTAAACACATTGTTATGAGATGATTCTCTAGGAAGTAGGAGTGAGCAGAATACTTGGAGAAATTAATGTTAATAACAAATAAAAATAATTTTAAAAGAAAATTATCAAGTTATAGAATTCATTCTATTAGAAGAGCATTTCTTTTCCATGATAAGTAATGAACATTAAATAACAAAGATTATGCTGATTAATATCCTCCTCTAATACATTTTATGAGATAAAGGAGGCTTGAGTTCTCAAGGATTGTGTCAGAAGAGCACAAGTTCTAGAAGACCCCATTGGGCCGGAAAGACTCTTAATGTAAGGCAGGTGATGGACTCTGATTAGTTTGTTGTCTGAGGACTCACCTAACAAAGTTCAGAGGGGCTCATCACTAGAAGGTGGACCATGAAGTGATGAGCCTTTCTGCCCACAGAAGCTCTTGAAACCATTTCCTAAGACATGCAGGAGTTTCTGCTCTGCATTGTTAGAGACAGTATCCATGGTAATGATAATAGATATCTTGGAAATATGGAAGGAGGTGTTTTTATAAAAATCTGAAATAAATGCAGGTAAAAATAATGTAAATAAGTTAATTGGAAGCAAAGTTTGGTAGAGAACGGTTGAAAAAAAATTACCTCCATTTGGGAAGGAGACTCCATTGACTTTGTTAATCCAAATGCCGAGCTTCCTCCCATTCAGCAAGAATGTGCCACATAAGATAAACATCTGGTAAACATAACTGATTTTAACTGTAAATAGAAAGATTTAAAGAATTTGATTTAGGACCAAGACACTCTGTTTTTAATTAGAATGCCTAAAATGGAAGCTTGAAGCCAAAGGTTCATGGGGTTGGCAGTAAGACAGTTTAGAATGTTTGGAAAGAAATTAGATAAGGGCCAAGGACATCTGAAGTCATTGTTGCCCACTTCCTTCATGACCCTGGTTACCCTTCAGGCTTGGGTAATTCACCTAAGAGACTTAGAGTTTAGCAGTTTGGAGACCTTTTTTCATTGTCTTCCTTGGTGCCTTTTAGTCGGACTTGAGATGTGTGTAGAGAAAGACCTAGGATGGTAATCTGTACCTCTTCAAATCTCCCCAACAAATGGGACAAGTTACTACTAGTGGGAGGGGGTGATTGGAGAAGAGACACAGAAGGGATATGCAAATGGCAGCCTCTCTGTGACTTAGAAGTGGGGGAATAGAAATAAAACTATCCCGGGATCCTGGTGTAAGAACTAGGTGTGGGAGAGAAACTTAAATATGGAGGCAGAGCCAGTGGGGAACACTTTAGTTCACAGCTTGGCCCCCCAACTATCTGTGGGACTTATTTCACAATAAGCTACACTGTAGTTTACTCCAGGGGTGTGGTGAGGCTGAAGTGAGATAATGGTTGTCAAGCACTTTGCTAACCTTAAAGCACTAGATAAATGTGCTTTATTATTATTACTATTGTCATTAATTATCATACAGTCACTAGGCCTCCAGTCTGGTAAGGACTCCATTCTCTGAGCCTTCTACTGAACTGCTCCTCATCTCAAGCAGTGTAAATTGAGCAAGATAGGTAATGTTTAAGGGGGAGAGGGAAGAGGAAATATACACACATACTTTTAAGTTTAATCTGCCTTATTAACACTTTCTTAAGTATAGGCAGCCCACAGAACAATAAATCAAACCTGATATGTAAGGATCACTTCTTTCTCTTTATTCATTCATTCATTTATTTCTTTTTAGTTTTCAACATTCATTTCCACAAGATTTTGAGTTCCAAATTTTCTCCCCATCACTTTCCTACCCTCTACCCCAAGATGGCAAGCATACTGATTACTCCTTCCCCCAGTCTGCCCCTCTCATATAATCCCCCCATCCTTCCCCTTACTCCCTTCGTCCTTACTTTCTTGTAGAGCAAGATGGATTTCTATACCCCGTTGCCTGGAAATCTTCTTTCTGGTTGCACATAACAACAATTTTTTAACATTTTTTTAAAAAAACTTTGAGTTCTAGATTCTCTCCCTTCTTCCCTCCTTATCTACCCTCACTGGGAAGATAAGCAGTTCAGTATAGGTTATAAATGTGTAGTTATGCAAAACATTTCCATAGTAGTAGTGTTGTGAAAGACTAACTATATTTCCCTCCATCCTATCCCACCCCCCCATTTATTCTATTTTCTCCTTTGATCCCGTCCCTTTTGAAAAGTGTTTCCTTCTGACTACCCCCTCCCCCAGTGTGCCCTCCTTTCTATCATCCCTTCTTCTTATCCCCTTCCCCCCTAATTTCCTGTAGGATAAGATGCCCAATTGAGTGTGTATTTTAATTCACTCCTAAAGCCAAATCCAATGAGAGTAAGTTGACTCATTCCCTTTCACCTCCCTGCTCTTCCCCTCCATTGCAATGGCTTTCTCTTGCCTCTTTTGTGCATAATAATTTCCCCTATTCTATCTCTCCCTTTCTCCTTCTCCTAATACATTCCTCTCTCACTTCTTAATTTTATTTTTTATATATTATCCTTTCATATTCAACTCACCCTATGCCCACTGTCTGTATATACATGTACATACATATACACACATATATATATACACATACACACATATACCCACCTATACATACATACATGTATATATACATATATATGATATATATTCCCTTCAACTATCCTTATACTGAGAAAAGTCTCATGAGTTACAAACATTGTCTCTCCATATAGGAATGTAAACAGTTCAACTTTAATAAGTTCCTTATGGTTTCTCTTTCCTGTTTACCTTTTCATGCTTCTCTTGATTCTTGTATTTGAAAGTCAAATTTTCTGTTCAACTCTGATCTTTTCATCAAGATTGCTTGAAAGTCCTCTATTTCATTGAATGTCCATATTTTCCCCTGAAATATTATACTCAGTTTAGGTGATTCTTGGTTTTAATCCTAGCTTCTTTGACCTCTGGAATATTATATTCCAAGCCCTTTGATCCCTTTATGTAGAAGCTGCTAGATCTTGTGTTTTCACAATAAACAAATTGTTTCTTCCTGATGCCTTGTAATATTTTCTCCTTGACCTGGGAGCTCTGGAATTTGGCTATAATATTCCTAGGAGGTTTTTTTGGGATCTTTTTCAAGAGGCAATCAGTGAATTCTTTCAATTTCTATTTTATCCTCTGGTTCTGGAATATCAGATAATTTCTTGAAAGATGATGTCTAGGTTCTTTTTTTGATCATGGTTTTCAGGTAGTCCAATAATTTTTAAATTATCTGTCCTGGGTCTATTTTCCAGGTCAGTAGTTTTTCCAGTGAGATATTTCACATTGCCTTCTATTTTTCATTCTTTTGGATCTGTTTTATAATGTCTTGATTTCTCATAAAGTCATTAGCTTCTATTTGCTCCAATCTAATTTTGAAGGAATTATTTTCTTCAGTGAGTTTTTGAAGTTCCTTTTCCATCTGGCAAATTCGACTTTTCTCCTCATTGGCTTTTTGGACCTCTTTTACCATTTGAGTTAGTCTTTTTTTAAAAGATGTTATTTTCCTCAATATTTTTTTTTGGGGGGGGTCTCCTTTAGCAAGCTTTTGACTCGTTTTTCTTGATTTTTCTTGCAACACTCTCATTTCTCTTTCCAATTTTTCCTCTGCTCCTCTTACTTGACTTTCAAAATCCTTCTTGAGCAACCAATTCATATTTTTCCTGGAGGCTTTTGATGCAGTTTTGACTTTATTGTCTTCTTCTGGCTCTATGTTTTGATCCTCTTTGTCACCAAAAAAAGATTCTGTGGCCCTGATTTCTCTTCACTGTTGTGCTCATCTTGCCAGCCAATTACTACACTTTTGAGCTCTTTGCCATGGGAGAACTACTCTGCTGCCAGAGTGCAGAGTGCTGTGTCCCAAATTTCTGGGTTTTTGTGCAGCTGTTGTCAGAGCTTCTTCTAGGTACTTGCCTCAGAACTGTGAGGAGGACTGCTTCTTCATAGCCTCAACAAGCTCTGCCATGCCAGTGGTCCTCACCCCATGACCATCACCAAGACTGTGACCCAGATCCAAGTAGAGCAAAGCAAGAAAATCCTGCCTCAGTGCCAACAGAGAGATTCCTGCAACTTCCCTCAGTCAGCTTGGTCTTCCCACCATCTGTGGGACTGAAACTCAGGAAGCAGCTGCTGGGGCAGCAGCTGCAGCTTCCACCACCTCCACTACCCCCAGGGGTAGGGGCCAGACTGTGCTCTTCTCTCACCCATTTCCAACAGTTTCCCCATTGACCTTCTACTTTCTTTTTGGTGTTTATGGGTTGAGAAGTCTGGAAACTGCCACAGCTTTCAGTCTTTCAGTCACCTGAGGTCTGCTCTGGCTGGTCTGTGCTGGTGTGGCCCATGCAGGACTGTACTCTACTCCTAGCCCAGTGGGATAGACCCTTTCTGCTGTCCTGCCAGATTGTCCCTGGTTGGAGATGTGTTTTACTCTGTCATTTTGTGGGTTTTGTAGCTCTAAAATTTGTTGATGAGTAATTTTTTTTACAGGTATTCGAGGTAATTGGGGACAAGCTCAAGTAAGTTCCTGCTTTTACTCTGCCATCTTGGCCAGGATTGCTTATTTCTGAGATGTAAATGTTCTGCTATTGAAAAATTTACATTTGAAACTCAGGGGATTGTGGAACTGAATCTTGTAAACTAAAAATAAATAAACAAATCAATTGATAATTAAAAAAAAAGAAAAATTTACAGTGACTTTGAAAGCTGGTGAGAGCTGGTTCTAGCACACCACCCCTCCCCCCTCCAATCCCATCTCCAATCCCAGAGGGAACTTTAGATAGCTATGATTCTACCTTCAAAGAAGATAGATGCAAGTTGTTGATAATTTGTCAAAGGACAATTTATATCTTCTGAACACCCGGTTTCTTGTGTATGGAAGGTATTTAACAGATGTTTAAATTGAACTAAGTTCTTCCTAAGAAGTTTTCCATGGTACAGATTCAAATCTCAGGTAAAGTGATATGTTGTTCTCACTCTTCTCATTCAGTCCAATGATTAAATGATATTAAAACAAAACAAAAGAGCAAATCGTGGCAGGACTTTTATGCTATTTGAAATCTGTGATCAAGATAATGTGTGATCAGAAAGGAGGTGGGCTAGCCGTGGAGACAGAGAGAGAATGAGAGTGTATGCTTGTGCATGTATGTGCTTATGCATGTGCGTGTATGTGTATATATGTGTATAAATAACGACTGATGGACAGCTAAAGAACCAAATGGCATTGTGGAAAGGTCTTTGAATTTGGAATCAGAGAACCTCAGAGTTGTGGCCCTTTGGCTTGCAGCTTGTGTGACCTGACCATTTTAGGTTTCCATTTCGTGATCTGTGACATGAGAGGGGTTGGACTAGTTAGCCAACAAGGTCCCTTCCCTCTCTAAATGTATGATCCTGTGTTAAAAGACTTAAAAAGATGTTCTTCATCAATTCTCTTAACTTCCCAGAGCCTTAGTTTCTGCATAAGTAAAATGGGGACAGTAATGTGGCATCTAATTCACAAGAGCTGTCATGAGGATTGGGCGACACATTCAAACGACTTTGCAAATTTTAAGGCTCTATTATTTTTATTACTGTTAACAGCTCTCACTTTTTTGACTATTTTGGGGAAGTGGGTTCAGATTGTGGTATTTAGTCTTGCTTGGGCACAGCTGAAGTCTTTGTGTTGAGGAACATGTACACTCTTACATTATTGTTATTTATGTGGAAGTCATGAATCATTATCCCCATTCTTTAGCTAAGGGCTTTTCTAGAAAAGATCGCTTCTTTGTCTTTTCAAAGCTGGCGCTGTAAAGGGAAATGTGGGCAGACGTGGAGTTTCTCAGAACCTTTTCAAAGTTTAGAAAATAGAAACTATTATACAAGTACAGATCAGTCTGATTGGTTGGCAGACGTATTACATGTTAATTGGTAACTGTAATATTTTACATAACTCCACTCTAAGACTAATTACAAACATAAGACGACTGAAGGAAGTTAGTTTAGTAGTGTCTTGATTGGAAGATCCAAAGATTGCTTTTATTTTTAACTGTCCTATATTCTCTCCCCCGATCCCCAAGGAAAAATTCCTCATAAGAGAGCATATTCTATTTTCTATGTAGCTTTGGTTAGCAAGAACTTGAATATTTTCCCAAAATCTTTATAATAAGAAAATCTGGATTTTTGTCATGATAAAACATTTTTAACTTCTGTACATGGAGGCCACATGTCATATATGATTTCAGATTAGCATTTTCTCCGTAACGCCCCAGTATGTCAAACATCTGTGGTTTCTTTGGTGTGTGCAGTCCAACTTAGTAGATGAGTCTTAGTGAATTGGTTGGGACCCAAGTCTTCATGACATCATCTCCTGTGCCCTCTTTTTCCTTCTCCTCTTGCTTCCCCTTCTGTTCTTCCAATGTGATCTTTTAAAGGCATGGCCAAGAGTACAGAGATTCAGATCTGTAGGTTATAGATATCTGTAGGCAAAAGAAATGTGAAAGCACATTTTGAAATCACTCTAAAATATTCAGATGACAAGGATATTTTGTAGATGTGGACATGAATTATCTAACTAAAATTTCATCATTTGTAAAGTTCAAGCGAATGACCTAAAATCAGCAAACCAGCTGTTTGTTGCAGACACTGAAACTCCTTTTTAAAAAAGAAATTGTCAATGAAGGCTGTTGGTGTAAAATCCTTTTCCTAACAAGGCTTAAAAATATGCATGGTTTGCATTTTATGACTGAATTTTTGAGGGGGAATTTTTAGTGTTTTCATACTATTACTGCAAATCCACAATCTGCTGTGAATTTACATGCTATGTAAAGACAAGGTCATAACTATGTTATTACTGGGTTGCCTGGTTTTTTTTGTTAGTTTGGTTTTTCAGATCCAATTAAGATGTATTTCTCAGAGTATCTTAAAGCGTTAAATCTCTTTTACCATTATTTTTGGTGGTGCGTTCAGCCCTTTAAATATGGAAGACAGTAAAGTTGAGACTATTTTTAAAAAAAATACAAATACATGAGTTTTTATGACATTCAAAGAAATCTTGTCCTGATCAAAATTGCCCCCTTGGAAGGCTATACGTTTACCTTAGTTATGGTACTTCAGAAGTGCAAGGGGGCTTATAAAAAAGATCTGGGCATTTAAATGGACTTCAAACTTAACAGGAGTATGATAATGCAGCCAGAAAAAGTAGTGGTACCCTAAGCTGCCTGAAGAGAGGCCCAGGGCACAGGACTGGGTAGTCCTATTGTATTCTATCCTCATCTGATCATGCTTAAGGATTGCATTTAGTTCTGCATGCTACATTTTAGGGAAGACCTTGATAAGCTAGAGTGTCCAGATGAGGGCAGCCAGAATGGTGAATGAATGACAATACATTAAGTGCTTACTGGGTGAGAAGCACTATGCTAAAGGCTTTAAGGTTATCCCATTTGAGGATTGGCTGAAAGAACTAAGACTCTTGTGCCTGGAGAGGAATTGGAGAGGAGGATATCTTAGGAGATTTCTAGAATTTCAACGGCTGTCATGTGAAAGAGGGATTGTTCTTTTCTGCTTAATCCCCGAAAGAAGAAGGAACTATGGTTGGGTATTATAAAACGGGCTTAATGTTAGGATGATCTTCCTAATAACTGGAATTATCCAAAAGTAGACCCACCTGGCCCAAGAGATCTTCAAGGAAAAACTGGGCACCATTTATCAGATCTGCTTGGGCCTTTTTTTAGGTCTGGCCTCCAAAGGCCTTTCCAACCTTTATATTCTCAGTGGTGCCAAATCTTTGACATCTGCTGGTGAGTTTCATTTGAAACACAAACAAAAAAAAATTGAATCATTTGGAACCAAGTCTGGTAAATAAAGTCAAGCTGGTCATGAGGTATGATTCTAGAGGCTGGATGCAGCAGGGATGTCCAGATGTAGGATGGTTTTGATGAAAGGCTGACAGAAAGGTAGGGTAGGGGTGTTCTTGTAACTGTGAGCACACTCACCTTAATTTCTGAGAAGATCCCATACTGTAATATTGACATAATGCAGTACCTTGAATTTTAGGATAACCTCTAACTATGCTGAAGAGGCTTAAAGCAGATGCTTCCAGCTGTGGAGGTTGCTCATTGAAACCTGGATCAAATGATGTGAGACCACCTGAGGGTTTAGTGGTTTTAGATATGAGTCTTCTTAATCAATCCAAGTTTCAGTTACATTTATTTCCCTGCTCCCCCCTCCACTTAATTGTATTTTATTTTTTCCAATTACATGTAAAGATAGTTTTCAGCATTTACTTTCATGGGATTTTGAGTTCCAAATTTTTTTCTCTTTCCTTCCCAAGACAGCAAGCAATCTGAAATAAGCTATATGTGTATGATCATATCAAACTTATTTACACATTAGTCATGTTGTAAAAGAAGAAGCATCAGACCAAAAAAGGGAAAAGCCACAAGAAAGAAAAAGACGACAGCAACAAAGAGAAGATAGTATGCTTCGATCTGCATTCAGACTCCATAGTTCTTTCTCTGGTTATGGATAGCATGTTCCATCCTGAGTCTTTTGGAATTGTCTTAGCTCATTGTATTCCTGAGAAGAGCTAAGTCTATTATAGTTATTCTTTGCACAACGCTGTTGTTACTGTGTGTAATGTTCTCCTGGTTCTGCTGACTTCTTCAGTTACATTGATTGAAAATCTCTGTGACCTTCAGAATCATGGGTCTGTACCCAAAACATCTTCCTGGAATATTAAAATGGGTAGTGGAACAGTTCCACAGAGCTAACTTCTCCCCATCCTAGAGACTTGTTTGCCCAGCTAATGGACTATCTACTCATCTCTGCATTATTTGAGGTATATCTATATAGACACAAAGACACCCCCTCCCCACATATTTGTATTTTTTTTCCTTTTATGACTTTTATACTCAGAGAGTGAATGTTGCAAATAAACATAGCATGAGTGCATGACTACCCTTCACAATTGAGAGAACAGCATCAGTGGAGGTGGGGCCATTTGAAGAAAGACTAGAGCTAGACACTTCCCAGTTCTCTTAAGAGAACCCTGGAAGTTGGGTAAAATGTAACATACCTGACCTTCAGGTGGTGGGAGCCAAGGTGGTTTGCGATGCAAGATTTTCCTCAAACAAAAATAAGGAGATTGAGAACAGGGCCAGGTTCTAGGTAGAAGATGATGTGCTCAATTTCGGACATGTATAATTTGAGGTGCTGGAGGGATACCCAGGCAGAGATGTTTAGCAGATAATTAGAGATTGGAGAGGACAGTTCATTTGAGAGACTGGCTTTGACTATATAGATTTGTAATCATCTGAATAGAGGTGGTCATTGAAGCCTTCATGGTGAGTGAGTAATGAGGCAAGAGTATGTGTAGACAGAAAATAGAAGAGACCTGAGGATACTTGTACTTATACTTGGGGGAAGAGAAAGAAGAACTAGGGAAAGGAGACCAAAATGGAGTGCTTGGAGTCCAAGGTAGGAGGAGAATTTGAGGAAGGTAGTATTTCAGAGATGATCTTAGGAGAGTACATTTAGAAGGAGGTGATCAGCAGTGTCCAGATGCTCCAGAAAATTTAAAGAGGATGTGACCTAAATAAAAGACCATGGGATTTGGTCACTAAGAAGTTAGCTCCTTATGATTTTGGAGAGAACAGTTTCAGTGGTGAGGATTGGGATGGGAATTCAGTGAAGGCAGAGAGAGCAGCATATTCTCTCAGGAAATTTAGTTATGAAGGAGAGAAGACATTCAGGACAACCTCTTGAGAGGGTGGTATGGTCAAAGGAAAATTTTTTTTTTTAGGGTTGGAGAGACCTGACCATATTTGTAGGCAGAGGGAAAGAAGTTCTTGGCTTGGGGATGGGGGAAAAGACAACACAAGAAAGAGGAGAAAAGGGGGTAAAAAGAGAGAACACTAAAAGATCAAGTTCCTGGAGGAGAAGGAATCCCGTATACAAATGAAAGGGTTTTGAATTTGTGGATTTTTGTTCTTAAATTCTGCTGGGCCAGGTCACTCATCTGTTACTCTGCAATCACTCCAGTTCTAACAATGATCACTAGGTCTCTGCCTAGTCACATCTCAAAATTGGTGCCCTGTGACTCCAGAATTTTCTGTCTAGTTGTCTTGTTGGCTCTAGTGGACACTTACTAAGGACTCTGGTCAACAGTGGAACCCCTGATGGGACCTCAGGATCTCCTGAGGAGGTGAGGTGGAGAAACTCTGTCCTCCTTCTAAGAATGTTTCTTTAGGAGTTTGTTCCACAAACCTCTTACCACAAAACATACATTTTGTTGGAACTCTCTCTCCTCCCCTGTAACTTAATATACAGCTTATAATATTCTTTTAGATTTATTCATTAAGCACTTATAATAATTACAATAACTTTTGCTCCTCCAAAGCTCCAAATTAATATTACAAATAATAATACAAACCTATATAAACCTATAATATAATAAACCTATAATACTTCCAACATGCTTATCATGCTTATCATTCCAGAGGAAAAGTATATTTATTTTTAACATAATTGGGCAATTATTTACTGCTTAAGATGTCATTAAAGAATTTTTAGCATGAAACCCTTGGACCATCCTTGTGAGCCACCCACTAAGTAGGAGCTACTATGCTAAAAAAAATTACTTCCCAGGTTCTTGACTGGAATTCCTCTGCTACAGTGGTCTGGTCTGCCCAACCCTTGATGGTCTTGCTGTTGTATACATATGCTCAGAGGCAAGTGGTTCTTTTACCTAATCACCAGATGATTCCTGTCTAGCCTCATTCACACTTCTTTATCCAATGATCAAATCCCTTTAGTCTCTGAAATTGAATATAAGGTTTGGTTCACAGCTAGTAAATACTTTGACTTCATTGAGGAGGTAGAATAACCTGAACCTCCTGTGATACATATTAATAGAGTTGGGGATAATCCCTCCCCTGCCTCCTCCATCCTTACACTGAGAGGTGTTTTTCTTTAGAAATTTGTTCTTTGAATATAGTCTAGGGTTTATAAGCCCTGTAAAAATAGACGGTCAATCTATTTGGAAAGTGTAGCATTTTTAATAGACTGATTCCTAATTGGGAAATTCTTTGGTATTCCATAGAGAACAGTACTTTTCATAATTGCTCAACAGATTCCAGTTACATAGTAGAAATCGTAGTCAGCTTTCTTTTCAAAACCCTTACCAAATAATGGTTGTAACCTTGGGAAAATTTATTTAGTTCTTTGGTTCTTCATTTGTTAAGTGAGGATTATAATAGTTGTGGGCAGCCTACCTCATCAGGTATTGTCAGGATTACTGAGATCATTTAACAGAGTGCTTTAAACTCACTGGAGTGCTTGCTGACGTACCTACCTACCCAGTGTAATGTTACCTGGACTGGATTCTCTGGGGTGTTTACTTTGCTCTCATACTGCTTTAAATTCTACTTTAAAGGCAAAATGCAAGATCAGTTTTACAATGGGTATTACACTCCTAGTAGGCGTGATAAGCTGTGTGACAAGAGGAAGAGTGGATTTGTCAGCTCTTCATATTCAAGCTTGTCATTAATCTCAAGGAATCTCAAAGTATCAACAGTATCTTGGTTATGAAGGTAGTGCAGTAGATAAGAGCACAGGACCTGGAGTCAGGAAGATCTGAGTTCAGGTCAGGCTTCAGACACTAGCTTTATGACCCTGGCCCAGTCACTTGACCCTATTTGCCTCAGTTTCCTCATCTGTTAAATGAACTGGAGAAGGAAATGGAAAACTACTCCAGTATCTTTGCCAAGAAAACCCCAAATAGACATTAAGATAATTAATGATCTTGATTATTAATAAATAAATCAAATAAATAATACACAAAAATGAATAAATTATAATTATTGATAATAATTAATAATTACGACTTAATGAGAGTCAGACACAACTGAACTTACCGAAACAACAAAATCTGGGATCAGACTCGTTTTCTGTAGACGGCCTCAAGTCAGATTGGAGTGTTTGACTTCTTATAGGACCGTAGAATTTAGTTGGTTCTGCCTGCTTTATTTGTTTGGAATGAACTTGCTTACCTGTACGTCATCCTCCAGCAACATGGCTAGGGTTCTAGATAGAGAATATAGAGACTGCCACCTTTGACCAAAATACTGGCAGTGAAGGAAGATGAAGGAAGCAAGTATGAGTAGCTTTTCCCAATGAGGCTTTGTGTCCTGTTCTGAAGCATTGAATAAGCTGAATTAGTGGCTGGGGGTCATATCCTGCTATCCATATTTATGTAGAACTCCCTGCTTCACATTGCCTTTTAGTTTGAGAAGCTTCCCCAGAGGCTTTGGCGGCAGGATGTGGGTCGTATATCTTTAGGCAGCCAACAGCCTTTTTGTGAACTCCATCAATAAACTTTTCTTCCTCAGCTTAAAAGTCAGATGTCAGTGTTTTTCAGGAAGATATTATTTCTAAATGGCCAGTGAATGAGGATACTGTAATAAAAAAAATGGCAAGGTTTAAAATAATGTTGATGTTCTAGATGTCATTGTGGGGGAGAATGGAAGATGAAAAGATGTATTTTTTTAAATCTTTTTCTCACTAAGTCATAATGCTTTATTGTAAGCATATTCTAAGCAATGATTGTGTAAGCATATTTTAAAAATAGATTTTTTTTAAAAGAAGTGAAAGAATCATTTATGAACAGAACTTCAGTACGAAGTTATTCATTGGATCATGGAATTTAGAGCTTAATGGAATCTTGGGAATACACTGTTTCAGTCTCTTCATTTTACAGATTAAAAGAGTCTTAATGTAAGCTCCTTGAGGGCAGGAAGTGTTTCCCCTTCCCCCCCTTTTTTTTCCCTTTTTGTAACTTCAATGTACTAACATAGAGTAGATGCTTAATAAATGTTTTTGAACTGAATCATTTGTCCAGGGTCACATAGGTAATAGTTTACTGTTGCTGAGCTGAGACTGCACCGAAGGGCATTTAAACCCATGGCTTCTGCTCTTACACCCCACTGCACTATAGCCCTTTGAAATGTTTTAGTATTAAACTTTAAATATGTGAAGGGCCAGATTTGTAGTCATAAAAGCAAGAAGTCTCACCTCAAAGTAATGCCGACTAATTATAATTCATGTTGTATCTTGACTTATAGCCCTATAAAGAAAGGGATGAATTCCTTTTAAACCTGTTTATTTTTGTTTTTAAAACGCTTTGAAGAAAAAGAGTCTCCCTCTCTCTCTCTCCCTTTCCCTTAAGAAGATCAAGTTTAAAGTGCAGGGACCACGAGTTGGTTGGTTGATTGAGGTGCCATTAGCAAGCTAAGAATTTGGGTCAGATTTGGATCTTACTTGTCTCCAGTTTTGAAAAAGGAAAAGATCCAAGGAAAACCTTGGCAGAGAAAAGTGAAGGGCTGGTAGTGTTCACAGAGAAATAATGGAGGGGACTGTTAGTAGACATTAAGAAGGTAATGAGCATATTTTCTTTTAAGTTCTAGCAGGAGCTGCTTGGGAATTAAAGGCCTTATGAGACAAAGCTATGCAATAAAGCAATTGTTCAGATAAACAAACTTACAACAGTTAAATAACAAGGATAATTAATTTGTACCTAATCTGCGTTTCACTTAACCCCTCTGGATCATTGAACAGAGGGTGAGAAGGGACCTTAGAGGTTGTCTGCTCTGTCCTTCTCCATGCAGAAAAGGAGGGCTTGAGAGATAGTGTAACTTGTCCAAGGGAGTGCCATACAAGGAATAAATGGCAAAGCTGGAATTTGAAGTCAAGTCAACCAAATGCGAATTCAGGGCTTTTTCTGTTGAACCACTCTTCCCTCCTGTTTTGTTTATGAGCATATAGTGTAGCCTGATGATGGAGCAGCAAGATGGCACAGTGGATAGAGAGCACTGGACCTAGACTCAGGAAGCCCTGAGTTCAAAGCCAGCCTCAGACACTTACTAGCTGTGACCAGGAGCAAGTCATGTAACTGCTGCCAGTTTCTGCCCCAGTTTCCTCATCTGTAAAATGGGGACAATAATAGCACCTACCTCCTAAGGTTGTTGTGAGGATCAAATGAGATAATAATTGTAAAGCAGTTATTAGCACAGTGCCTGGCACATAGCAGGTACCATGTAAATGTCAGCAATTATTATTAATGATATTAACAATAAATAGCATACAATACACATTTATAGTATAATAATAATATAAGAATGTAAATAATAGATTTTATATTTATATAAACATAAATATTAGTATTTATGTATATAATAGATAAATATTACATTATATATACTTACATACATGTAGTATACAATGTTCTCCCTTGGTTTTAGAGGAAAAAACACAGGTAGGTAAATTTTGTTTTTATATTTTTGCTTCTCTTGGTTTTCTACCCTTATTTGGTCTAAGATGCCAGAAGTAGGTGCCACACAGTTCACATGGTAGCAACTCCCCAAATAGCTGGAGTAATGACCAGGAGGGGTTAATGCTCCCACAGGGTTAGCTTTATACACCTTATCCTTCCTACCCTCCCTCCCCCACTTTTTTTTTTAAAGAGAGAAAGGTTCATTTGCATGAAATCAGCATAAAGAGTCCCCTGATGCTTATGTTTCCATGAGTATCCTGTTCCACACATGAGCATGTGTCATGGCAGGGGGGGGGAGGGGAGGGGGAAGGAAATCCAGTAGCATGGCGGCAGCCCTGGGACTGGTATTTGTTCTTCTAGATATGGGTCCCATTCCACACATGAATCTGCTCATCATGTTAATATATGGTAGGTGCTTGACTATGTTAAGATGATAGGGGACTGCTGTCACCAAACTGGGAAAGACTCCCACTCTTCATCCCTTTTGACCCAAAGTCATGATGAGGTCTCCGCTTCCTATTTCAGAGTATCCCTGCCTTTGGATAGGGCATTCCTTGCTGTGGGCCCAATGGGAACTTCTAGAAAGCTCCAGTTTTCCTTTTCAGGAGGTGAGAATTTTGTCCATGGAGATCTGGGGAGGGAGGGGGCTTGTGGAGACCTCTCTCTGTGTACTGACTGTCTTCCAGAAGCCCCCAGAAGGACACAGACCCCAGTGCCCAGAGTCAGCATGGGGTAGTAACTAGGGTACCCAGGGTGGATTAGCAGCCACACCTGAAACACATTTGTCACTATGGATCCAGGACCACATCTTCTGCTTCCTAGGCTGAGGTCATCTGGGGTCATCTGGTAATCCAAGCAGTTAATCTCTCTGGCAGTGAGAGGAAGGGAGGACTGGTCAGTTAGATGGTGCAGTGAACAGAGTGGAGTTCAGAAGATCTTCTGGAGTTCAGAAGATCCAAGTTCAAATCCAGCCTCAGACACTTATTATCTGAGGCTGTTGGGAGGATCAAATGAAATAATGTTTGTAAAGTGCTTAGCCCAGTGCCTGACATACAGCAGGTGCTTTATAAATGCTAATTCCCTTCCTTTCCTCTTTCTCGTGAGCATCTGTGCAGTCACTTCCTATGTGAAGCAGACATCAGGGGGAAGGCAGAGATCTGGTGAGGGCAGCAGAGAGGAGGAGGCTCCAAATCAGTCCCTATCCTTTATTCAGTAGTGCCAAGAGCTGGGCAAGAATGGCCCTTTGGGATTCCAGTAGCCAGTCCCTGGTCCTGGTGGTGAAGGAGGCTGGGGAATAGTTCAGACACCCTTGCCTTGAAGCAGACATCATGGAGATAGCAGCCAAAGTCATATCATAACACCAGGTTGGCAGAATCTACTTTCCTGACATCCTCTAAAAGTCTGTCCAAAAGTCATTCCCATGCAGCTTCTAGCTTAGAGTCATTGTCTTCTCCAGCAGAGGCTCTACATAACTCTCTTCTTCCTGCCTCGAAGGCCAAACTGTGGCCGCTGCTAATTAGCCAGGAATGCTGTGTTGGGTCCTTTTTCATAAATTCGTCATCAGAGTCACACTAGGGCTTTCCATGGGTGTCTCATTCCACAAGTGATCCTCTGGCATCTTCTCCTAAAGTGGATTGGACTCTACATACTGAAGAGCTTGGAGGTCTTTCATGCTTGTTATTAAAGGTCCAGGGCCATGTCCTCTGGGTTATGGATAGGAAGGAGGAGTGAATGATGGTCCACCTTGGTTGAAGGAGATACCGTGTTGATGAATGGATGGAGAAATTGATGGTGGGATGCTGGAGGGAGATCTTAGACCCCCATTTCAGTCAATGGTCCTGAGTTTTTACATGGGGGGGGGGGCCAGCTGTGGCTACAGATGAGGGGGATGACTTGCCTCATTGCTGGGTTGGCATTAGCTGCCACATCCCTAGCAGAAAGGCTTTTGCAAAATCCATGCAGTGGAAATAGTAATGGAGTGGAAACTCTTTTCCCTTCCCTCCCTCTGACTTTGGGAACTGCTCTAAGGTGTCCAGCAGACCCTTAGTTTGCCCTCATCCCCATTTCCTTCCTGTTGCCTGTGCCATCCACCCCAGGATGGAAGTGTGATTGAGATTGCTCACTCCTTGCCTTTTTCAGTGAAGTGGTTGCTGTTTGTGAGTCATTTATTAGGGTTATACATTTATTTGGCTTCAAGTGAAGATGGAATTAATGGAATTTTAGGCAACTGCATTCGGGCTTTGGGATACCACTATCAGGTTATTTATCACTATTTGTAGGCTAAAACATGGCTACCAATCCTGTTCTTTCTATTATCCCATTATATTTGGAGCAGAAATTATCAGCACTTGGGGTGGCTAGGTGGCACAGTAAATAGAGCACCGGCCCTTGGAGTCAGGAGGACCTGAGTTCAAATCCGACCTCAGACACTTAACACAAAAAAACTAGCCATGTGACCTTGGGCAAGTCACTTAACCTCAATTGCCTTACCTTCCCCCTTCCAAAAAGCCAAAAAAAAAAAAATTCTCAGCACAGCTGGAAAGGACTTAGACATCATCTAACTCCAATGCCTTACTTTGCCCAAAAGTGTGAAACTGCGTCATCCTTTTAATAATTCCAATTAATTTACATAAAAAAAAATTTTTCTGACATCAGAGGCCAGATGAGTAGAGGTTGGGGTTAGAAGTTATTTGTTTCCTTTTTTGGTAGGGCCTGGGACTTAATCAGGGCTAGTTACCAATCTTGTTGGAAGGGCTTTCCCTTCTTAGCTTCCTGCTATCAGGGTGGCCTCTTTCCTCCTAACTGAGGCTGCTCTTGAGTTTATGATCCCACATATGGCTACCAGCCTCTTTTCTTATAGACTGTTGATTTTTCTGAGCTGCAGGACTCTTTTAACTGTCAGCATTTGGCAAAATTGGCCTGGGATTGTTTTTAGTCTCTATGTTTAACTCTGTGCCCCAAAATGTACCACACAAAATTAGACACTTTAGTTAGCTCTTAGCTCCCCACCACAGTCTTTTCCCTTCCCCAAGCTTCGTTTCTTTTACTGTATATCTGGAATTTTCCATTTGTGTTTTGGCTTTAAAGCAAAGCAAAGATCTCTAAAGGTGGAAATGCATGCTCTCATTGAGACCCCTGATATATTTTAGCTTAAGAGTTACAATTGAAAGGTGCAAAAGAAACCCACTATCTTTCTGGATACTCCTTGTCTGTGTTCTAGGACTAAGAAGGAAGTATAAAATTTTTGCAAACTGAAAGCCAGAGTCAAATATTTTAGTCAAATAGAGCATAAGTTTCATTCCAAAAAAAACCTCATCACATTCCATGTGTCCAGGGGGGCATCTCCCTCCCACTGCCAGAGAGTATATTCCAGGGTTCCTTTTACCCCATTGAAGCATCTCAACAACTTTTTTTTCCTGCTGCCATTGAATCCATTTTTTTTTTAACTCCTCAATCAAATCTTGCCTCTTTTTTTTCTACCCTTGAAAGCCAGGTGCTAAACCCTATAAAGATCTGAGGTATCCTAGAGCCTATACATGGACAAAAAAGACCCATCCATTCCCCCATAGTAGGAAGTGAATCAATGGATCTTTGAGTAGCTGAGTTCCCCAATCTTTGTCAGAAAGGGGCGTTTCCCAAGGAGCTGGACATGGATTCTGGCCTAATATTGAAGGTCATTTGTTTGGTATTAATGCCCCAGAAACTTCTGCTTTGGTCCCCATTACTGGAATGATGTATTGAAGATGACTAATGGTTCAGTAAGAACCATCCCCCTTGGTGGTCTGTGAAAGAGATGGAAACAACTTGACCCTGCACTTTTTCCTTGGATTTCTAGTAAGGGGCACGGACTACAGGGGATTTCCCTTCCTCCTCCTCTCCCTCATTACTCTATCATCTTGCATGTAATCTTTAGAAAGGGTCACTCTCCTAGTATATACCTTCATACCTTTCTGTTCCAGGTAGGTCATTCTTCTCCCTGTCCCCTGTACATAGCTTAATTATTCCTACTATGTTTTTATATCTATATTTCTCCTATAAAGAATTCCCTTAGGGGTCCCATATAAAACTTTCCTGTCCGTCAATTCTTGAGTTCCATGTAACCTTTTCTAATAGTACCACCTTTAAAAAAATGCATTGACTCCTGTGCTTGAGAGCCCTGGAGGAATCCATTCAAATGGACGAATCCATTTAAACCTTCTAAGATCAGGACTACCTTCCCATACTCTACATACCTTAGTCCTGTGATCATCAAGTTACATGTTCAGTGCAGTCCTATCTGCGAGTGTAGCATCAATTTGGTGATTTCATGGTGCATGTGGGAGGCAAGGACATCCTGATAGTAGGTCTCAGGAGAACCTTGGAAACTTCACTGTTTTCATTTAATAGTGTGGGTAGTGAGAGACTGTTGGAAGACACCCAGCTATCAGAGACTGATTCAGCTTCACCTAACTGGCCCAACTCTCTTTTTTGTAGAGTGCTCTCTTTTTGGTATAGTAACTGGAGAAAATTCAGATGTCCTTGTATTATTTGTCAGTTGTCCCTAGTGCTGATGACTTGCAAAATAGAGCTTAATGGAATGAGACAGAGTTTGTTGTATCTGTTACTGAAACACACCCGGACCTCTCCACTGTGACTGAGATCTCTTGAGCTTTATTCACTCACATTCTTTTTGTAAGCAGTCTCTTTTTCTGGTAATGCCCCTTCAATCCATATCCTTTATTTTCCTTGGTAGTTTATTGTTGCCAAGTTTGGGGATCTTGGGGAATACTGTGACAGTGAGAGTTACAATGTAGCAGCAAAGATATTTTGTTAGAGTGATAAGAAAAGTAGTAGTAAATAAGGAGAGATTTGTGTTTCTCATCACAGCAAGGGGAATCCTTGATAATAAATATCTCTGCAGAGTGGATTGGGTTTTATGAGCATCATGGGTTTGATTTGGGTAGAAACCTCACTGAGCTAGGCCAGAGCCGTACTTAAAAGACTTTCTTCCAACAGTGTCTCCCATTCATAGTTAAAAATCTTAAAAGATTTCTTGAAAGAGACCAGCTTAGAAAACTTTGTTCAGTAACCTTGCATACCAGTTCCAGGAGGACATCAGAGACTTCATGCTTTTATATCCTCATCTACATGATGGCTGGTCACCGTGTTGTTTTTTATTGTGTAACAGTTTCAGAGCTTGTGTCATACTAATTGAGGCAGCTTGGATTGTCAGGGAGCATGTTGTGCTTTGAGTCTGGAGGCTTGGATTCAGATTCCCTCATCTCTGACACTAGATTTGTGTTTCTGGAGAATCCCTTTAATCTAGGTGTGTCCCAGGCAACTCCCTAGGATTTATCTATTAAACCCTGTAGGGGTTGCCACTTGTATTGTTGGAGAGAGGTACAGGGTGAAAGATAGTAGTGTGGACTGGGCCTTAGAAATATTTGGTAAAGGGAATTCCTAGCTGGATCTAGGTATGTTGGTACATTCTCTGCAACTGAGCATCTTAGAAAATTTCTTAGAGCAGAGGTGTCAGACACAAAGTATCCCGTAATACTACCAAGTGCAGCTTGAACCAGATTAAAATGTAATTGGGAAATTAACAAAAGAAAGAAAAATGCAATAAAACATAGGTAATATTACATTTTTTAAACTGTTAATATGTAGTCTGTAGGCATCCTTAAATTTAATGTTTTCTTGCTTCTATTTAAGTTATTGTCTTAGAGCAATGAGAGGGTAGATGACTTGTCCAGGATCTTCCAGCAGTATATATCAGAGATGGTACCTGGTCCTGGTCTTTCTGGTTTCAAGGCCAGGCCCTATCCATTATGCCATACTGTTGGAGTAGTTTCCTTTACATGTTACTAAATGAAATGGACACCAAGAAACATGGAACTCTAGTTCTTATAGAGATTAGTAAAATAAGATTTAGTCAGAGGGCAAAAAAAAAAGGCAAGAGCCATGCCTCTTGTTTGCTCCTGTTAATTAGGCAGAACACATGGAAATTTTATGACCAGCTGTGTTGTTTTCACTTATAAACAAGCCTACATGAAAGAACAGTCATTGATAAAAGTAGCAATTAGCAGCTTTATCATCCATTGTAAATTATACACATTAAAACCCTGAAATTTAGTTTTACTTCAATTAACTGTGTATATTTTCCTGTTTTGGCGTGGTTGTAACTTGAAAAGAGAGTAAGCTATTAATTTCTCTCCATTTTCTTCTCCTCTGACTATCAAAGCTACTTCCAGTACACTTCTTTACAGAGGACTTTACAGTCCTGCTGGGATGGAGCCTGGAGGTGACTCAATGAACTTTATAAATGTGAGCTCTATTGCGGGCAGAGTGAGACATTGGGCAGGTCTTACCTGGCCCTGAGCATTCTTGAGCAAGAGAGGACATGTGTCAAGTGAAGATTAATATGGAAATTGTAGGGTGGATTTGAGAGGATGCAGACTGGAGGAAGGGAGTTTAGGTTGACCATTGAAAGATATGAGGTGCTCAGGGACTGTATTATGGTGGTAGCTGTCAACTGGCAATCACAACATCATGAAATTTATGTGAAAACCAGGTTAATTTCAGGAGAAATAAATGTGCATGTGGAATCCAAAGAGTTCACAATTCATAAAGAAGTTTTGCATATTTATGACAGCAGGACAAAGGAAAGAGGAGATACCAGGAAGGGACATGGCCTGGGAGGGGGAAAGGTACAGTGAAGGTGGGAAATGGACAAAATCCTTCCAGAAGGGGATGAGCAAGGCAATGGCAAAAGTCTCATTCTTTTCTCTTGGGAACTGCTAGATTATTAAGATAGGAGGGTCTGCATATCTACAGGGTCTCAGAAGTGCAGGCAAATTTCCCAGTTTGGCACAGACTGGCTGGTGCCTGACTTGACTCCCAAGGACACACAGGGAGTCCACTTTGGGATACAAACAACAAATTATGTCATCTGGGGTGGGGGTAGGGTTTCATCCTTGACACATTTAGGGCTTTCTGTATGCTCTGGGTCCAGTGTTTCTGGAAAATATGGCAACTCAAAAAGACAAGTTCAGGGGATCCCTTAACAGCCCTTAACATACCTGTGGATCCTGAGGGTACAGAAAAAGGCAAAAAAAGACAGTCTCTCAGAGAGCTTACAGTCTGAGGGGGGAGACCACATACAAACAATCCATCAATTAATGAATTTTAATCAGGAGCCTATTATGTGCCAAACAACTGGGTACAAACAGGGTATCTACAGGATAAATTGGGGCAAGTCTCAGAGGGAAGGCACTAAGATTCTTGAAGATTGGGAAAGGATTCTTGCAGAAGGTGGGACCTAACTGAAATTTAAAGGAAGTTAGGACAGCCAGGAGGCAAGAGATGAGGAGGGAGAGCTTCTAAGGCCTGGGGGCAGCTAATGTCTGAACCGGCCTTAGGAGGGAAGAATCCATAAGAATTGCCTATTGACCAGATGTGGGAAGAGAGGGAGAAATAGTCAAAGATAATTTCAGAGTGTAGAGTTGGCCACTAGGTGATGATTATTCATCAGAGAACATCCACTAAGAAGTGGAGGGCTTGTGATCACTTTCAGGGGTGGGAATATCCTGCACTCAGAGAACGGGGATCTTTTGAATGACTGAATAGTAATGAAATCCCGCAGAGGACTCAGTTTTCTTGTCCTGTACTCTATGGGTTCTTTACTTCTAGAGTTTTTCAAAACTGAATTAGAACAAGCCAATTCTAGAAATAAACTCTTGGGGATACCACCTGATGTCTTCTAAGAGACCAGATGAGACGGATGTCCTAAAATAGTTACCTTTAACTCAGATAAGCATATTTATTTCAGAGAATAGTTTACTCATCCTGGTTTACCAAAGAATACAATTTTGAACTCTTTGTAAATATGTATAGTGATACTTCTTTAATTCCAAGACTCATGAGTACAGATTGAAGCATAATTTTTTTCCACTTTGTTTTTCTTCTTTTTTAAATAGATTTTCTTTTGCAGTGTGGCTAATATGGAAATATGTTTTGCATGACTTTGCATGTGTAGTTGATATCTTGCTTGCCTTCTCAAGGGGTTGGGGAGGTAGGAGGGAAGGAGAGAACTTAAAACCCCAAATTTAAAAGAATGAATGTTAAAATTTTTTTAAAAAAATAATATTGGGAAATAGTTAATGAAACAAATAAAATATATTTTTAAAAGACTTGTGATTTCATATGTATGCATATTCCATTGGCTGCTGCAGATGAATTATTTAATATTGCCATGGACGTATTTTACTGAGTTGGTGTGGTCATTGAATAATTATCATCTGATGGCAAACACTTTGGCAGTGGGCCTCCTTAAGCTTAACTTGTGTGGTCTTCAGACCTCATAGCTCATTGCCAGGCCCACATTCCAAATCTTTTCAGCTCAATAGAGGGCGCATCAGAGTTTGTGCTTTTCTTTTGGTATGAACTTTGAGACCTGGGTTACCTCTTCCTTTGACCACCAGCTGCTCATGCTCTAATGAAACATTAGTACGGGATGTAAAAATAACTTTAGTAGTAATATTTTTATTTATTTTTTGATTTTTGGAGGGGGCAACTGGGGTTAAGTGACTTGCCCAAGGTCACTCGGCTAGTTTTTTTCTGTTCTCTGAGGCCATATTTCAATTCAGGTTCTCCTGACTCCAGGGCCCGTGCTCTCTCTATTCACTCAGCCACTTAGCCACCCCCAGTAGTAATATTTTTAAAGTAATCTTTTTAGTGTATGAGACAATATGAATGGTCTGGAAATGTTCACTTTTAAGTAAATGGCATCTCTGGCAATTTATTAATTTAAAATCATAGGATTACATGTGAAAAATACCCAGGTCGGGGCTTAAACTTTTTCCACTCACGACCCCTAATCAGCACGTCTTTGAGGACTGGCTTAACCAATGGATAGCTGGCAAAAAGAAAGGTGAAACAAACAGATGCAGTCTTTCTCTGTTTTTCTCTCTCTGTCTCTTTGTGTCTCTTTCTGTCTCTCTGTCCATCTGTCTCTGTGTCTTTGTCTCTCTGTCCCTGTCTGTCTCTCTCTCTTTCTCTCATCTCCCATCAATTAAAAGAGAAGATTCCTATTGCAAAACTTGCAAAGCTCTGGAAGGTTAATGAGGTTAATACTATCTATACTCGTCAGTGCTGGCCAGCTCATCATAGTGTTTGACGGACTGTTGTACATGGACCATTTCATTAAGCTGTGCTGTTGAGGGTGTCTTATCAGGGGAAAATTGGTTAATTAATATCTCTGTGAGTACACAGTACTCTCTTGTCAGACCATCTTGATGAATGGCTTTATCAGCAGTTAATGGGGTATGAAACACCCACAGAGTACTATCACTTTTTCAATTAGGATTTGATGAAGAGTAATATGACTTCATCAAGGGAATGACTGTTAGTATTTCTTTTTGCCAGAAGTTTGATTTGGGAGTTTTGAGTAAACTTAGTAAAATTGAAGTTTTTGTGACCTTGAAGCCTCCAAAAAAAAGCATATTGCAGTGCCTATAACCACATACATAGAATATGTATTCCTCTAAAGAGGAGTACAGTTTTATTAACAACATTGGTGCATCAGTGAAATGTGTTATCTATTGGGTGGGTATAATCGTGGATGAAATTCTAGATGCTTGTTAGTTTTAGAGCTCTGAGGAACTGTCCTACAAGAAGAATCAAATGCTGCCTAGGGGATCCAGAGGTCTTTTTGTCCGCTCCTGGCCTTGGACTTTCTGTAGCACTCACTGATATTATTAACCATCCTTTCTTAATCTTTTCTCCTTCTTGGGCTTGTATCGCTGCTTTTTCCTGGTTCTCTAATCAGTTCTTTCAATGATTCAGCTTGCTTTCTCTCATCTCTTAGTGTGGGCAAGATTTTGTCTTGTCATTCTGCTTTTTCCTAAACTCAATCCCTTGGAGATTTCACCTATTCCCACGGTTTCAGTTATTATTTTTATACTGATAATGCCTGAAATTTTCTGTTGGTTTGTCTTCTATCTACTAAATCTGTATAATAATACCTAGCACTTATATGGTGCTTTACAGTTTACAAAGTGCTTACTAGTATATTATGTCATTTTATTCTCTTGGCAACCCCTGGAAGGTATCTCCATTTTATGGATGAGGAAACTGAGGCAGACAGAGGTTAAGTGACTTGTCCAGGTCACACAGCTAGTAAGTATCTGAGGCTGGATTTGAACTCAGGTTTTCTTGACTCCAGACCCTGCATTCTATCCCCTGTACCTCCTACCTGCCCTGTATATCTCCATCCAGCTTCTAGCCCTGCTCTACTTTTTGTCTCTCTCCACTTGGATGTTCTATTGTTCAATGTGTTCAGATCTAAACTCATCACTTCTCCCCACCCCCAAGCCAGTGTTCCCTCTTCTTTCTTGTTTTCTTCTTTCTGATAGTGGCAGTGCTGTCTTCCCATTTACCAAGACTTGAAACTCAGGAGATTTCCCAGATCCAATCACTTGCCAAATCCTACAGATTTTACCTCTACTTTTCCTCTTCCCATTTCTCATCACTTTGTTTCAAGCTCTCTTTACCTCTGTTCTAGACAATTCTGAGAGTCTCCTAACTGATTTCCCTGCCTCCCATCCCTTCTTTGGCCAGTTACATAGCTTCCACAATCACCTTCCTCATGATCAGGTCTGAACATATCATTCTCTTGCTCAAATACCCATAATGATTCCATTTTGTTTGTTGGGTAACATAACCAAACATGGTGTTTGGAGTCATAAAATCTGGATTCACATTCCAGCTCTGCCTTTTATTCTCTATGTGAACTTGGGCAGATTCTCTAGGCCTTCTTTTCCTCATCTGTAAAATGAGGGGGTTAAACAGAATGATTGATAGGGACCTTTTTAGTTCTTTATGATTCTATTTGGTTCTTAGTCTTGTACTAGTAGTTTCTCAGTCTCATTCTGCATTCCAAATGTAGGACTCAGTCCTTTCACATCTGTTAAAAATATATTCTGCCTTTAATTCTGAACTTATCACTTTTCCTGGTGGCTTAAGGTATACCTCAGACCATGAAGCCTTTCATGGTCCCCTCAGCTTAGTGATCTTTCTCTCTCTCTCTCCCTCTCTCTCTCTCCCTCTCTTTCTCTCTCCCTCTCTCTGTCTCTTGCTTTGAATTTCCTTACAAGTTGTCAAGATCCTTCCTTTACCTTTGTCATGGTCTACCCTGAAAAATACTTATTTGTAATTTTTCAGTGTTCTTATATAAGTATATGTATGTAATTGAAATTTACAAGTGCTGTCTGTGGAAAAGGATAGAAAGGATGTTTACTCTAGTGAGGATACATGCTCAAAGATGTAATAATATTGTGAGTGTGCACACACACATTCCTTTCAAATTTTTGCAAAACTGGACCTTAACTATGTCAGTGAGATTGAAAATTTGAGTTCTACACATTAGCAGGAACACAAAGGTTTGTACGTGGGGATGGGGAAAGGAGAAAATAGTAGGGAAAAAAATAAGTAAAGTAAAAAATAGGAAAAACTGAAGTCACAGCCCCTGCCCTGAACTCCTACTTCTCCCTCAGGATTCTCAGGCGTAAAGATCTGACACAGTCATGAAAAAGTCAGGTCATACATGGTCTGTCAACTATATATGTTTGGTGGCTGACTTTTGAAAAATGACCTTTTTCTATCAGAGTTTTATACCCCACGTCAGATACAAATAGCAGTTTTTATCCATGTAATCTCTGGAAGCACAGGAGATGTGCGGCACAATCCCCTTCGCTTATCGTATTAGTAATTCACCTTTGGTTTATGTGAATGTTGAACACTCCTGTTTCCTTCTGGTTCTTCCCATCCTCCCTACACAACCCACAAAGGAACCCATGCTATTTAAGGGTGGGGAGAATGAGCTCAAATGTGTTTTATACTCATCACTTTGCCCAGAGTGAATGTAGCCCTTCCGTAGCGGGTGGATCCCGTTGGATAATGGTTGTACTGTGAATTATGTGAGGAGGACAGTTTGACTACCAGTGTCCTATGAACTTTTTCTGTTATTGTACTGGCTGATCTGAGAACCTGGACAGGCTCTGCCAAATCAGTTTTGGGTAATTCTGCCAGAATCTGACTCTGGTTCTTCCTTATGCCCAGGAAGAGAGAGAGAGAGAGAGAGAGAGAGAGAGAGAGAGAGAGAGAGAGAAAGGGAGGGGGTGTGTGTGTGTGTGTGTGTGGGTGTGTGTGTGTGTGTGTGTGTGTGTGTGTGTGTGTGTGTGTGTGTTTCCTACCAGTACTTTTAAGGCCCAAATGACATGGCCACCTCCTTTAGGAAGACTTCCCTGATCCTTGCAGATTGGTTCTAGCCTTCAGACCTCACCTATCAACTTTGTTTTACATAGCTCTAAAGCACTTAAACTGTAATATTGCCTATAGCCTCTGTATCCCTTCTCTCACCCCTCCCCTCCTTTGCCCCCACCTCAGTGTCCCTGGAGA
>CM053581.1:113958236-113980829 GCA_028627135.1 Pseudochirops cupreus
TGAAGTTCACAGGGTCCAGCACATCTCAAAACCTTCACAATGTCTGTTGCTGAGAACTCAAGGATCAACCAAGCCACAAACCAACCAAGTCTTACCATCTGGTCATGTTTCTTCAGTCCTCCAGCAGTTCAGCTGGTCCTAGGACCCTGAAAGAATCTCAGCCTTCCAGGTGGCCACAACTTCAGCCTTGACCAGATTCTGGTTTCAAGAAAAATTCCAACTCAGTTCTCAGTCAGCTTCTAGATGCTGGGAGAGAAACTAACTCTCTTTCTCTCTCTCTCTCTCTCTCTTTCTTTTTCTCCTCTCTCTCTCTCTCTCTCTCTTCCTCTCTAGTCTCCACAATTCTTCCTCTACCATGAGTCACCAGAAGGAACATTCTTGATTCCCATTCTCTGTCTCTGGAATTCTTCTTATATACACACACTGGCCTCCTGTGTCAGCCAACCCCTTCCTGCCATGTCAGCAACAGGAGACAGAGTTCACACCCTCTGTCTCTTTCACACAGGAGACAGAATTCACACCCTCTGCCTTTTTCACAGAAGTACTTAGCCCTTAGTTACTAAGGACCAAGTACCTGCTAAATTAATTACAGTTACAATGACATATTCAACAATGGGGTCATCTAGCTTTTGCTTATGAACAAGACCTTAAAAGCGATTCAAACCATTACTTTCTGAAGCAACCCATTCCAGTCTGTCAATACTCAATTGTTAAGTACCTACTATGTGCCAGCCACTGCATTTATCTCTGAGGCTGCAAAGAAAGGCCCCTGCCCTCAAGGAGCTCACCTTCTAAATGAGGGAGACAGCATGTAAATGACTAGGTATATACAAAATAAATAGAGAGTAGATTTCAGAAGGTAATGTCAGGGGGAAGGCACTAAGATCATGGAGGAGTAAGGACTCCTGAGTTGAGATGTGGAGGAAGCCAACATTGTAGGCATGGGAGATAGCCAGTACAGGGATATGGAGTCAGGGGATGAGCAGCCTTTTTGAAGAACAGCTAATAGTGTAATGTAGATGGATCATATAATGCATGGATAAGGAGACTAGACTGGTAGGAGAGGTTTTGAAGAGCTTTAAATGCCAAAGAGAGCTTTTTATATTAGAATATGGAGGCAATAGGCAGCCACTGGAGTTCACTGGGTAGGGGAGAGACACCATCAATTCAGCATTTTAGAAAAATCACTTTAGCAGCTGGATGGGGTTGGAGATTTGAGGCAAGGATGGCCAATTACAATGAGAGGTGATGAGGGCCTCAATTAGGGTGGCCACATTCCATTTTTTAATACTTCTGTTGGGAAGGGTTTTTTTTCCTTATATCAAGTCAAATTTTCTCCCATAGTTCTTACTAAACCATGGAGTGATCCCTTCAGTCAGTCAGTAAATGTTTATTAAGCATGTGCCTGGTACTGTACTAAGCACTAGAGATACAGAGAAAGTCAAAAGATGTTTCCTGCCCTCAAGGAGCTCACAGTCTAATGGGGGAGACAATATGCAAACAAATATGTACAAACAAGCTGTAAACAGGATAAATTGGAGATGATAAACAGAGGGAAGGCACTAGAATGAAAGGGGGCCATTCAAGGCTTCCTATTGGTGGTAGGATTTTAGCTGGGACTTGAAGGAAACCAGGGAAGCCAAAAGATGGAGATGAGGAGGGAGAGCATTCCAGGCATGGGGGAGATGAGTGAAAGTGCCCAGAGTCAGGATATGGATTATCTTGTTCATGGAAGAGCAAGGAGGTCAGTGAGATTGAATCACACAGTATTTAGGGGTGTAAAAAGACTTGGAAAAGTGGTGGTGGTGAGGAGGCAGGTTATGAATCTCAATTCTCCTTAGGCTTCCATTGTATTAAATATTAAATTTATATTAAACATTAAATACGGGTGTGTCTCTTAGCATCAGTGGAACATAAGAGCAATTTACTGAGGATTCTTCCAGTTTTAGAACACACTTCATAATGAACCCTTTAAAAAAAACACACAGAGCAAATGAAATCCTTGGTAACCTTTTACTGTTCTGTGGTTTGATGATTTTGCAGGATGGGGATAACAGCCAACAGCATTACTGTGAGGTTCAAGGGGGATAATATGGAAAAAGAGCTGTGAAAATTTTAAAGGGCTATATAAATACTGTCACTAAACTCCCTTAAAACTCATGTTTTTATAGTGATTCTGTATACTAAGACATTTCTTTTCCATAAGTCAGATGGTTAAGTTCAGTCAATCCGAGCTTTGCTACTTAATACTTCTGTGACCTTGGGTGATCCACTTACCCAGTGCTGAACCCCAGTATTCTCAGCTATACAGCATGGGACTTGATCTAGACCATCTCTGATGCCTCTTCCAGCTCTTAGTTTCTGATCCAGATTTTTTCAAAGTTCTTCCACCTGTTCTCCACATCTTTTTCTACTCCAATGACAAATAATGATTCCCTACTATATATACTTCCTTTAACTTTCATTAAAGTGAATGAAAGTTTTACCTCCTCCGAGAAAGTACCAAAAGTTTATATTCTTGTCTTGTTAATAGAAAATCCTAGGCTCCTTCCTGGCACTATGGAACTAATAATTTTCCCTTAGGGGAAGCTAGGTGGTGCAGTAGATGTAATGCTGGACCTTAAGTCAGGAAGACTCATTTTCCCGAGTTCAAATCTGGCCTCAGACATTTACTAGCTGTGTAACCCTGGGCAAGTCACTTAACCATCAGTTGCCTCAGTTTCCTCATCTGTAAAATGAGTTGGAAAAGGAAATGGCAAACTACTCCAGTGTCTCTGCCAAGAAAACCTCAAATGGGATCATGAAGAGTCAGACATGACTGAAAAATGACTGAAAACAAGTTTTTCCTTCTTTAGTCCTAATACAATATTTCATATTGAAACAGGATCTAACTTCTTAGGTTTTTGTTATCTGATTTGCTTCAATGAAAGAACTGTAGTGGTATTTTTGTGTCTAGGGTGATATATTCCCCCTTCTAGGTATTCATTGATACATTTGCTTACTGGGGAAAAAAAAGTATTTATTGAGTATCTACAGTATACAAGACAGTTTTAAAGGCTATATAAAACTATACTAAGCTGGTCCTGCTCTTCAACTTATGTTCTAATAAGTGGTTAAAAAAAGAACTAACTTTAATACAAGGGAGCATATGATGCACTTGTGTGAGTTGGGGCAGAGAGGGTGTTTGTGAATTTAAGATGTGGCTTTTTAATGAAGAGAGCATCTGCTAGAAAATTAGGACACCTGACTTCTAGCCCCTCATTTTCTCACTAGCTATGTGACCCTGGGCCACAAAGCAAAATGAAGGAATTGGACCAAATCATCATTAAGGCCCTTTATTGCTGTAATGTTTTCTGACTCCAGAGGAGAGATTGATCACTTTGGTTGGTGGGTCGCAACCCCTTTGGGGGTCGAACGACCCTTTCATAGGAGTCACAGGGGTCACCTAAGACCATTGGAAAACACATATTTCCAGTGGTCTTAGTAATCGAGACACTGCCCTTCTATCTGTCTCCAAGTGGGTCCGCCCACATGCAGATACACCCACATATGAGTATTAAAGGGTCTCGGCATTAGGAAGGTTGAGAACCACTGCGCCAATGCTTAAAGGCTGTGTGATGATGATGATGGGCAGGTCACCACCTGGAGCCACTTTTCTCTTACCTTTAAAAGATGGGTAAATATCTGTAGTACCTTCCTCACAGGGTGGTTGTGACGATCATGTGGGATAATTTGAGCATAAAATGAGATTGTGATATAATTGAAAGTAATCTGGGTTTAGAGTTGTGTAGAGACTTATTTTCAAAAATTCTGCCTTTAACATTTTGTAGCTATGTGATATAGATTAGAAACATGATTTTTCTAATACTCATCTCTTGTACTTACATTGCCAAGTCATAGTATCAAGTGATACAATGTATGTAAAGTACTTTGTAAATCTTATTGTACTATATAAAGTCTAAACCTTTCAGTTTTTAAAATTTGTATTTTGCAAACTTTAAAGTACTATATAAATCTTAACTGTTTTTATTATTAAATATACATGAACTGTTAACACCCCCATTTTAGAGATAAACAAATGGAGGTTCTGAGGTGATATGATTTACTTACGAAGATATACCTAGTGAGTATCAGAAAAAGGGTATTCAACATGCGTCTTGTGATTCCAAGGTCAGGGTCCTTTCCATTGCACCATATTCCATTTTGTAGAGGGTAGATTGAAGGAACAAATCAGGAGGCAGAGTTTTTCTTGTGCCTCCAAGGTCAGCATCCTTTCCCTTGGATCATATTCCATCTTGGAGGGGGTAGATTGGAGGAGTGAGAGTTTGAAGGCAGGGTATTTCTTGATCAGAAAATTGGAACAAGGACTGTAGCATGCCATTGCTGCCTGGAGGGGGAGCAGATGCAAATTTGGATCATCTCCTGGAGCCACCCCTTCCTTATTTTCACAGATTTATGAGTGCATATACTTGCCCACTTGTAAAAGCTCTCAGAGTTGCTTTATAGCATACCCATCTGTTAGTAAGAGGCTGCCAGAAATGAAGGAAGACACAGGGAATGGGTGGTGGAGGGGAGGAAGAACTGTGTTGCTACTTGAATTTGATTGATTGACAGACACACCACTTCTCACACCTGTCTTTAACAACAAACAAACAAACAAACAAACAGGTTTTAAAGACAGTGGGCAAATACCTGCTAGTCTCTGTCACCACAGCACTTTCAGGTTCTGTGTTGAGAGCTGCCTTGTTCTTGTAGCTCCCACCCTCTTTCCTCAGTACCTTAAAGTGCTTGAGTAAATAAATATCCAGCATGACAAGGCATGCTTATGGCCAGAGGCAATGTTGGTGTATATTGACGGTGTCTTCAATGAAGATTCAAAACAAGGGCTTAGAAGGCAGAACCTCTTGGTAGTTCATTGGTATCACATTATTTGACTTTCCTTGGACCCAGGGCTAAGAAATAGGTCAGGAGTATTTCCTTGAAGCAGAGAATCCTAGGGCTGGAAAGGATCCTCAGAAAGGCCAGTTAGTACCATGGGACCATGAATTCTTTGTTGAATTCCTGACAGGTGGTCAGTTATCTACTACTGCCTGCTCAAAAATCTTTTCCTCTTACCATGTGACTCACTTGGACAGCTCTTTTAGGTGATGGTGGCCCCTTTCCTGTTCCCTCTGCATTATTTCCATCTCTTTACCCTCAATATTTTCACTGTCTTCTGTGCTCTTTGGCCTCTTTGGATTCCTTCCTATCTCACTCAGCTAAAGTCCGACCTTTTGCAAGAAGCATTTCCTGGTTCTTAAGATAAAGATCTTAGTGCCCTCCCTCTTTTGATTATTTTCTGTTTATCTTGTATATAGCTTGTTTGACCATAGTCATTTGTATGTAGTCTGCTCCATTACATTGTGAGTTCCTTGAGGGCTTGGATTGTCTTTAAACTTTTTTGTATCCTCAGCATTTAGCATAGTGCCTTGGCACAGAGTAGGTACTTAATAAATTCTTGTTGATTTGACCTGAGAAATGCCCCCTTTGTATTGGGTGAATAGTTGGTTCCCAGTAACTCTTCCTTGGTGGTTTTAGTTTTGCTTCCTGGAACTGCACAGGCTAAGTCTACTCTCTCTTCTACTCCAGGACTCTAGAAAGAGTTGAATATGGTTGCCATCCTGCTCCCTCTACCCTCATGCGTTTTCTTCTCCAGGTTAAGCATCCCCAGGTCATTTGACCAATTTTTTTGTGATCGTTTCAAGGTGAGAATCTTGTGCCATGTGGTGACATACAGCTAGAAGTAGCTTAGTAATAGCTCCTCGTTCAAACAACATGGACTTTTGGAAGCATTACTTTGAGTTGGGCTAAAACCATAACTCAATTATTATTGTCTGATCAAGCCTCCTCTGCCAAAACCCTGACAGCTAGTGAAGATCTAGCAAAATTTGCTTAGTCTTGCAAGCTGAAGCTTGTTATCCTTGGTATTCCCCACCCCCCACTTCCTCATGTACAGAACAGACTATCTATAATACAATTATACAGAATCAGAATTACAGTTAATGTAAGGGAAAGAAACTGGCCTTTGAGTCAGGACATTGGGATTTTCTGAGTATTGGTTCTTGGAGACGTAGCTTTAGGGGGGTAATTCCTGATGCTTCTCTAAGCCTACTCTAAGCCTGTTTGGGGATGTTGAGGAAGCTAAAGAGTTCTGTAAGATCCTTAATGCCCATCAGCAAACACTGAAATATACAAATGAACAAAGGAAAAATGAGGTTGTCCCTGAATATCTTTACTTGTGTTATTTACAGGTCATTTTTCAAAATGTTCGTATTCAGTTTAACAAGGTCATACCAAAAACATCCTGTTTGTTTCTGCGTATCTCCTTCTGAACATTTCTCAGTGCATGTATTGAGATTTTGTTTCTATTCTTCACATAGTAGATATACATAGTCTTTTGCTTTTCCCATTCTATAGCAGTTCGTATAATAAGCCTTTCATTATATTTTTCATATTTGCCATTCAGTTCTTTTATTTTGCAGATGTAGTAACTCTTATGATTCCTTCCTGGTGAGGCAGAAATAGCAGGGGATATGAAGTTGGAGGGACCTGGGTTCACTTTCCATTCCAATTCCATTCCAGTTTCCATTCTATTCCAACTTGTGTGACCTGGGTTGAATCACTTCATCTTTATGGGCCTAAGTTTTCTAGCTCCTTTCAAGTATCTATGATCCTAAATAATTTGCCCAAGGTCACCCGGGCAGTTAGTAAGTATGTACATGTAGCATGTTGGAACACTAGCGGAGATTAGATGAGCCTCCATCAGTGACTTATATAATGGGTCTCCTATTCCAAAGAGAGTATTTTGAAGGTACCAGGGACAGGGTGGGATACTGTAGCGCCAAAGCGATATTCACAGTGCCTGTGGCAGCTATTAATATACCAGCATAATTCTGAATTGCAAAATATAAGACTCTCCACATGGAAGACAGAACCAAAATATTTATTCAAACAACAGAAAGCCAAATCCATCATAGAAACAAAGAAATCCATACATAATGGCAATGTAGGGGATACTGCCATCCCCAAGCCTTCCCCCTGTTAGGGCCTTCCCACAAGCAAACACAGCTCCTTACCTGCTTCCTCTCTCTCCCTCAGCTCTAATTGCTCTGACCAGCTTCCTCTGGGCTCTACTCCACCCCTTCCTGTTCTACCTGCTCGAAAGCTTCTCCCGCCACAGACTTATGTGACTCAAGCAGGTCACATGGGCCTATTAATGAATGGGTAAGATCTTCCCATTAAACAAAAATACATTAACAAGACAGATACAGGTGCATAAGCACCTGAGAAGTCACATAATAGTAGATATGTCTACCTGTGCCTAGTCCCATGTCATCTTTTATGCCATAACTCCTTCCCCAGGTGTCCCCTCCCTCCCAGTTACAGTTTACAGGTTTCCAGAGTATGATTCTAAAGTCTGTTTAAAGCAGGTATTAGGAAGAAGAGTCTCTTCAAGACCATTATCTCTCAGTTAACAATTTTGAATGCACATGTGATTCTTAACCCTTTGTTGTGTCATGGCACAACCTCTGGCAGTCAGTTTTTTAAAACCTATAGACCCCTTCCAGAATAATGTTTTTAAATGCATAAGAAACATATAGGATTATTAAGGAAACCAATTATGTTGAAACAGTTTAAAACATTTTTTTTAGAAAGGTCACAGAACCCTAGGTTAAGAAACATTGATATAATCCAGTCCTTTTATTTGGAAACAGAGGACCCAGGGAAGTGAATTGACTTCCCTCTTGCAGGTAGTAAATAGCAGTGAAATCAGGTTCTTTGACATCATCATCATCTTCATCATCAACCTCACTGGCATTTATATAGCACTTTAAAGTTTGCAAAGTGCTTTATATCTGACCCTCACAACAACCTTGGGAAGTAGATACTCTTATTACCCCATTTTATAGATGAGGAGACTAAGGCAGACGGAGACTAAGTGACTTGCCCCAGAGCTTGTATCTGAGGCTGGATTTGAACTTAGGTCTTCTTGACATCAGGTCCAGTGTTCAATTCACAGTGCCACTCAGCTGATTCAGTCTAGGTACAAATGCATAGACAGCTGGTTAGAGAATCAGGAAGACTTGGGCTCAAGTCTGGGATCTGACACACACTAGGTTGTGTGATCCTGGACAAGTCACTTGACTCCCCAGTGCTCTAGACAATGCTTTAAGATAGTTGGTTGTATTGCCTATACCAGTACAACCACAAGCCCAATGCCCTTCTCCAGCTCGGAATCCAGAATTCTTTGCATTTTAACACACTGCCTCCCATGAAGACGTTCTTTACTCTGGGGAGCAGATAGAGGTGTTTGAGAAAATGAGGAGAAATTTGGTGCCCTCAGGAGATTCACTTTAGAAGAATCAAGTCCTGTTGTGTGAAATTCCAAGGGACGTGTCTCTTGAGATCGTTCTCATTCAAGTATATTCCCTCAGAATAAAGCAGCCACGTGCTCTGATATTAAATTGCCCCAGTCTACTAGACTTCCTGGTGTCTCCTCTTTTGGTTTTTCTCTCTTCTCCTTCACTGTTGAGCTGCTGGCTGTCAGTGTGCCTACAGGATATACCTATCTCCCTCTGAATTGCTATTTCCAGTATGTTGTGATTTGGGAAAACAAATGCCCAAGCTTGTTAGACTCAAGTCTGAAGTAAGACAGAGTTAGGAGAAAGGGCCTGAGGCTCTTAATGAGTAAAGTTGCATGAGTTTATATGAATGGACTTGGTAAGAATCATTTGGGCTATTCTAAGGCTCACTATTCCCCCTACTTGTGGATTTTTGGCTATGTTTTAGGTAATTCAGCTTGGTAGATCAATGAACTTCAGATAAAGTGTAGTGTCACTTGCTGTGCAAGTACAATTTCAGAGGCATTGCAAGACCCTACGCTTCTCTGTCTTTGTCACTGTCCTTCTCACCTGAGTTGGAAAGGCCAAGCTTGCTTCTGGCTCCCCTAGGATTTGGCTTGATTTCGCTGGACTGGTCCATGATTTCATCATAAATCATCTCTTGCTTATGAGCTCAGGTTGGGAGGTTTTGTTAGACCCTAAACTGTTATTCTGGTTTCTGAGATTCATTAAGGTAGAGAAACTACTGTCACCTGAGCCTAAATCTGTCAGTAATCAGACCCCCAGCTAGATAAGAATCTTCTAAAGCACAGGCAATCTCTGACTTGCATGTTTCCTTGCTGTAGGAAAGGCCTTTCAGCCAGGCACTCCCCTTCTATTCTGGCTGCCCCTGGGGATTTCCTTCCCTTTCTTCTCATCCTTTTCCTGATGAGGTATTTTAACTGGGTTATTTTTTTGATGGAAATTTTTCTGATAAGTGCATTCAGGAGTTGCAAAACAAATGGGGTATATGAGATCCTAGGAGCAAGGTCATTACTGGCTAGAAGTGATTAGGGAAGGCTTTATAGAGGCATTTGAATGAGCTTTTATAGATAGAGATTCCTAACTTTTTGTATCATAGACTACTTTGGCAATCTGTTGGAGATTACAGACCCCTTCTCAGAATAATGATCACAAAGGAAACCAATTATGTTGAAAAATAGTTTTCAAAATATGTTTTTTAAAAAGTTCACAGACCCCAGGTTAAGAACCCTTGCCAAAGGATTGATAGGGATCTAGCGGTCCTAGAGGAAGACATCCCAGGCATTAGGACACTGTAAAGAAAGGGCATGAAGGTAAGACATAAGGGCTTGTTTGGGGAACATAGAATAGCCAATTTTGGTTGGAACATAGAGTTATGTGGAAATACATGACACAAGGATGAAAAGGTAGGATAGTGCTAGTTTGCAGAAGGCCCTGAATATCAGGCAAAGAAGTTTGAATTTTAGTTAATGGTCAGTGGGTAGCCAATGAAGATTTTTGAGCGAGGCATGGCATGATCAGATGTAGGTCTAAAGTTTACTGTGGTGATGGACTGGAGGCTGGGAAGACAATAGAGGCAGAAAGACCTGTTAGCGGGCTATTGTGAGAATCCAGGCAGGTTTTAATGATACCCTTTCTAGGTATGGTAGCAGTAGGAACAGAGAGAAAAGTAACGAAATGTAATTTACCATTTTTGCGATGGTTATCATTATGAACTTTATTTGCCAGTATATGCTTAAGATATAGCTGTAGGTGGCCATGCATGTGTATAGAACATAAGACTGGATTCATTGGTTCTAGTGCTTATTTTCTTTGAAAAAGTCCTTGGGGCATCTTGCTTTTTGCTCATCTTCTTTTCTTTGGGGTAGAGTTGGTATGCATATGATCTCCTAGAACTTTGTAACTCAGCCTGCTGTCCTTCTGCAAAAGTAAATGTGAAAATTCAAGGCTGATGCTGTTTTTTTGCCCTCCAAAAAAAAAACCAACAAAAATAAAAAACCAAAAACCCTTCATTTTCCCTGCTGCTGTCAGTATTCTTTAATCTATGTTCAACAATCAGAACCAAAACTTGATCTGTGATTTCTGTATTAGTATAAATCCCTTTGGACTATCTGCCCTCAGCTGGCACCTGTCTCATTTGTACTATTTGATGATTGGCACCATCCCAGTAATTTGAGCCAGGTTTTTGGGGTGGCCTATTCCGAAGTCGGTGATTATTTCATCATCAGAAGATGATGCTTCTGACACCCTGACACGAGGCCACAGATTTCTCTAAGCTTTCTCTACAATTTTACCAGAATTCTCCACCAAAGCTTAAACATTATGGAAGTGTCATTTCTTGTTTTTGTCATCAGGTTTGTGATGAAGTTGTTTCTATGATAGCGTATTGTAGTCTGAATCTTTGTCTAGTTCATTGACTGATCCTCATTACAACCTTATGAAATAAATGGGGCAGGTATTACCTCCATATAACAGATGAGGACGGTGAGGAATGGAATGGTCAAGTAACTTGTCCTGGGTTGTAGAACCATTAAGTGGTAGAAGCCAGAACTTGACAACAGGCCTCTAATTTAATTTCATATATCCTTCTACTTTACCACACTGCCTCTGACTAATACCTCATGATTGATAACTCACATTCAGTTCTAGAAAGATTTGTGATTTCATTAGCAGGGAAGTTCCTATGTAGGAGCACAACCCAGGTCTAACTTAGTACAGATGTCCCATGTAGTTTCCTGAGGCCTGCAGAGGTTAAGTAATTTGCCCTAGTTATATAGCTCAAATACTTTATAAGTTTCAAAGGTAAAATTAGAAATTGGGTCTTCTTGATTCCAGGCCAACCAATCTATCTATTATATCATACTGCCTCTAAACAATAAGTATGTTCTCGAAAATGTCTGTGTAATACCTATCAGATGGCTAACGTGACAAAACAGGAAAATGATAAATGTTGGAGAAGATGTGGGAAAATTGGAACACTAATGCATTGTTGGTGGAACTATGAACTGATCCGACCATTTTGAAGAGTGATTTGAAACTATGCCCAAAGAGCTATAAAACTGTGCATACCCTTTGATCCAGCAATACCACTTCTGGGTCTGTATCCCAAAGAGATCATAAAAACAGGAAAAGGACCCACATGTACAAAAATATTTATAGCAGCTTTTTTTGTGGTAGCAAAGAATTGGAAATTGAAAGTATGTCCATCAATTGGTGAATGGCTGAACAAGTTGTGGTATGTGAATATAATGGAATACTATTGTGATATAAGAAATGTCTGTAGGCATACTTCAGAAAAACCTGGAAAGACTTACATGAACTGATGCTGAGTGAAATGAACAGAACGAGGAGAACACTGTACACAGTAATAGTCACATTGTGTGATGACTGACTTTGATAGACTTAGCTCTTCTTGACAATGCAGGGATCTAAGACAGCTTCAAAAGACTCATGAGGGAGTTGCATCCAGAGAAAGAACTTTAGAGTCTGCATGCAGATGGAAGCATACTATTTGCTCTCTTTTTCTTTTCTTGTTTTGTTTCATCTTTTTCATGGTTCCTCCCATTAGTTCTAATTCCTCTTTACATCATGACTAATGTGAAAATATGTTCAATATGAATACATAAGTAGAACCTATATCAGATTGCATGCCCTCTTGGAGGGGGGGAGGGAAGAAAATTTAAAACTCAAAATCTTATAGAAGTGAATGTTGAACATTAAAAATAAATTAATTATAGAGTAAAAAAACAGAATGTCTATGTAAATTTGTAGGTTTTCCTTTCTTTTCTCCACCTTCTTCAATATTTCCATTTCACTCAAGGAATTCACTACTTTAAGGAACCCTGAGGCATTCCTTTTTTGTAAAGTGAAAAAATGCTTTTCTAATGTTCCTAATCAGCCCCAATTTATGGCTGTAGGTTTCTTAAAGTGGGGCATGCTTGGATCTCATTCCCCACTCTGCTATTAATTTTTGATTTGGCCAAAAGCAAATCTCTTACTTCTTTTCTTAGTAAGTGCCGTAAGAAAGATTAATTGTTGATTAGCGAAAATGTCAAGGGGGATCCATAAGGAGTCTAGAAAGTGGTTTCCATGTTGGACTCTCCGCTCCAGGGTCCTTTAGCATCACTGGGGATTTTTAGTATCGTCTGTAGACAGATATGAATGGAGATACAGGTAGCAATGTCTGCAAAAGCTATTATTGGGAGAGTAGCCACGAAGCCTTCATCAGCCGAATAAGACAACCCTATGTATTGAAAGAGCAGAAAGAGGAGAATAATTTATCCCATGACAACAACACTGTCAAGTCAGCTTTGAAAGCTGTAAGAAGTACGACCAACACTCTGACTGTCCATGATTATAAAGGACCGATAATGAAGTATGCCATTTACCTCTTGACAGAGGTGATGGGTTCTGGGTGAAGAATGAGACGTTTATTTTTTGAACATAGACAGTGAGGGAATTTGTGGTGCTTGACTATTAGTGTTTGTTACAAGGAATTTGTTCTTCTTTTCTTTTTTCTTTCCAGTGGAGTGGGAGGGTGAGGGGAAGGAAATTGATTTCTGTTAATTTTTAAAAAAACTTTATTTAAAAAAGACAAGAGCAAAGGGATCTTTGTTTCACTCTAGCTTCCATCCAATCCCCTATATTCTCTTTCCTGTAAGACGCTTCTGGGAGGGCCATGTGGCCACAACTGCTTCTTCTTTTCTCAATTCTTTGAACTCCATTTACTTTTAATATGCTGGCACTCTGTCTTCTGGGCCACTGGGATTTCCTCTAGCATCCCAAGGGAAGCAGTCCAGTCCCAGATTCAGATCATTCAAATGTCTTGGTTCACTTTAGGTTGGCTTTGTTGCTTTGAAACCTGGGCTGTGTTAGCATCTGGTCTTCTTTTGTTTAGGATGAAATCAAAGAATTCCAATATGCCAAATTTGTAAGAAACTGATGATGGGGAGGAATGTGTGGAATCTTCACTTTCTCCAACGTCTCTTCTTCATTTAAACAACAGCAAAATAATAATAATAATCACTAACATTTATAGGATGCTTCATATGTGCCAGGCACTGTGTTAAACACATTTCAAATATTATCTCATTTGATCCTCACAACAACCCTGGGAGATAGATGCTATTATGATCCCCATTTTACAGATGAGGAAACTGAGGCAAGTAGACTTGCCCAGGGTCACACAGCTAGTAAGTATCTGAGGCTGGATTTGAACTCTGGTCTTCTTGAGTCCAGGCCCAGTACTCTTCTCATTGTACCACCTAAAAGATGTATAGTAATAATGATGAAAATACCATGACAAGCCCCATTTCTCCTTTAAGAAATCTTCTCTGGGGAAGAAAATTGTGTACCTATGATTTTATTATTTTACTGGATTTGAGCCTTCCCCATGAATGCAAGGTTGTCTCCCTTACCTTAATCTTGCTTCCTGGTTAAACTTGCTTCTGATTTACTAGTATTATTATCTTTTCTTTAAAAAAGGCAAGGGAAGGGAATTTTCTGCTGAAATTATGAAAAGTCTTTGGAGGAAAGCCTCTGCAAAAGCTGAATATAAGTAAAGCCAGATTAATTGCATAGCATTTGGATTAATTTTCTCCCTCTTTTGAAAAAAGATTCACCTCTGTTTCCTTCTCTAAGCTGCCACTGCAGTCTAGGCCATTATCCATAAGAGCAGTTTTCCCACACTTGGTTTGTTCCATTTTTCCTGGTGTATACTAGCTCTTTCATGCAGTTAAGTTGTGTGACTAAGCTTAGTGTGGGGTGAGGAAGCTTAGACCTCCCTATAAAGTCTGTGGAATTGAGACCCTTTCTATTTGGAAGGCTGATAGATTTTACAATTCTTGCATATTCCCAAGCAGAGCTAAATGGGAAACTGGAATATCATGAATTGGTATTTGTCTTACAGAGATCATGGTTGGAGATGATACCCCAAATGAAGAGAGGTGAATGATCCAGGTGATGAGCTTTTGTGCCCTGAGTTTCAGGACTCACCACTCCTTTTTTTTGGTGGCTGAACTCCCTAAATTTAGAGTGAATGGTACTATACATGGAAGGGCACCTACCTTGAATAAGATCTTTGGGCCTGGAGCTTGGGGTGGGGAGGGTGCCACTGATAATATACCAAATAACTCAAGAGGGGAATAATGTCATACAAGCCTTGAGAGACAGCAGATTATATTGGAAAGGTCACTGGATTTGTAGTCATTCGATCTAACTGGGTTCAAAGAAGACTAGTTTTGTGACCTTGGATAAACTGCCCCTTGGGATCTTGGTTCCTCTTTTGTATAATAATTGGCTTGGGCTAGTTGTCCTCTGAGGTCCTTCTAACTCAAGATCTGATCCTGTGAGGTCTTTCACCCAGAAAAAAGACTTCATTTGCATTATTGCTAAAATTCTGTTAGCTAAGATTATCATGGGTGAAACTCATGACGAGGTAAGAAAAATACAGATAAGACTAAAAATGGAAAGTATAATTGAAATAAAATTCAAACTGGAAAACCAAAGGAGAGAAAGGTAGAAAATTTACTCCAGGGCTACTATTTGCCTATCTTATATTCTCAAAAGGGAAAGTTCATATTAAAAAAAAATCTCAATTTAAATCTTTCACTGGAAAAGTGGAATTGACATTTGATTTCCTTGCAAAGCTCAGCTTATGACCTCAGTTGTTAGTGACTTCCCTACCCCATATGATTTTGTATTTGTCTTGTACTCCAAACTTCCCATGAAAGCAAAGGCCCTTTTTCTAATATTTTATAGGTGTTGCTGAATATAGCAAGACACAGAACTCTCTCACTAAAAAACTAAAAATGAGTACTACATGGAGGGACAGTGCAATGTGTGTGCCTGTGTCAGGCATAAGATGCATGGTAGGTGTGACTTGGCAAGCATATCACCAGTTAGGAATTCTGAAGAATAGTAGTAAGGATATCATTAAGGAATTAAATGGTTTGGTCCGGGGTCAGAAGTGAGGGATGATTAGTATAAGGCCTGTTTGCTCCACTGGTTTTAGGGGAAGACCTCCAGCATGTGGTGTATCCCCCCTTTCCCTCACCTCTCCTTCCACACTCCCCACTGAAACTTTGGAAGGATTTGGATGACAAGTAAGACAGAATGGGAAGGCATGGATGGGTTGTAGTTTGCACTGTTAGAGGGTTTTCACAAATCCATGAGATCACAGATTCATTTGAGTATTGGATATTTATTTATCTTGTATGTATTTTGCTTATACTTATATGAGCACGTCTTCCTTAATGGAATATCAGCACCTTGAGGGCAAGACTTTTCCCTTCTTTTCTTCCCCTTCCTTCCCTGTGGCTAACAGTGCTTGGCTTAATACATGCTTGTGAATAAATGCTTGAGCTGAGTGGGTATGGGAGAAATGTGAGGACTAGATTGCTAAAGAAGGAAAAAGAAAACCACTTCCTTTCTTTTGTTCTTCAGTCTCCCAATTTCCTTTTATCTAGGCCTGACTTCTCAGCTTGGAATTTTCCCTTGCTGCTTGTCCCAGTTTTAATCCCTGAAGGCTTCTGATCTCAACTAGATATGTTTTTTATTAGAATTAATTCTGGAGTTTATGAATGTTAAGGGAGAAGCTGCTTAGTTCTAATTGATGGAATGTGTCAGGGAGATATTTTTGAGCTTGATTATTTTGGGTGACCCCGTTGTTAATCAATAAGCATTTAGTATATGCCAGACAACTGTGCTGGCTGTTATACATAAACAATGAAAGAAATTATTCTTCCTCTCAAGGAGCTTATAGTTTAAGGGAAGGAGACAGTGAGCATATATATATACATATATATATGTAATATATATGTATATTTATGTACACACATACATACACACACACATATATATGTTATATACATATGTATATATGTGTAGTATTTCACATATACATATATGGAATACAAAGAGGATAAATACAAAGTAGTTAAATATGAGGTAGCTGGGGAGGGAAGGCATTAGCTGTAGTAGACATCAGGAAAGGCTTCCTATTGAAGGTGGTACTTGAGCTGGGCCTTGATGGAAGAGAGGATTCTATGAAGCAGAGGTGAGGATAGAATGCATTCCAGTCATGGGGAACAGCCTAGTTAAAGGCACGGAGATGGGAGATGTATTATAATTAATAGATGAGATGGCCAGTTTGACTTTATTTCGAGCATGAATATACAACATGGATGGATAGATAGGTTGGGGCCAAAAAAAGTTAAAGAGAAGAATTTTTATTTGATCCTAGAAATGACTCACTGGAATTGATTGAACAGATGACTGACATGGGCAGATTCTTACTTAAGGAAATACAATTTTTTAGCAATATAAAGGATGGACTGGAATGGGGAGAGATTGAAGGCAAGGAGAGCATTTAGGAAGCTGTCTGCAATAATCTAAAAGAGGGATGATGAGGAACTGAAATAAGGCAATGGTTGTGTCAATAGAGTGAAGGGGGTGGATGTGAGAGAGGTTATAAAGGTAAAAACAGTAAATGTTGGCATCTGATTACATGGCAGCTAGGTAGTGCAGTGAATAGAGTATCAGTCCTAGAGTCAGGAAGTCCTGAGTTCAAATTTGGCCCCAGACGATCACTAATAGTTTGACCCCTGGGAATCACTTAACCCTGTTTGCCTGCGTTTCCTCATCTGTAAAATGGGGGTAACAATAACACCTGCCTCCTAGGGTTGTTGTGAGGACCAAATGAGATAATAATTGTAAGCCCTTAGTATGGTACTTTGTACATATTAAGTATTATATAAATGTTAGTTATCATATATAGGGTAAAGGAAAATGAGCAGCTTAGGATAACATTAAGCTTATAAGTCTGAGATACTGGAAGAAAGGTTGTGCCTTTGGTAGAAGTAGAGAAGTTTTGGAGAGGGTAAGTTTGGAGGAAAGATGAGTTCTTATGTTTCCAAAATTTTTTAAAAGCACATGCCTTTGGAATCAGCTATATTATTATGGGATCTCTATGCCAAAGAAATCAAAGAAGAAATGAATTTCTGTATACAAAAATAGCAAATAGAATTTGTCTATTGGTGGGAACCAAAAATTAGCAACAAAGGGAGCATCTTCCTGTTGGGGAATGGCTGAACAGATTGTGGTGTAAGAAATGATGAAATGGACAATTTCAGAGGCAACTGGAAAACTTTCTATGAATTAATGCAGAAAGAAGTGAACAGTGAACAGAATTAGAACAGTTTATACAATGATAGAGAAAAACACCTTTGAAAGGCGTTAGAACTCTGATCAACATCATGATAAATCATGTCTAAAAGAATTAAGATAAAACAGAGAATCGATGAACTTAAAAAGGAGGAAGAAACATATATGTATGTGTAAATATATATATATATATATATATACACACATATATATGATTTGGACACTTGTGGGAATTTATTTTACAGAAATATGCACCTTTATATTGAGGGCTTTCTCCTTTTTTAAAGATTTACCAACTGTGAGTTAATGGGAGGGATATTTATATTATGATATGCCACCTTTATTTCAATATAAATTATTGCTATGCAGTATCTTTCTAATTTAAAACTCAGGAAGTGAACCATACTGCCAAAGAATACTGGTGAAAATACACTGCATCATTTTGCTGCTTAAATAAAGAAAGGATTTCAATGCACTGCCTTACTGGGCTAAGATTGCTACCCCATTGCTATCGACACCATTGTTATTGGGAATGAATGGAGAATATTTATTAAAAACAAGAATATGTGAAGTTCAGAAAATTTAAAGGCGACACCTTTTGTATTTTTGAATCATTGCATTGCTAAAACATATTTTGTGTAATAAGAGAAATAAAAAAGAAAGAAGAAAGATAAGTTCTGCTTTGAACTTGTCCAGTTTGATATGTCCTCATGACATCCAGTAGGCAGTTGGTAATGCAGGACTAGGGTCTGATAGTAGATTTGGGAGTTATTTGCAAAGAGATAATAATTTTTAAAAGAGAAATGATGGAAAGAGAAGAGATGCAGGCCCCAGACCAGAGCCTTGAGGAACATGCACAGTTAGGGAGGCTTGTTTCCATGTATGATAACCCAGCAGAGGTGACTGAGGAGTGATTAGACAGATTAGAGAATTGGGAGGGAATATTGTCATGAAACCCCCGAGAAGACCTGTCGAGGAAGAAAGAGGTTGGCCAGCAATGTCAGATGCATCTAATAGGTCAAGCAAGATGAAGACTGAGAAGAGACCTCGAGGTCTGGCCATTCAGAGAGCATGGGTAGCTGTGGAGAGAGCAGTTTCAGTTGAAGGATGAAGTTGGAAGCCAGATTTTAAAGGGTTGAGAAATGACCAAGAGAAGGGCAAGAGGAATTTTGCTGAGAAAGGGCTAAGGCAATAGGTCCAAGGGATGGTAGAGTCTACTGAAGGTTTTTTAAATGTGGGGGAGACTTGTACATGTTTGAAGGCAGTGAGGAAGGAGAGAGTAGAGAGGATGAAGATTTTTGAGGGGTTGTTTGTGGGTAATTGAAGTTGCAATCTGCCCGAGAAGATGGGAGGGAATGGGATCAAGTGAAGATGGCAAGGAGAAGGTCTGCTTCATTGCTAGGGACTGGGGAAAAGGAGAAGAGAGTGAGAAACAGTGCCTGAAGAGAAGAGGAGAGGAAGGTCATCTCGAATGGCCACAATTTTCTCAGTAAATTAAGAGGGTAGAGGAGGAGATGAGGGAGGTTTTGAAGAGAAAAGAAAGGCTCTGGAATATCTTTGGTGGGGAGTGGGATAGGGATTCAGTTAGGGAGGAAAAAAGAATTGCCTTGCTTAGGTAACTGAGTAAGACCTTCATCCAAGTGGAGAAGTATTCACTCCGACTCACCCTCACACCTTTGTTCTCCCTCCTCATCCTCGCCTCCTGTCTCAGCTGTGGTCCTCCCTTCTGCAAGAAGCCTTTCCTAGCCCTCCTTAACACTTAGCCAGCTCTCTGAGACTACCTTAGTATTTCCTATCTTTATCTTTTTGTACCTAGTTGTTTGCATGTGGTCCTCTCTGTTAGATTGTGAGCTCCCTGAGAGCAGGGACTGGTTTTCTTATTGGCCTTTTCTTTTATCTCTAGCCTGTAGCACAGTGCCTGGCACATGGTGGTTGCTTGTTTCCAGTGGTCTCTGTTAACACAGTAGGAAGTGAGTTGAAGAAATATAGCTATGAGGAGGGAGCGACCCCAGCTCTTAGCTCCAAGATGGTGTGTGGTGTTTGCCTTATATGCTGGAACTAGCTTCATTTCAGCACAACAGAGGAAGGAGAGAAGAGGCCTCTCCTGTTGCTAGTATTGGTTACCCATCTTCTTTTCCTTCCCCAGTATAAACGTGCACGTGTGTTTGCATGCATATGTGTACGTGCACACATGCACACACACACACACAGAAGGATTGTGTACAAGAGGTGAGGAAGGAGGAATAGAAAGAAGAGTTGGGTCCAACTCTAGCTGAAGCATTCTCTGGGGCTTCAGATGTGGTTTGGTTCTATCAGAATGTTCTGTTCATGTGCACTCAGCTGTGTGCAAGTGCGTGCGCGTGCGTGTGTGTGTGTGTGTGTGTGTGTGTGTAACATAGGAGAGTAAGGGTGTGTGTACATGTGCGTTTAGCTTCCCTCCCCCCAGGGTGTTTTGCTTACCTTGTTTGGGTTGAAATGACTCCCCAAAGTCTGGGCTCAGGTGGTACCTTTGGGGAGCTGCCTGGGATGATGCTGTTTGTCTGGGCAAATGTGGATGTTGTGGACCTGCTAATAATTGCTGTCTGAGACAACTCCCACAGCTGGGGCATGGCTAGGGCATGATTTCAGAAGAGCATGGTGCAGCAAACCCGGCATATCACAGCTCTACCAGTTTACAGATTTGTGGGCTTTCATAATTTTCAGCCCCTCCATAGGCCCCCATGCATACACACTCAAGTTATTAATTTATGGCTTTTCCTATAGCAAGTGCTATTTCTCCTAACATTTCTACTATCTGGAAAGCAGAAAATAAGTTTATAGATTGATTTTAAAAGTAGCCTTGCTTACGTTCTCCGAGCTGCTCTTCTACTGACTTGATATTTAAGATTATTTTAGCAAGATCACAGACCATACTGGAGGTTCTGTTGTATTTAATGGCCCAGCTTGGATTGGCTCAGAAGGCCCAGGGGGCATTGCAAGTTGTCCTTTTTGTTGGTGTCTTTGGTCCAGTTTAAATGACTGGATTCCTGGACCCTTTCTTCTGTGACTTTGTGCTTGACCACATATATCTACACATCTGCTCTTGTTATCTCTGGGGCGCTCCTTGGCCTTCTCTATACCAAGGTGTCTAATGGGTATTGAAAGAAAGGGATAACTTAAAACATGCACCCAAAAGCTTGCTATTATTGGCCGTGGATAAACTGTGTGATTTTTTTTGTTAGTCTTTTTCCTTCCCTTTTTAATAGGGAGAATCTTTCCTTTCTAGTCTTCTTTGGGAAAAAAAAACGGTTTTTGTTTTGCATCACCATCATTTTTGTAAACATCCCTCCTGCCTCTTCTACTCAGGTATCTATCTTCTATAACAAAGAATACGAGAGAGAGAGAGAAAAAAAAAGTAGTTTAATAATATTAACCAACACATCAGCTGAGTCTGACAGTATATGCAGTACACCATATGCATAGTCCTTTACCTCTACAAAGGATGGAGGAGGGAAAGGTTTTTAGGTCTTTCCCTGTATGGGACTTCTGCACCTGTGTCTTGTGCTGATCAGCTAAAGGGCCATTACTGCTCATTCATTCCAGAATCCCAGACATCAAGTTGCCTCAAGCCCTCTAGTCCTATCTAAGCATTCCCAACAAGTGATCTTCCAGATGATACCTGAATACTTCTAGGGAGGGGGAAACTTTCCTTTCCTGAGGTCTCCAATTTCACTTTGTATATTATAAATTATTAAGAAGTTTTCCTTGTATCAAGCCTAAATCTGCTTCTTTACACCTTCTTAGGATGACATGATCATAGACTCAGAACTGGAGGCTCCAAGGAACCCTAGAATTGACCTGGTCCTATCCCCTCATACATAGGAGGAGACTGAGACCTAGGGAGGCTAAATGACCTGCCCAAGGTCACTCAGCTAATAAATGACAGAGACTGGATTTGAAATTAGGTTCTTTACTTCAAAATATTGCTCCCAGTTTTGTCCTGGAATCCAACAAAAGTCTGATTGGTCTTCTGTGCAATAGCCCTTCAGTATCTTAAGACGGCTGTTTCCTCCCTCCCTCCTGTTTTTCTCTCCCCCCCTCCCCCCCAGCCTTCCTTTCTTCCTACTTTATTTCTTTCTTCCTTCTGTTATAAATATACTCAGTCTAGGAATAAACAATACTTGTTGGAAAGCCAGGAAGGTTTTCATTATCTTTATTTTACATTTATTCTCTCTTGAATAAATGGGTAGCCTCTTCAAAAGACTACAGAGGATCAGACAAATGCAAGCCCTTCTATGGTGCTTGCATTCAAATTTCCTGCTTTGTGCCTCCCTTCAGAACTGGGATTGGTCCCAGCTCTTTTGGGTTACGATCTTTCTGACCTGCTCATTACATATATGTTCCCTCGGCCCACCAATATGAGCTACATGCATCCCATGATCAGATAATGAGGCTCTAATTCTATTTGGGGTGTGTTAGTTACTATGCATAAGGCTAGTTAAGCATACATATTAATGAAAAGTTGGAGACCATCCTTTGACCTCCAGCCTGTTTGAGCCAGTTTAGCTCAGGCCCCTTCCAAGGGTAAACTAATAGATTTCTTCCAGCTGTATGATTGGATAGTGTGGCTCTGCCCTTCCTCCCCTCATCCTGATTTACACCTTCCTGCATGTCCTGTGCAGCATCCATTGTCCCTATAGAATCTGTGGAAACCAAACTACTACCATTTCTCACACTTTCCTCCCTCATGTCCTCCCTTCTTCCCTTCCTCCCTTCCTCCCTTTCTTCCTTCCTTCTTCCCTTCCTTCCTTCTCTCCTTTCCTCCTTGCCTCCTTCTTTCCTTCCTTCCCTCCTTCCCTCCCTCCCTACCTCTTCCTTCCCTCCTTCCCTCCCTTCCTTCCTTCATTCCTTCCTTCCTTCCTTCTCTCCCTCCCTCCTTTCCTACCTTCCTTCTTCCCTCCCTTCTTCTTCTCTGCCTCCCTCCCTCCCTCTTCCCCCCTCTCTCTCTCTTCCTTCCTTCTCTCCCTTCCTCCTTCTTTCCTTCCTTCCC
>CM053581.1:113981329-114028937 GCA_028627135.1 Pseudochirops cupreus
CCTTCCTTCCTTCCTTCCTTCCTTCCTTCCTTCCTTCCTTCCTTCCTTCCTTCCCTGCCTCCCTTCCTCCCTCCCTTCCTTCCTGCCTTCCTGCCTTCTTTTTTTTTTAAGTTTCTGTAATAGGAAAAGAACAGGGAAGGAGTATGCTCCCTGCTTGAGGCAGATGGTGAAATGTTAACAGATGACAGATAAAGTGGGACCACTCAACTTGTATTTATTTCTACCTTCGCTGTCAAGGAGAAAGATTCTCAAACTTGGAAAGGGTAGAACCACCTTTTTTTCAGAGGGAATTGAACTTCAGTTCCTCTCCTCAGAGGATGTAGTTGGAGAATATCTAGCCATTTGAAGCTATCTGGTCTACAAGAATTGCAGCCAGGGGTACTGAGGGGATAACAAAACCTAACTTGCAATTCATAATAGATCCATATCAGCCCAGCCAGAAATTTCTAGTGATTTACCTCCAGGCCTTGCCTTATTTTAAATTTTTATCTACTGGAAACTTGGAAGAAGAGTAGAACGTGTGCTTATTGGATTTGTAGATAGCACGGAGCTGGGAGAGATAGGTAATTTGTTGAATGACAGAATCGAGATTTATAATCTTTTCAGAAAACGTCTGGAAGATCTAGATAGCGTAGAACTAACATGGTGAAATTTTAATGGAGATAAGTTGAAGGGTCTTGAATTATGATAAAGAAACTCACAGAAGTACAGGATGGGAGAGATGAGCAATCTTGGCTGACTGCAAAACTCAGTTATGAGCCAAACGTGACTTAGCTGCCAGAAAAAAAAAAAGACAATGACTGAATTAAATAGAAGTATAATATTCAGATCAAGTGAGGCAGTTGAGTCATGGAATTTTGGAGTTGGAAGGAACTTTAGAAATGCATCTATTCCAGCCTTCTTTTACAATCCTTTCTTCTGCTAAGATATTTGGAAAGGAGTAGTATCCCCTTACATGGATAAGTAGGTTCTGTTTCCAGTTATGCAATACTACCCTCTAGTGGAAAAGAAGCTGCAAATTTTTGAAATTGTAATTGTGGAACTGTCAAATAATGTTCACTTTTACTTCTGAAGGTTCACTTGAATCAGATTAATTTTGGAACTGTTGAATGAGCTGTTGGCTTCTTTCTCTTGTCCCCTTACCTTTTCATGGTGAACCCTTGAAACAACTCCAAACTATAACCTTAAAATCAGTCATCCTAATGTTACCAAAGATTTTGAAGTACAATTTTTCTAAGCAGACCAGAAAATTTTTTCCATATGCCAGGCTATGGCACAGGGGCATAGAAATGTCTCAAGAAGTCGTGTGTTATTTATTCTTACTTGTGAAAATGTTATGTAAGAAAGATTTAGAACTTTTCTTTAAGATGAACTTTTTATTAACGTTTAATATTTTTTATCCAATTACATGTAAACTTAGTTTTCAACCTTCATTTTTGTAAGATTTTGAGTTCTAAATTTTTCTCCCTCTTTCCTTTCCTTCTCCCCCCTTCCCAAGATAGCAAGCAATCTGATAGAGGTTATACATGTACGATCATGTTAAATATATTTCCACATTACTCATGTTGTGAAGGAAGAATCAGAACAAAAGGGAAAAACCACAAGAAAGAAAAAACAAAAAAACAAGTGAAAATAGTCTGCTTCGATCTGCATTCAGACTCCATAGGTCTTTCCCTGGGTGTGGCTAGCATTTTCTATCATGAGTCAGATGAACATTTATACAAAGTCCAGCCTATTACACTTTAGACTCTTGTGCTTTCATGGGGGCAGCTAGGAGGTGGTCAGAGGGCAGGGACGCGGGGACCCGGAAATAAGAAGATCTGAGTTCAAAAACAGCCTCTGACACTTGCTAGTTTTGTTACTTAACCAGTGTCTGCCTCAGTTTCCCCACATGTAAAATTGGGATAACAATAGCACTTGCCTCCTAGGGTTTTTGGTAGATTAAAATTAGGTGGTATTTGTAAAGCACTTTGTAAACCTTTAAGTACCAGCTGTAAGGCACGAATGCCAGTTGTGTTGCTTAGTTTGAGACGAGTGCCTGTAACAGAACAGGGAAGATTATATTCATTTGCATTTGTCTTCATACCACTTGGCTTTCTTCTTGTGTTCCTTTACTTTCCTCCCCTCAGAAAGTTGTTCAAGGACTTGAAAAAAATTATTCTTTCTTAAGCTTTTAGTTCTCTTTTGAGCTTACTGTCCCTTCATGGTACCAATATTGTTTTCTCTATCGACTTCTGCATGAAGTTTAGAGTTCCTTTACTTTATAAGCATTTACTGGCAAGACAATGTGTCACTCCCCTGTTTAGAAACAATCCAGCTTCGGTTGTTTTGTGCCTCAGTTAAAGCCCACAGAGTGGACGAGATCATTGAATTACCTTCCTTTGAGACTGTTTATTCTACCAGTGGGTTCTCAACCTTCCTAATGCGGGGACCCTTTAACACTCGTATGTGGGTGTATCTGCATGTGGGCAGACCCGCCTGGAGAGGGATAGAAGAGCGGTGTCTTGGTTCATAAGACCATTGGAAATATGTGTTTTCTGATGGTCTTAGGCAACCCTGTTCGACCCCGAAAGGGGTCGCGACCCACAGGTTGAGAATAGCTAACCTATACCTGAAAAGGAATCTCCTCTACACCAGTGCCCCTGGTCGAATACCTCCAATGATGGAATGCCTACTACCACTTGAGGGGGGTTATTTTGTTTTGGGATAGCTCTAATAGCTTTTTCTTACATGAAGCAGAAATCTCCCTCTCTATAACTTTCACCCCTCACTCAGAGTTTTAACCTCTATAGATAGGGCCTAGGAAAACAAGACTTCTATTGGGGGAGGAGGTGTACAGTGGGATCACTGTTTTGGACTGGTGGGTAGGGGAAGGACGGGGAGAAAATTTGTAAATCAAAATCTTATGGAAATGAATGATATAAACAAGAAAATAAATAAATTAATTTATTTAAAAATTTTTTTAAAAAGAAAAAAGCAGAAATTGGGGGGGAAAGGAAATGAATGATGTAAACTAAAAATAAAAGTTAGTTTAAAAAAAAAGAAAACTTCTACATAGCAGTCATTCAGAGGCTTTAAGAGGACTCCATCTCTCCTGTGCCTTGTCACTTACCCCCAGTCTTATCTTTTCTAGAATTAACATGAGTAGTCCCTGAGATTGGCTTCCTATAATCTTTCATTCCATTCTTGCATTATCTTGGTCCACCTCCTTAAGAGTGCCAGTTGATCACTCCGATGGACATAGATTATGGGCTAATACCTTGTTTTTAAAGAAAAAACAAACCATAAAAATAATGATTGTTGTTGTTGTTATTGTCTGACCCTTCATGACTCTAATTTGAGGTTTTCTTGACAAAGACCCTAGAGTGGTTTGCCATTTCCTTCTCCAGCTCATTTTATAGATGAGGAAATTGAGGCAAACAGGGTTAAGTGACTTGCCCAGGGTCACACAGCTAGTGTCTGAGGTCAGATTTGAACTCAGGAAGATAAGTCTTCTTGATTCTGGGCCCATCACTCTTTACTTTCCTACCTACCCACCCCCAAAATAACTATAGTTAATGTTAATATATTGCTTTAAGGCTTGCATAGCTGTTTATATAATATTTCATTTAATCCTCACAGTAACCCTATGAAGTAGGTGCATTATCCCCATTTAAGAGATGGGAAAACAGATTCAAAGAAGTTAATGACTTTCCTAGAGTTGGTCATAGAGATAGTGATTGAAATGGGATGTGAACCTAAGTCTTTTAAACCATAGGACCAATGTTCTGTTTCCTATGTATAAATACCTGTCAGCTGTCTGTGCTTTAAAAAAATTCTTTTTAGAACCTATTTCCTAGCCTGCTTTTCTAGTATGTGCTAGCATACCTGCTAGCCTCTGTCCACACTGTATTTCTCATCAGTTCCTAGTCCATGTGTTTACTGAGGATTTTCTACGTGCCAACGCCTAGAGATGCAGAGCCCAAAGTGCTCTCTACTTTACATTCTCTCAATGGAAGACAAGGCATGCATGTATATGTGTGGGTGTGGGTGTGTGACACACACTCACACCCCACAACCAATATGAAATATGTCTACAAGGTTGTGGGAGGGAATCAGGAAAGGACTTGTATATGATAGTGCTTGAGTGGAGTCTTGAAGGTGACAAAGTGCTAAGAGGCAGAGGTGAGCTGGGAGTGCTTTCCCTTAGCTTGGAAGAGCAAGGTGCTGTCCTATCTGATTCCCAAAGACTGTTTGCCTTGGGTGATGCTCATGTCTCACCCTCTTGCTTCCTTTTCTCTTCTTGGAAAGTTCTGTGTCTCTGGGTCCCTGGAACTTCTCCTGTCATTCGCCCTGGCCCATTTCTCTATGTTTATGAGAAATACGTTTTGAGGCCTTTTTTTAAGGCTAATTACCATTCTGGGAATGTAGGCCTCTTCTTGTACTGTACCAAGTTAGGCTCTCACTTGCCTTCTTAGGGGGTGGGGAACTCTTTGCTTCTTACTAGCTGTCTTCAGAGCCCAAGGCAGATTCTTTATCATACTGATTCAAAGTCTGCCTTGGTAGGGGGCTATCTGTAGAGTTCTTATTCCTTGTCAGTTCTCAGTTCATTTGCAGAGCAGAGATGACTGAAATAACCATGAATGATGAAACTTTTTTTTGACTTAGGTTAGCAGCTCAGCCTCCTTCCCCAGCTTCTCTTTGGTGACTCATCTCTTGGGTTTTCTCAGGAGAGAGGAAGACCTCTTCCCAAAGTTCCTTAATTACATTATTTTAAACAGCACATTCAAGCACTAACACTATACGGTATATATAATTCCTATCAAGAATAAGAGGAGAACTATTCTGTTGTACCCTCCTCATTCCTACAGTGAATGGGGCTTCAGGAACATTCCAGTGTATCACAGTTCTCTGATTCATCATATTTTAAGGTCTTATGTAATTCTGTTTACTATTTGTTTATGTATTACACATTTGTTTATTTTTTGTAGTTAAGTCATGGAATTTTATATGTATGTGTGTGTGTATATATCTATCTCTTTCTATTATCTATCCATCTATATCTATATCTATCTATCTATCTAACAAGATTTTTATAAGCCCCAAGTACTGTAATCTACACAAGCCTAAAAAAAATACTAACATTGTTATTCAATATTATTCAAGTTACTCCTTGTTATTCAACAGTTTGTCTAGTAAACTGACTTAACATAGCAAATATGTGGGTTTCTCATTCATGTGTTCAGTGAGCAAATTTTTTTTTAAGTGAAAGGCTCATCCTTTGCAGCCATTTTAATATCTCTTTAACCCCTTCCTCCATATTGATAAGAAACATTTCAAACTCCCTAACACTGAAAGAGGAATACAATTCAAGAACTTTACCAATAAAGGCTGCTAAAAATTAAGAATAGCTCTTGGCCTTTGAGAAAGTGTATCTTTCATAAACTTCACTGTAAACTGGATCATAACGCGGATGAGCAAGCTTGGCTGTTTATTACACTGTTGGAGAATTTTGAGAGGCCACAAATAAAATTAAATGCTGTCACCTGCAGGCAGCAGTCATTTCAGTACCCACTGGACAGAGTGCTAACGACATTACAATCCGCAGAATACATTACTGCTTCGGAATTTGTGTTGCTAGGAAACACATTGAACATACATTTATCTTTAAACCTGGTACAAACACACAGAATATTCTAGAATACAAATTGCATAGACTATTTATTGAAAGTCCCCTTGACAGGTGTTATTTTTATTTATGAAGTGGTACATCCTTGTAAAGTTGCATATATAGCAGGGTTTGTAAGTCAAATTCTAATTCCCCATTGACATATACCTCAGTCATGTTCCCAGAAAAACAAATGGTTATTCCTTACAGTAGGAGGATAAGCAGGACGATTCATGAATATAAGGGATTTTTTTTCTGCTGAAGGCACTGGTTGGTATTAATAGGGATGCCTCTTACCTGAAAGGGCAATGCCATCTTTATTACATCACTTTAAAATTTTTTTAATATTTTATTTTTTCCCAGTTACATGTAAAAACAATTTTAACCTTCAGTTGCTTTTTTTTGTTTTTGTTTTTTTTTACAATTTTAAATTCCAGATTCTCTCCTTTACCCCTCCCCCCCAATTGAGAAGGCAATTTGCTAAAGGTTATGCATGTATCACATTACTTTTTAAAAAGTGGTTCTGAATGGCCTTGCTAAGCAAGTTGTGGGCCGTCTGGTTTTGCCTTTGTGGCCTGGGGGTGTTTGTGTTCACTCACAGTTTATCACTGTGAAGCATAAGATAATTGATACTTTCTGTTATTTTAATGGTGAGTTTTATTTATCAAGTTTATCTGCAATGGGGGATACTTTGAAGGGTCATTGTAGGTAAATTCAATAAACAAAAAAGAAAACATTGACTAAACTTGGGTCCCTGTTGTGACATAAAGAGGTGAAATTCATTTCAACAAATTTTTTTTAATTGCCTGCTCTGCACAAAGCATTGTACCAAGTAGGCATAGAAAAATAAAACATGGTCTCGTCCTTCAAGGTAGCTTACAGTCTAGTAGAGAGAATAAGACAAATGCACAAAGCTATGATCATAATTTGTATTACAAGGTTAAGTGCATAGGAGAGCAGTTCAGATGTGTGGGAGAGGAACTGTATGGGAGAGTCAAGAAAAGATCAATCACTTGGGGGGAATATTGAAGGCTTCATAGAAAAGGCAACCTCAGAGCTGGTGATAGAATTGGAATCTCAGTGTTTCTGGGGGATTCAGAGGCCGTTTAGTCTACTGTGTGCCTGAATAAGAATTCCTCCTATCACATGCTTTTGAAGTGAAAAAAAAGATTTTATCAGAGTTGGTGGGGAGGGAGGAGAGGGAAACCATTGTAGGCATAGAAGATAGTATATTTAGAAGAAGGCATATGTAAATAGTAGGAAGGCGAAGGGAAATATTGGGGAATGGCGATTAGTCTCATTTGGTGAAAGGATAGTTTGTATGAAGGGAGTGTAGTGAAATATGGCTGGAAATGTAAGTTTGAACAGGATTGAGTAGGGTCTTGAATGGCAGGCCAAGGAGTTTATATTTCATCTTATAAATAGGGAGCCACTGAACTTTTTGGGGTGTGGGAATGATTTGAGCAGACCTAAACAGTAGAATTATTTTGAATGTGATATTAGCAGGAGGAGAGACTGGAATCAGAGAGACCAGGGAGGAAGCATCACTGTGAGAGACAGGACAATTGATACTTTCTGTGTTTTCATAATCAAGTTTATGAGAGATAAAGACATGAGCCGAAGATGGTCCATGCAAGAAGTTTTGGGAGTCTGCCCCAGAGTGGTAAAGTGGGAATGGGGAGGGAGGGGGCAGATGCAAAAACCATTGTAATGGTAGACTCAGTGGATTGGATGTGGGACAATGAGAGAGTGAGAAGAATCAAAAGATTGCTTCAAGGTTTTAAGTCTTGAGTTGTGAGACTGTGAATTGACTTTGATAAATTGGGAGAATAAACAGTTATTTAGAGGGGAGTAGGTGATCTGTGGAGTTTTGGATTTGCCAGATTGTGAAGGCCGTAAATGAGACATTACAGTGTTTCTGTTTTATTCTATAGATAACTGAGAACCCACAAAATTTTATTCAGGGAGCAGAAACAGTAGTAAACTAAATAAAGTCAATCAGCTAGCTATGTGTACAGCGGCCCTGGAGGTACAAAGAAAGGCAAAAGACGGTGCTTGCCCTCAGGGATCTTGCCTTCAGACTTGGGAAGAGCAACTATGCAAATAAGATAGAGACAGTTATACCTCAGGGGTAGTTCCTGAAGGAAGGGACGCTGGTTAAGGAGGACTGGGCTGAGACCTGGAGGAAGCTAGAGAAGCCAGGAAACAGAGATGAAGAAGGAGAATATTCTAAGCATGGGGGACAGCCGGGGGAAAATGCTCTAAATAGGAAGATGAAGCATTGTAAACCTAGAATAGCAAAGAGACCGATGTGACTGGACAGAGGTTAAGTGCATTGCCCAGGGATACTTGGTGTTGCTGAGTACATGGAAGAGAGTAAGATTAAGAAGCCTGGAAAGGTAGGAAGGGGCCAGGTTTTAAAGGGCTTTAAAAGCCAAATAAGATATTTTATTTGAACCTGGAGGTAAGAGGGAACCACTGTAGTTTTTTGAATAGGGGGGTGGTGTGGTCAAACCTGTGGGAAGATCAGTTGGACAGCTAAGTGGAGGCTGGATTGAAGTATGGAGAGACTTGGATTGGAGTGTAGGAGAACAGCAGGCTATTGCTGTGTGTGTGTGTGTGTGTGTGTGTGTGTGTGTGTGTGTGTGTGTGTGTGTGTGTGTGACAGAGAGAGAGAAGAAGAGAGATTATGAAGGTAGGTAGAACTGAAAGAACTTGGATATGGGAGGTGAGAGAAAATAAGTAACTGAGGATGGATCTTATCAAGAGGAGTCAATAGAGAGCACCTTTGAGAGTGTGGGTGACCAGGGATATGATACTTAGAGTAGTAAGAAGAAAGCTAGGAAGAAGGGAGAGTTTTAGGGAAAAGATAATGCATCCTGTTAAAATACATGGATACCCTGAATGTGTGCAGTTTTTTGGATATGTAAAACCAGTGGCTGAATCAAAACCTCCCAAGACTAGGTCTCCACGTTTCTTGGTCCATTACTCTTATGAATCAGAAAGGATGCTTTGGGTCTTTGCAAAGTTTCTTTGCTCTAAATAAAACTTTATGGGCTCCTGATCAGCCATATAAAATATAAATTTCTTCATCTGACCCTCAGGCCATCCACAGTCTGGCTCAAATAGGCATTTTCAGCATTATTTAATTCCCTTCCCACCCATTATGTTCTACCCAAAACCAGACTACTTACCAGTCCCTCATTTTGTTTGGTCCTTCCACTATCTTCTATGTCTATAATAGACATAATATACATCCTCACTCCACAGAAGTACTCTCACCTTGTTTTTACTTTTTAGAATCCCTTATTTCCTTCAAAACTTTGTCCAGGCAACAATTTCTATATGAAAACTTCCCAGTTTCCACCCCACCCTCCTGCTGCTAGTGTCTCTCCTCCTTTGACCTTGGGTTTATTTTGTTTATGTTTTGTATATGCCAATTTTGAAGCTTCAGACCTGTAGAAGTAAGAACTTTTGTGGTTTGAGGAAGGGAGGGAGGGTGAAAATTTCCCTTTACTCATTTAACTATGTATCACGTGCCCTTTCTCCTAGTGGCTCCAGACTAATTTCTCCTCCCTTTTATTGACCACTCCAAATTCACGGGTGGCTATGGTTGTTTATAGCAGCTCAAAGTCAGGTTGGGATGTGTAGAATACCTTCAATTTGCAGGGAGATACTTTTTAATATTCCCTTTTAATAAAAAGGGAACCTACTGTTAAATATCATTCCCGATTGTATTCATGGTCCTTATTTTCTATACTAGAATATATAATTCAGCATGTTTGCGATTTCATTAATTTGTTTTCTCCACCATAACCACAACTACAACCACCTATGCAGATTCCAACTCAGTCTTAGGGAGACTGAAGCTGATAAAGGCATATCTTTTTCTGTTCACTCCCGCTGCTACCACCTGAGTTCAGAAAAGAAATTGGTCTCTTTGAAGGCCAGTCTGGTGATGAACCTCTCCTTGTGATTCATTGCTGGGCCAGTATTTAAGGCTTTTCCAGCTGGGGTAAGACCTACCAAAGTTTATGTTGACTTAGCATTACCTTTGGGAACTCAGGAGTACCTCGATTCCATAGTGAGGTATAAGGATAGACTCTGTGTGTCCCTATGGATTGCTATTTTTGGCAAAGACCATACTGTGTTTTCTGCCACTACCTGTCTTTTGTGAAAAATTACTTTAGATTCTGGAATCTCAGTATCCCCCTCTGTAAAGTGTGCTATGAGTATAAATATATATGGAGTTGAGGCCAGATGGTGAAAAGTCTATAATTGCCTCAGGGAAAACTTTTGGACTTGTTCCTAGAGACAATTGAGAGACATTGAAATGTTTTGGTTTAAAAAAAAAATCAGATGAAGAGTGTTTCAGGAAGAAGATATGACTGGGCATAGGTGATGTTGGAGTGACAGGAATCTAAGAGAATTCTAGGGTTTCTAGCATGCCAGATGGGCAGAAGGGTAGGTCTCCTAACAAAAATAAACAATAAAAACCAGCCTCAAGCAGTATGGTTTGGTAGAAAAAACCATTGACTTTGGACTTAGAAAATCCAAGTTGTGATCTTGGCTCTGCCATTATTAGCCTTGTGATTTTGGTTAAGTCCTTTAACATCTTTGAACCTTTTAGGATCCGTGCCTTTAAAAAGGCATCCATAATATTTATCTCTCTGGCTTCACAGAGTTGTTATGAAGATTAAATAAAATGTATGTGAAAGGGCCTTGTCAACTATTAAAACTTTACAGATATAAGGCATTAGCATTATTGTTATTGTCCATCTTGAAAGACGTTGTACAAAAGTAAAGTACCATTAGTGATGCTAAATGTTTATTCCAAGTATTGACAAATGGATAAAAAATGGCCATTTTTCTAATCCCAGCATTTCCAAGCCATATCATTAATTATACATTAAGTGTCAGCTTCATATCACAGAGTAAGAAATATAACAATTATTAGTAAGCCAAAAAAAGTCTTTAGATGGCAATGTCATTCCACAGTAGGATACAGATTTGAAAAGCAGGATTTTTATCATCTTAGAATTGCATGATAGTTAAATTTTCACTTGCATTTCCACTAAAGTCACAAGAGAATGAGAACCTCTTAAGAGAGCTGTACATCGCCCTTCACGTGTCTCAGTCCTGCATCAAAGAAAATGCTGCATAATACTAAAATGACATCCCTACCTCTGATGTCACAACGGATGGTACAATCCTCTCGGAGCTGATGCTCTGCTCTCCTGCTTATGTGCTGGTGAAACGGTTACATTAAAGCTAACTCCCGGCATCTCAATTATCTCCCTGGAAGTAGTTTTCTCAAATATAGAAAAGCCCTACGGTGGCTGTTTTCGGTAAGCTACCAAGGTAGAGAGACAGAAAGAGAGCGAGAGAGGGAGCAGACTGCTTAGCCTTTGTGAGAGTGACTAAGACCGCATCTCCTCTCTCTGCTCGGTTTCCTAATGCTCAAAATGCTTCCATTTACATCACCGTGTGCAATGCAGGGCAAAAGGGGCTGCCAGGAAATTTGAAACTAATTTGCTTCCAGATGACTAGAACAGCAGATAATTGAATTAGCGTGTCTTTTCTAGCTAACTTTTCTCAAGCGTTAAACTGATGAACTGGGCATTTTCTTTGATCAATGGGTAACTGCTGGAGCTACGGTAATCTCTGTGAGTAACCTCTATTTGTAGGTCTATGCAGGCAAAAAAAAAATTCTCTTGTGTAAATGCTGCTGTGAAAATAATCCGTCTGTATTATTGACTTGCTTTTGCGTACTAGTCTTGTCTCTCGCCCATTCCTTCTGGGAAAAGGTTAGAATATGCTGAATATTGACATGTGGAGGAACATACTGCATTTATGTCAGGGACGTCCAAGCAAAGATTTCTTTAACTCCCTAGTCATCAGAAAGGTGCCATCTGCCCTCACTCAGCATGCCTTTGCCCAGTGTCTTGACTAGGTATGGAATGCGTATTTTAGCAGATGACATTTGAGTTTCCAAAACCTTAAATAGAAATATTCATCTTACCTGAGATCTTATTTCCTTTCCTTTCTATCCTGGAACATATCATTCTTTCACCCCCTTTCTCTCTACCCCCCCCCCCCCCATGATGCATTATATTAGATGGGGAGGGGGGGCAGGCTATCCTGGTAGCTTTAGCACGATATAATGCTGTGATGGTGGATGGGAATAGGGGAGGAGTCTCTCTTAAAGAGCTAAAGTCTTTTCCTTTATAGTCCCCCAGGTGATGTTTTAGTCTACCTTAACAGGATTTTAAGAGGCAAAGGTTACTTGTGTCCAGTGTCACCAAGAATATGTTATTTGCAAGGATGGTAGTTGAGACAGAAGCAGACTCTGAGTAGGAAGTTTTTAACTGTTCACAGGTGTTTTGATTCTTTGCATTGCTTATCTATATGTGTGTGTGTGTGTGTGTGTGTGTGTATATAAAATTTATATATTTATATATTATATTTGATATGTGGTACCAGGTGTTGATTGTGATAGGTGTATGGTGCTTATTGGGAAAACTAGGTGACATAGTGGATAGAATGCTAGTCAGGAGGACTCATCTTCCTCAGTTCAAATCTGGCCTCAGACACTTGCTAGCTGTATGACCCTGGGCAAGTCACTTAACCCTGTTTGCCTCAGTTTCCTCATCTGTAAAATGAGCTGGAGAAGGAAATGGCAAACCATTCTAGTATATTTGCTAAGAAAACCCCACATGGGGTCACAAAGAGTTGGATGCGACTCAACAACAACCAAGTAGCTACGTATTGATTGATAGTTAAATAATTGCTTATGGAATTCATCTTATTCTCCCTGAAAACTTGGCTTAAATCTTTGGTAAAAGCATTCATTTGTTCTAGAATTTAACTCGGCCATAACAGATAGAATGGGTCTGTAAATGAGAGGAAATCTTCTGGATGTGACTGTCGATCAGCTGAGACTTAGGAGGACTCATTTGATCGTGATAGCCAACATCTGGCTTGACAGCAGTATAGGGAAGCCCACAGATGGGGTTGCTTAGCACTGCTAGCAAGAAACCTTAGCTGCTACAGCAACTCATTGTGGTTTTGAAGACTTGACAAGCATTTTGAAGCCTTAGTGCCAATATTGCCTTAAAAATTGATGGAAATACTTCACAAAATTTAAGACTCAGTAGGTAGCAGGGTGAATTGAAAAGGATGCTGAATTTTGAATCCTCGATCTGCCATTTAGCTTTTATATGATCCTGGGCAAGTTACTTAAACTTTCCAGACTCTATTTCCCCATCTCTAAAATGAGAGGTTGGACTAGATGCCTTGGAGGCCTTCCAGCTCTAAATGTGTGATCTTGTAAGCCTATTAAATTTTAGTCGGTCCATGCCCAATTTAACTCTGGAAGGATTAACCCTGCCTTCATTTCCTGAATGAGACTAATGAAGTATTATGATCTTTATTAAAGTCTTTCCCTTAAAACAAACAAACAAACAAAAACAGACTTCCTCATCCCATAAAATTGGTAGAAAAGGGGACATACAGTGGACTGAAGGAAGTGAGTGAATAGGATGACTGAAGAATTAATGGGTAAAAGGAAAGGAATATGGTATCAGGGAAGGAAGGATTTACCACCTTTATGACCTTGAGCAAGTCACATAACTTTTCTGGGCCTCAGTTTCCTTATCTGTAAAATGAGAGTGTTAGAGTAGATGATCTCTACAATCTCTTTCAACTCTGTATCCATAAACTATGATTTGGGAAGATGAGAAAAGGGCCAAAAGAAATGAGAAGAACAAGTTATGGATGTGAAAAGGGAAAAAAATAAATCGGACAGTGGGGAAAGTGGAGAGGTATAGGGGATGAATGGGAAAAAAAGATCCATTTGAAGAAGAAAAGAAGTGTTTTCTGCCTTAAGACAAAGTAAACCCTAGCTTTCAAAATTTTGTATTTAGCAGCTCTCTCTGAAAATCGTGTGTGCTCTGCAGTGTTCTGAAGGCATTAATTTCAAACCAGTGACCTGTGTCTTATCTCCCTTATCTTGTTTTCCATGTGCTGGGGAGATGCTTTGAATTCTGGGCATCCTCTGGAATTGATGGGAATTGTATGCTTGGATCATCTTCCCAGGGATTGGAACAGGATGAGAAATGGTCCTGAATGATTACTATTTCAGATAGCCCAGGATAGGACTAACAGAGACTTGATAACTAGGAGAAATAGGAGGCAGCACAAGAGCACTTGCCCATTCTTGCTGAATTCCAGCCCCCTGGACCAAATGGACTGTTCTTGGTCACTGAGGGAACTGACCAATGTGACTGCCGAGTCGCTGTCAATAATATTTGAAATATCGTGGAAAACGGAAGTAAGAATACCAAGGAGCATTTGGTATACTTATTAAAAAAAAAGAGGAGAAAATCGAATCTATAGGACAGTGAACTTGACTTCGATTTCTGGGGAAATTCTAGCATGGATCATTAAAGAAGTGATTAGAGAGCATCAAGAAAGGGGGAAAAAAAGTGATTACGAAGAACCAGCATGGCTTCATCATAGTCACGCCAGACTAACCTCGTTTCCTTTTTTGAAAGGATTACTAAATTTAGTAGCTAAAAGGAATGTTATGGATATGGTTTGCTTACATTTTAGGAAAGCTTTTGATGATGATGTATTTCATATTCATGCGGAGAAGGTAGAGAGATAAGAGATTAGACAATAATACAGTCAGATGAGTTTATGGTTGTTTAGATGGCCAGACTCAAAGAGTAATTGTTAATAGCTTAATGTCAGTATGGCAGTACGTCTCCAGTGGATTATCTTGGGATCTGTGCATGGTCCTATACTATGGAATCTTTTAATCTATGACTTAAATACAGGCATAGATGACATACTCAACTCTTCAAAAGTGAATTTGTGAGGGATAACTGACATCAGATGCCGCAGGATAAGGACCCAAAGGGATCTTGACGTGGTAGAACAATGGCCTGAGACAATCTTGGTCTGCAGTAAGAAAGGCATAACTTCTGGGAACAGAGAGGGGATAGGCCCTTTGTACTCTGCCTTCATCAGACCTTATCTTGAGTACTGTGTTCCAATTGGACACTAATTTAAGAAATATGTCAATAAATTGGAGAGTGTCTGGAGGAGGTCAGTTTGTTGTTGTTCATTTGTTTCAGTTGTGTCCAACTCTTCATGACTCTATTTGGGGTTTTCTTGGCAAAGATACTGGAGTGGTTTGCCATATTCTTCTTCAACTGGCAAACAGGGTTGAGTGACTTGCCTAGGGTCACACTGCAAGTAAGTATCTGAGGCCCAATTTGAACTCAGGTTGGGCTAGGCTCTCTATCCACTGTACCACCTAGCTGCCCTAAGGAGGTCAAACAAGGCCATGAAAGGCCTTGAGTGGCATGTGAGTGTTGGTTGAGGAAACTGAGGATGTTTAGTTTGCAAAAGAGAAGAATCTAGGGGACCATAATAGCTGTTTCAAGTATTTGTAAGAGTCATGAGGAAAAGGGATCACACTTGCTCTGTTTGGCCCCAGAGCAATGCCTACAAATAGCAAAGAGGCCAGTTTGGACTCTATATGATGAAAACAACTTCCTGATAGCTAGAGCTGTCCAAAAGTGGGATGGCCTGCCTTGGAAAATCATGGCTTCCCTCTCCATGAAGTTCTGCAAGAAGAGACTGGATGACCATTTATTGAATGGATCATGATGGGGTTTTCTTAAGTGTTTGGGTAGGACTAGATGGCTGTTGAGATCCCTTCCAACTCTCAGATTTTTTGGTTCTGTGATTCTGATTCTGTATGCATAGCCAAAATTATTAATCACTTCCTTGGAGGCTTTTCTAATTAATGGCTGCATTCATGTGTATAAGTTAAAAGCTTGTAGCTGAGAGCTGCTTGACTTAACTTCTGCATTTTGTTGCATGTAAGATCTTTTCATTGAAAATGTAGTTTAGAGGCATTTTCAGGTACTCAAATACAATCTTTCCCTTCCATCACCCTTTCTAAAGTGAAATGGTTTTATTAGGGTGAGGAGAATGTTCCAGCATAAAAGGTGCCTGCAGTACTGGAATTACTCATGTATTATGTTCTCATTACTCACTCTCATTTTCTGTTATCTTTATCATACTGGGTATATTACTCTGCTGCTTAATAGAGATTGACCAGATTATCCGGCAGAATTACCTTGTAGGAATTCTCCATCCAACTAGGGAATCTGAACTCCTATATCATGGAGTTTCTAAAGAACAGCATGAGATAGTGGATAAAGGGTTGGCCTTGGAGTCAGGAAGACCTGGTTCCAAGGCCTACTTCCGACACAAATTAATTTTGTAACCACTTGCAAATATTAACCTCTCAGTACCTCCAGCATCTCTTTAAGTGTATGAGTTACAGAGTGAGTTGCAGATCTTTGTGGAGGAAGTTTCCACAAGAGAAGTTCCCTATACCCCAGAAATCACAGATTCAGACAGAATCATGGAGCTGAAGGGGAAGTTTTGGACCTTTGGACACTGTAACATTTATCGTCCTTATTTACAATGACATTTCCCGTTACTCATCTTGGTTGAAATGCATTTGAAATATTAGCTCTGCCTGGCTTATTCTTCTTATTTGCTTTTAACAATGAACTTCTTTTATCTCATTTCCTACTGGTTATGAAATTTTAGCCCAAGAGGACGGTTCCTCTGTCTCAGCTGTGGACGCTGAATTCTCATTAGCACTGAACTAATATTTCTGTCATGAGGAGAGGACGGTCTGCGTTGCTCTGCCATTCAGAAATTGAAGAATTTAATTTTGGAAATCTCTGACACCAAAGGAGCAATCTCAGTTACTTTCTGCCCCATGAGATGCATTTGGTGAATGATCCCATGAAGATCATATTAGGAAAGCACTTGTATGTATGGATTATTTCAGGTGAAATTTGGAAGAAATTCTTCAGTGGATAAAAGTGCTAAGATTGAAATGTGCCCTAGTGAATTGGATAGCTAGAGAACATATTACATGCTTTTACTATATTTTCCAATGTGTCTCATCAAGGTGAATGTACATGTTTATTCCTTATTAGCTTGTACATATCAAGTTTATTACAATGAATAACAATAGGGAATTTCCCTAACTAGAAAAACAATGGCACTGTTGCTATCGAAAACTTTACCTTTCCAGTTTTTTTTTTCTTAAAGTCTTAAACTGATTTTTTTTAAGGCTTTGCCCCTGTGAGTCTGTTCCTTTAATGCCCAGTGTTAAGATTTAATCTTTAGTAATGGTAAAACTTACACTTGTAATTGTTGTAGCTCATCGTAGACTTATTATACAACTCTAAGCCATTCATTGTGAGAGAGATCAGTGACATGTTGTAGAATAAAGGGGGCGATGTCCCACACAGTGGAGGCAGTTCTCTGAGCCCTCTTGGGGAGCAGCCCAGGGCAAGTATTGAATTGGAGGACAAACTCAGGCCAGAATGGTTTCGACAGATCCCTTTACTGCCTGGGAAGTGGGTGTGTCTAGCTCAGAAGGCATGTTTTAACCCTGTCTGCCAGAGGGATGTGATTACCTTGAAGCTAGCTGATGAAGAACAAGAAATTCTCCTAAGTACTCTTGGTATTCAGGAATGGGGGTGGGGGGGTTGGGGATAAGTGAATGAATTGATATTTGATGGAACTTGCTTTTCAGAGTTTGGAAAAGATACATGGCATGGCCCGTCTTGGCATGGTTTGACCTATGATTGTGGACAAGAGCAATTCATTTTATATGCAGAGCAAACCTTGGCCCTAATTGAAACTTGAATGCTGGCACTTAATAAATACTAGATGTTTAATTGGTTGAACTGCTAATTGGAATGTGCAAGTAAATTGTCTATGAGCTCTGAAGATATATCCTCCACTAGATAGTACCGTGGATAGAGTTATAAGACTTGGAGTCAGGAAGACCTGACTTTGAAGACACTAGATTGGTGACCTTGAACAAACCTTATCTCCCCAGACTCAGTTTCTTCATCTGTAAAATAAGGCTAAAAATAGAACCTACCTCCTAGGGTTGTTATGAGGATCCAGTGTATCAACATATATATGTAAACCACTTTACAAACCTTAAAGTATTATATAAATGCTAATTATTATTATTATTGCTATATAAAAATCACACATATAAAATAGTTTTTGGTGAATGGACCCCATCTAGGGTCTAATGAGAATACAGTCACTAAACTATACTATATTCTATATTCAGTCCCTCAGAGCCAAGGATTTCTTAGATTTAGAAGGGCCAGTCCTGTTCTCACAGGAAACAGTATATTTTACTTTCCCAGTTCTCCACTAAAGGCATCCTATGGTGACATTTATTTTGTCATCTTGTCTTGAACAGGCCTTTTATTTTCTCTTTAAAGGAGACTGAATAGAAAAATATCCTGTTTATTCATCATTTATTGTTTTCTGTCCTTGGGTTTTTGTGGTACTGTATTACTGTTACATTTCTAGTAGTTACTTTGCTGTCTCCTTTTTCTTCTTTTTGTCCCTTCAGTCTCCATATATCTTCAAGGCTCTGCCCCAGACCTTTTCGTCTCTTATGTTCTCCTTTGGGTTCGCTGTCATGACTTTACTGATGACATCTTTGTGGATGAGTCCTAGATGTTCATCTCTAGCCTTGCTTCCTCTCTTGAGCAATAGTCCCACATTTCTAATTGTGCCAGGACCATCTCCCATCATCCTGATCTGCATCTCACCACTGGACCCAGATGACTCCTGAGGAGAAAGTGGGGCTGGTGACTTTACACAGCCCTGCCTCACTTAAATCCAATTCACTTGCACGTCTTGGCATCACCTCCCTGGTGTCATGGTCCTCTTCCAGAACGAAGGACAAACAACAAGAGTTCTCTACTTGTATAGCTTCCTAGTGCCTCTGACTCCATGTACCATTTTGGATCTAGTTCTCTTTCCCTTCCCCCTTTGCCTCCTGATTTCCCCTTTTCTGGTAGTGGGGTCATTGCTTTTTCCCCATGTACTAAGAGGTGAAATCTTGGAGTCATCTTTGACTTCTTTCTCCCTCCTTTAAAGTCTTTGGGAAGTGAAGGAACAGTTAACAGAAACCCTAGGGCTTCCCAGGATGCTCAGTGGCAGATGGCTTCTTATCACCTGTCAGTTGAAGTGTTTTTTGGTTTTTTTTTTTGAGGATGCTTCTTCCATTGTCATAACTAAGGGCAAGTGATAGGTCAGAAGAGGAACAGAGCACAGTAGCTAAGAGAATTCTTAGCCTGGGTAGTAGGGAAAAGATTATAGGAAAATGTAGACTACTCTGGGTTCAGAGAAAATAGAAAATCAGAACAGCAAAGATTAGTCAATTTCTCTGGACCTCTGTTTCCTTCTCTACAGAATGAAGTGATTGGCCTGGTTCGTGTCTTCCTTCTAGCTATGACATTCTGTTATTCCATTAATTGTTTTTGGGGGTGGGGGTTGGGATAATTCAGTTAATACTTCATATATGCCAAATTTATTTACCTTTTTCAATAAACAAATCCTTGTTGAAAAATTTGTTATTTATTCATTCAAGAAGGATATATCAGGAGCCTATTGTATGCTAGACAAAGAGAAAAATTTGGAAGAACACAGGATCATGGAATTTAGAGCTGACGGGTACTGTGAAGGTTATCTAGCCTATGATTGTGATCTGTGAGCTCCTCAATGGAGATCTTACTGCCAAATGTGTAGATCCCACCATTTCCGTACCTTATTGTCCTGTATGACTCTTTTCCACATCTTATAAACACTAAATTTGAGGGAGATGAATCATTTAAAAAAATCATCAGTATCATATTTTGTGCTTGACTCAGGGATCAGCCGTGGATCTCTGCCAGTAAATTCGCTTCCTCTTTGATGTTGGCTTGCTTTATTTCCTCCGCTATTGACCATTCAAGCCTTGGAACGTATTGGTGGCTGTATACATTTTATCATCATGCTTCTTTGAGTTGGAAAGTGAAGAAGACTATGGGACATAGATGACTGAGAGCAGTAACCTTCACAGTCTGAGAGTGTAGTGGTGACAGCTGGTTGCCCACTGCTGCCGCTCCCCTGGGATCTTGGGAAAATGGAATAGAATAGCAAAGAGAAGTCAGACTCAAGTGCCCATAAGGGAAGGATCCTTGGTGTGATCCCTACCTACCACCATCTACCATCCACCTGTCTGTCCAGTGACTTTATTCAAATTCTACAAGACAGACCATTAAGCCACCTGGGCAAAGGCAAAAAATATCCATGTAAGCATCTTTGGGGTTATATACCCTAATTTAGAGAAGAGATAACCATATTATGGTAAAATCAGAGGTGGAATTTCCCCCTAGGGAATAAACACCATATTTTTGTTGTATTTTATGAACCAGAAAGGTGAGGCATTAAAAAAAAAACCCTTTTGGAATATTGGCCTTCCCTACCCCCAGCCTTTTTTATTGGATTTTTGGAAGAAAAATAATTATACCTTTGAACAGCTTTGGATAATAAAGTTGCCTGAGAGCTAGAAGGAGATAAAATTTGTTAAAAATGTGACCTGATATCAAATGAAAATTTTTAGCCTGCCACACCAGGAAAAGAGATTTCCATTGTTGTTAACTGTCTTCCTTTTCAAAGCTAGTGTATGAAAAGCTGCCTCCTCTTCCCTCCTGAGCTGCAGCAAACCACACACTATTCATCACATCTTTTGAAGGTAGTATAAGCGTAGGAAGATCAGGGAGGGAAAAGAATTGGGGGGTAGGGAACAATTTTTAGATTCTGAAAATTATTCTTCATATATGTACCCAGGTTAAAAACTATACAACTGTTTCTCCTGGTTCTGGGAATTTAGAGTAATGGATAGGATAGAATCTCTAGAAAACAATTTTTTTTCTTTCTCTGCTTCCATTTTTTCCTTTAGTCTCCTAAACCAATGCTAGGAGTTATGCTGTTGTGTGAGGGCCCTCCCTGTACAAACTTTTGTGTATGGAGTACCCAGAAGCTGTATTGCTTTTCCAGGGTCACACAGATAGTGTCTGAGGCCTGATTTGAGCTCAAGTCCTCCTAACCTCAGGGCTGGTGCTCTATCCACTGCACCACCTAGCTGCCCCTCACATTCTTAAAAAAAATGGTTGAAAACTTTCCCAAAGTGCTTTTGTTTAGGTGGATTTTTGTCATTCAATCATTTTTTGTTTGTGTCCTACACTGTGACCCCATTTGGGGTTTTCTTGGCAGAGTGGTTTGTCATTTTATAGATGAAGACACTGAGGCACACAGATAGTAAGTGTCTGAGGCTAAATTTGAACTTATGAAGATGAGTCTTCTGATCCCAAACCCAGTGTTCTATCTGCTGCACTCAATTTTGTTGTTAACAATTGACAAATCTATTGAAACTTCTTGAATGAAGTGGGAATGTAGCACATATAAAACTGTAATAAAAGATGTTAGCTTTTTTTCCCTTTTTAAAATTTATTTATTTATTTGGTTAGTTTACAACATACAGTTCCACCAGTTTTTGAGTTTTAAATTTTCTTCCCCTCCCCAAGATGGCGTGCAATCTGATATAGGCTCTACATATACATTCATGTTAAACATATTTTCCTATGTGTTTATTTTCACACAAGTGTTCTGTAGTAGTATTTTGCGTTGGGAACTCCAGTTTCTTAAAATTTTGAAAAATTTTAGGAATTGATAAAAAATGATAATAATGATAATGATTATGCAAGTAATAGCTAATATTTATTAGATGACATTTACATTTATGTAAATATATAAATGCAAATATTTTATTTATAAACATTTCTATAGCACTTTAAAATTTGCAAAGTGCACCATATATGTTATCTCATTTGATCCTCACAACAACCTGGTAAGGTGTATGCTATTATTATTCCCATTTTAACAGATGAGGAAACTAAGGCAGACAGAGGCTAAGTGACCTGCCTAGAGTCATACAGCTCATAAATGTCTGAGGCTGGATTTAAGCTCAGAAGGGTCTTTCTAATTCTTACGTCTAATTCTCTGTCCACTGTGTCATCTCACTGCCTCAGAAGCAGAGTTAGATAAAGGGGCTGAGAGGTAGTAATTAGTAGACTTTGTTTTACCAATCAGCCTCTTCTCCAGGACTATACAAACTCATTTCCTTAATTGTTTTGTGATTTTTTTTTAAGCTTCCTGGACGATGTCCCTGAGAAATTTGTTCTTGCCTTCCCTTCTTATTCCTTGTCTCAGTAATTCCTAACCGCTACATGTTCACATGCTATACTCTGTGAGTACAGCAGCTAGATAGAACAACATTAGCTGTCAAACTGTCCTGACCTGTGGCCACCAGGGAGGCGAAGACTTCAGGCAGATGGAAGAAGAAAAGGCCTCATCGCAAACTGCAGCTCCTTCTGCCATAACTGAAGCTTCAAGCCAGAAGGCACGCTTGAGATGGCTGAAATATAGAAAAGCACTATTGGTCATTTAAAAATCTTTTCAAATATATCCCCAAAATAATATGCTGTCCCTTGGAAAAGTAGACGAATTGATTATTCACCGTTTCTAAGGTGCTGTTATACTCTAAGTTGCTTTTCCAAATGAAGCTGAAGTGATCCATAAATGCTTTATTTCCTTTTTTATTCATTCATTTATTTATCTTCCCCCCTTTCTCTCCCGTTTCCATAATTCTCCTGGTACCCAATAACATATTTGTGATATTAGGGTTAGAGGTATAGCCTATAGCATTGGAATAGGCCAAAACCACTTGGCCCTTGGCCTTGTGTCTTAACTGCCTCTAACCAACCAGAGTTCACCCAGGTGGGCAGGAAGAACTATACTCAGTCACCGTCCAATCATTTTCACATTTTTGGAGGAACACATGCTAATAACTGGTTGCTTTATCAACCAGAACTCACAACTCTGTTTTACATTTTGAAAAGGTTTGTAAAGTAAATGCTAATCCCCTTTCTCATCAAAAGTCAAGTGCCCTTAAAATTTAATCCTAAGAGTCCCCTTTAGTAGTCTGTTTCAAAGCTACTAAGGAATCTTGTACGGTTTGGACTCTAGAAATGTGTAGAAATGGACCCTTCAGTGCCCCCAGATTTTGTCAACATCTTGGGTTTATTCATCTCATAGATTTGAAAGGTTGTTTTTGTCTCTTTGCATTCAGTTGGAGGATTCTGACAGAGGCCATATTTGTTTACTTTAAATAGATTCCACCTTTCCTTTGATGCTCTGGTCATACTGGATGCTGTGTAAAGGTTGTTTATTGAGTTGAACTAGGCTCTTTAGTTAATCCTACAACTATTCAGTGGGCTAAGTATTTGATAGGTTTTTATATAAGAGCATAGATTTAGATGGGAGGGACTGTAATTGTCATTAATCTTAGAGATTATGGAGCAGTCTGAGGAACAGGCTTCTTTATCTGAAGGGGCACTGTCAAGAGGAAGTTTTCAGTAGGAATTGAATCATTAGATTGCTCCATTATCCCAAGCAGTAAATTTCAGTTTCCTCATCTGTAAAATGGCGTAACAATGCTTGGCCTATCTACCTTGCATGATTATTATGAACGGAGTAGCTCATGAGCTATGAAACAATTTATAAATATTAATTATCATTATTATTGAGCGATTATAACCAACAACCTTCTTGGGGTTGAACTCATCTTGGGATAAGTAGAGTGTGCCACTGGCAAGGTTATGGAGTAGGAAGGAAATAATATTGAAATAAGCAAATTAGGAATTTGTAGTGTGTCAACTGTGTGTATGTTGGGTAGGAGGGTTGATAAATAAGTTGTAGAACCTGATTTTTTTTTTTTTCAAAAATAAGTCATGAGCCCTTTCTATTCTCTCCATAGGTGATCATGGAGGAAGCACTTTACTCCCACCCAATGTCACCAATGAATTTACAGAATATGGGACCATGGAAGAAAGGGGAGAAGTCCTCAGAGCTTCACTTGAATTTGATGCAGAGAGTCAACAATGCTGTGCACAGGGGCGGGAGCGGGGCCAGCTCTTGGTTGGCCCCCAGTTTGGTCTTGACGGCCTGACTGCAGGGGGACTGAGTCATGAGAGGGGAGCATCCTCACGTAGGCACCTTAAGGAACCAAATTTGCCACAGCCCATTGACTCCTTGGCCCCAGCACTGAACACTGCAGAAGCTTCCATGGCTTCAGGGGGACTGCAGGCACCAATGGTACTAGAAGGAGATGGAATTTCTGTTTCATCAGCCCGGCGATTAGAAAAAGGGTTGAATGCCACCCGCCGGGAAACACAAGGAGCCAACAGAGCAGCTACTGCTGGCCAAGAAAAACCACCAGAAATACCTCTTCCAGCTGAACTAATAACTGAGGAAAATTTTTATTTGAGTATTGAAAAGGATTTGACTGCCTTATTAACTGGGGAAACCCAGCCAACGTTGTCCCAAATCACAAAGAATGGGAAGAAAGATACTGCCAGAGGGCAGGAGAAGACCTCTGTGGAGAAACCAGCAGTGGCCCAGAAAGTAGAGGGCACCATTAGCTTTATAGGGGAAAAATGGTCCGATTTGGGAAGGAAGCATCCAGGATTTGATGGAGGTACGGTCTACAGGTCGCCTGTAGAGCAGGGGAGCTCCGCAGGCCGCTCTGGCAGGATCAAACACGTAGGATTTCAAGGGGTAGAGATTCTTTGGACGGGGGGAGAGGAGGAAGAAATGAGACATTCCTCAGCAGATATGGAGGCATCTGTGGAAAGGACAGCCTTTTCCAAAAGCAAGGAGTTTTATAAAGTGTCAAGCCATCCCATTCCATCTGTGGCTTTCTCTCATTCAGTCATGTTGACGGAGGGTGTTTGGGATGAACCTTGGAAAGATTCTTCAGAAAGGCTTGGAACTAGATCAGGGACATTTTCTCCAGGATTGCTTGTAGAAGGTGGAGAGGATGAAGTATTTTTGAAGGAAAATGAACAACATCCTGAGAAGAAGTCTGTGCCAGAGGGGGAAGTGGAAAGGTGAGGTCACATCTTAATCTTGTCCTAGAACATGTGAATAAGGGTGTTCATCATGGAACAGGCAGTTCTGTGTTTATTTTGTCTTAGGGTTACAAAGTCAGTTTACTACCACTATGGAACCCTGGTATACTTGTGGAATAGATTTCCTCCTAATGTACACTCTCTTTAGGGTTCCCTACCTATAGGAGTTTAGTTTCCAAAATATTGAAAAGAATCTCCTTGTAAGATCTTTGTTTTTACTTCCCTTTCCTCTTCTTTCCTTTCACTGTTGTCTATTCCTCCCTCCCTCCCTTCCTTCCTTCTTTCCTCTCCCTTTTCCTTTCTTTCCTTTTTTTCTCTTTCTCTCCTTCCTTTCTTCCTTCCTTCCTTCCTTGCTTCTTTCCATCTGTCCTTCCTCTCTTCTCTCCTTTGTCTCTTTTCTTTCTATTTCTCTTTTTTCTCTTTCTGTCCTTCCCTTTTCCCTTTCTTTTTTTCCTTCCCTCCGTTTCACCCTCCTTACCTTCTTCCTTCTATTCCTCCATCCCACTCTAAGCAGCCAGTCTCAATGATGATGGGTATAGAAACTTTAACCTGTTTCTTTTTCTGATGGGGGTTAAACTTTCCTTAGTCTGCCTGATGGTCCTCTGCTCCCAGGGGCTTGCCATGTTATTGCCATACTTAGGGCAGATGCCCTATTAGCTTTAGCCCTGTGGCAGCTCAGAACTCCTAAATTCAAGTGATTCAGGAAATTTGACCTCCTCTAATGGCAGGCTTGTGCACCCACACTTGACTGATCTCTTCTAGAATAAAAGTCCTGTGTTAAAGACCACAGGGTCAGGGCTATAATGAGGGTCCATCTGATTGAAGTAAGATCCCCTCTGTAAGTATGGAGTGATGGGAGAACCTTTTCTCACATTTTATTTTTGCACTTGACATGTTTGCTGTGCTGCACATTAGCAGAGAAAAGTAATACAATAATACTCATTACTGTAATAACGTAAGTGATTTTGGCACTCTTGGCTTGGTAAGAACATCTCACTTTTTGCAAAAAATCATTGGTAGCTAAAAGTTGTTTATTCACATTGCATTAGTGATCACATAAAAAAAAATGTGAAGTAAGTTATCCTGAGTGACTTCTTAGAATGTTTGAATAACTGACTATGGAAAGTAGCTTTATTCATATACCAGATCATGCTGGCTGTTTTTCTGCCAGCCTCCAGGTAGTTCTTCTTGCTCTCTCAAGGAGGGAGCTTGACTCACTGTCTTCTCTCCTCCCCTGCTCCTGTCCTTATCCTAAGGGATTCCAGCATCACTGTTGATGCTTCTTCCAACACTCTTAACCTCCCAGTTACTCCATCTACTCGAGTCCATGCCTGCTCCTCTGTTCCCCCTCATCCACATACAGGATGGGTGTGCCCTAGCTCTCTCCCCTGACCTTCTGCCACTCATGCCCCATCAAATTCCAACTCTGGATTCTTCTTACCATTTTCCTTTACTCCTACTCACATGCTGCTAAATCAAGCTAGAGGAAGTCATGCAACTGATCCATCTGGGTCCACTACAAATTTGTTTTTTGATCTAAACTTGGCCCTTTACTGCAGCAAATTCCTAAAAAAAAAAAATCAGCTACGTTCTCTGCTTCTACTTCCTTTCCTTCACATCTCAGCTTTTAGCAATCTGGCTTCTGATCTTAGCACTCAGCTAAAACTGATTACTCCAAGTGACAGTCTTTTAATTGCCAAAGCTAATGGCTTTTAATTAATTCTAATACTTGTTGATCTGACACCATTGACCACTTCTTCTTTCCGGATACTCCCTTTTCTCTTGGGTGTGTGACATTGTGCTTTCTTGGTTCTTTTCTTTCTTTACTGGCTGCTCCATCTAACTCTCATTTGCTAATTCTTTATCCTTATTCAACTAGTTCTGTATCCTTCTTTATCCTATATCCCTCTAATTCATATCCTTATTATTTATCCTCGTTAACTGTGAGTGTACCCCAAAGTTCAGTCCTCAGTCTTCTTCTCTTCTCCCTCTCACCCTCCTCCCTGTCCTTGTCCTTCTTTCCCTCTCTTACTCTCCCCTGTCCCTCCATCCCCCTTTCCTTTTCCCTTCCCTCTCTCTGTTATTTTGTCCTTTATATCTCTGCTGTTTAAGATGATGGGGCATATCATGCATGTTGTTGTTGTTTAATCCTTTCAGTCTTGTCTGACTCTTTGTGACCCCATTTGGGATTTTCTTGGCAAAGATACTGGAGTGATTTGTTATTTCCTTCTCCAGCTCATTTTACCGAGGCAAACAAGGTTAAGTGACTTGCCCAGGATCACACAGCTAGTAAGTGTCTGAGGCCAGATTTGAACTCAGGTCTTCCTGACTCCAGGCCTGGTGTTCTATCTGCTATATCACCTAGCTGCACATAGTAGGTGCTTAATAAATGATGAAGTGCTAAATTCTGAGTCAGCATAATAGAAGGTCAGAAGCCAAACATAGTTTGGGCTCTTCACAGTATTGACAAAGGAAGTAATTCCCACAGATGATGCCTTGGTTTTTTGTTGTATAGAATCCTAGAATCTCACATTTGGAAGGGGTCTCAGAGGTAATCTTTAATCTCTTACTCCCAGTCCTCAAACAGGAATCCTTTCTACCACATTACTGGAAAGTGGTAGTTAGCCTTTGATGCATGGGCTAGAAGCAATGATAGTACATTTAAGAAGATTCTGAGCCGATGAAATGACGGGAAGCCCAGAGCTGCTGTGATTGTACTGGTGTCTGTTTCAATGGTGTGTTCTAAAGGAGTGCCTTCAGATTCTCTCCTTGGCCATGTGCTCATCAACGTTAATTATCAATGCCTAGGATAAAGGTGTGGATAGCATACTTATCAAAATGCAGGATCATCCAGAACTGGAACAGCTAACATCAACTAATAAGGACTTATTAAGCACCTACTGTTTGCTAAGCACTGTGCTAGGCACTGGGGTTACGGAGATGTAAGGAAAACAGTTCCTGTCCTTGAGGTCCTCATAACTCAGCCAGAATGACAGAGTCTGGGTCCACCTCTTTAGAGTAGGTTCTTATCAACTTGCCTGGATTATTTCAGCTGCTTCCTTGTTGACCTCCTTGCTTTGAATCTCCCCTGACTCAAGTCTATCTTCCATACAGCTGTAAGAAGTGATCTTCCTCAAGCACAGATCTAACCATGTCATGCTTCTACCTGAGAACTCCTTGGTCCCTGTTGCCTCTAGGATAAAAAAATAAACTGCATTTAGCTTTTAAAGTCCTTCGCAACTGGGCCCCAGCCTGTTTTCCAGTCTCTCCATGCCTTTCTCTCCCTTGTGCACTCTGTGATCCATACAAACTGGCCTTTTTGCTATGCCTCACACATTGCACTCATGTCTCTGCATCTTTATATGGGCCGTCCTCTATTCCTAGAACGTATTCCCTCTTTGCCTCTACTTCTTAGCATCTCTTTCCTCCTTCAAGACATTACTCACACACTATTTAATACATGAATCTTGCCCAGCTTTATGGTACAGTAGTTAGCACACTTGGCCAGCAATCAGGAAGACCCGAGTCCAAATCAGGCTCTAGACACTTACTAGCTGTGTGACCCTAGACAGGTCACTTAACTGCTGTCTGCCTTGGTTTCTTCAACTATAAAATGGGGAAAGTACTAGCATCTACCTCCCAGGGTTGTTGTCAAGGGGAAAGGGGATAATATTTGTATGATGAGTAACAGGGCCTGGCTCATAGTAGGTGCTTAATTAAACGGTGTTTATTCTGTCTTCCTTTCCCTGTCTCCCTTTGCCCCCACTGCTAGTGCCCTCTTTCCTTAAATCTCCTGTATTTAACTACCTGGTATTTATTTGGATTTATTCTCTTTATATTTATTCTGTATTTACAGATATGTTTGTGTGTGTGTATTTACATGCCCTTCTTTCATATTAGAATATAAACTTGAAAAAAAATTAGGATTCAAACCCATGTCTGCTGACTTCAAGTCTAACACTTTTTTGTAGCAGGTAATTTTTTTTTCAGCTATCATAACACACGTAAAAAAAATTAAGAGGAAAAATACCCACCCCACCAAAAAAAATGTAAATTCTTTGAGAATTCTTTTTTATTTTATTTTATTTTTTTGGAGGATGGAAAAAAGGGCAATTGGGGTTAAGTGACTTGCCCAAGGTCACATGGCTAGTAAGTGTTAAGTGTCTGAGGCTGGATTTGAATTCAGGTCCACCTGACTCCAGGGCCTGTGCTCTGTTCACTGTGCCATGTAGCTGCCCCTATTTTTTATTCTGTACACTTGTGTCCTTAATGCCTCACACAGTACCTGGAATATGGCAAACACTAAATAATAGTTAAATGATGAGGCAAAATGGAATAATAAACTACATTGAATTGGGATAATTGTAAATTCTGTATTTGGGTTAAAAAAAACAAACCAAAAAAATGCCCCCACCAAGCCAACCACACACGGACAGAGATGGGGGACGACAGGTTGTGTGAAAATGCCCTGGTTGTTTTAGTGTGCTGCAGGTGTATCATGGGTCACCAAGAAAGGGGTGTGGCAGCCCCAAAGATAAACGTGATCTTGTGCTACATTCTTGAGAGACACAGTGTCTAGCAAAAGAGAGGCTGGCGTTTCAGCTGTACTTTGACCTGGTCAGACTATGTCTGGAGTGCTGTACCCAGTCCTGGGTGCCACATTGTAGGAAGGACATTTATAGACTGCAGCAGGTGCAGAGGAGGTCAGCCAAGATGGTGGGCAGCAGGAGACCACACCATATGTGGATCAGTTGAAGGGATCGGAGACCTTTAGCCTGAAGAATAGAATTAGACTAAGGAGTTACCTTGGAAGTGGGGATGATAGCTGACTTCATGGATTGAACAGCTGTTTCATGGAAAAGGGATTAGTCTTGCTTTCTTGGTCAAAGAGGGAAGAGCTAGGAGCGAAGGCGGCACACCATGATGCAGCGGTGAATTTCGGCTTGATGAGTATTGTTCCAGATTGGGATGGGCTGTTTTGTGGTTTCTCCAGTCACTGAATGTCTTTAAGCAGAGGATGTCCTCTTCTCAGGGATGCTGCAGAACAAATTTTTATAAAAGTATCACTTGGACTAAGTCATACCCAATTTTCTGAGGCCTGACGTTTTACCTTTAGACTTCGTAATTCTTAGGAAGCTATTTTCTCATACTGAGAATATGGCTGCACAAGATGTGGCTCGCCCCTAAAAGGTAAGCTACTAAATTAGATTTAACTTTTCAAAAGACCAATGGGAAGTAATAATTACAGCACTTATATAGTACCTTACAGTTTTAAAAGCATGTCTTCACAATGCTCTGAAGTAGGTAGGATAGTGTCATTTCCTCTACTTTACAGGTGAGGAAACTGAGGCTTAGGTAAAGGTTAAGTGACTTGCCCAAGGTCATTCTAGAGCTTGGCAGTCAGAGAGATAGGAATTGAACCCAGGCTTTTTGATTCCAAGTCTTAAGCTTGTTCTACTTCATGTGCCTCCCTGCCTCTACTATACTATATTGTTTCTCAAATGGAAATCACTCACCTTTATGAAATTTTTTTTCTTACAAGTGAGCTCTTGTTATTTATAAAGCAGCATGGTGTGTAGAGTCCTGGAAATGAAGTCAGGAAGACTTGAGTTCAGTCTTGCCATTAGACCCTTGGTCTCTATGTGACACTGAATAACTTACTTAAACTTTTCTAAGCATCAGTTCCAGGTTGGACTTAATGACCTCTAAGGTCCCTTCCAACTCTCAATTTGGGATCCTATGAAAAACCTTAAATGCCATCTTTTAGAGAGGAGGTGTTTACATACCAAATAAACTTCTTTTATGGTTTTGACAAGTCATTTTACTACCATATGGTGGTTGGAACAGTCAAACCATCTCTGGACCCATTTCTCTCCCAAATGTTTCTTTGCTAGCAGTCTGATGGAGTGCTGCTTATGACTCAAAGGGTGTTTAGAGCTGCCATTTAAAATCTTGTAATGTTTTCTTTCCTAGCAATATGAATTAGAGTACATTTTGGGGGGGTCTGATTGTGTGATTTTATTGTGGTAGGGATTTGACAGAGAGGGAGCTCTCTCTGCTAAGGCAAATTGGTACTAATTCTATGACTTATAGCCTTAGAGAGTTGCCAGGGCCACCAAGAGATCAAGTGACTTATCCAGGGTACATAGCCAGTACATGTAAGACACTAATCTTGAAACCAGGTTTTCATGATCCTCATGTTGGGTCTATATACATCATGTTATATGGCTTTGGAGTATCCCTTTCTTCCCTTTCTTCTTCCCTTCCCTTTCCCACTGGGTCTCCCTATCTTACCCAGGCTAGAAATCCAGGGACTACTCACAGCCCTAATCAAATTACTGGTCAGCACAGATTTGACATGCTCGGTGCTGAATCACCCACTCAAGGCAGCCTTGTGTTCTGGTGCTTCTGACGGGTCCCCCATATCAGTGCTAGGTTTGGTACAGACAAGTGGTTTGCAAAGCACATTACAGCTAAGAACTCTCAAGCTCAAAAAATCCAGCAGCCTCAGATGATCTTAGAAAGTTGCTGTGGCCAAAAACTTAGTTACCTTGAGGCCATTTTGGTCACGCGCCTCTCCAAACTTCGCCTGGTCTTTGGACAACAAACATACTGGCTGTGCATTTGAAGCCTTTATTGGCATGGGAGGGCCTGCCAGAGTTTGAGCTTGGCTAGTGTAGCCTGTGAGTGCCTGGAATCACTCCATGCCTTGAAGAGGCATCAAAGGGGTACTTTGGTGGAGGTCTCCTAAGGCAGGGCCAGCCAGCCTAGGTCAGAAACACAGAGCATGTTGAGTTTCCCATGCTAACCAGTGGGATTGAGGCCATGAGTAGATAGACCCTTTACTTTCAGCTTGATTAAGATGGAGAGACACAGTCTTTAAAAACAACAACAGCAACAACAACGAACATCTAGAAAGAAGAAATGATTACAAAGAGCTAGCATGGCTTCATTATAACTAACCTCATTTCCTTTTTTGATAGGATTACTAAACTGATAGAAGAGGGGAATATTGTGGACATAGTTTACCTAGAATTTAGCAAAGCTTTTGAAAAAGTGTCTCATGCTATTCTTGTGTAGAAGATGGAGAGATATGAATTAGACCAGAATTTTATATTGTAAAAATAGTTGGTATCCCAGAGACCCCCTGAAAGGTTCTTAAGGGCCCTCAGGGTTCCCCAGATCATACTTTGAGAACCTCTGGATTAGACACTAAAATAATCAGATGGATTTATGGTAAGTCAGATCTGCAGACTCAGTGAGTAATTGTTAATGGCTTAGAGAAGGAAATAGCAAACCACTCCAGTATCTTTGCCAAGAAAACCCCAAATGAGGTCATGAAGAGTTGGGACTGAAAAATCAGTGACTTGTATAAAGGCATAGATAATATGCCCATCACATTTGCAGCTGATACAACTCTGGCCAGGGATAAATACACTGGATAACAGAGTCATGATCCAAAAGGATCTTGACAGGCTGGATTACTGGGCTGAATCTATTAAGATGACATTCAGTACTGATAAATGCAAAAGCTTGCCCTTAGTTACCAAAAATCAACTTCACAAGTATTAAAGTATTAGAGGGAGAAAGACTGGTTAGACAAGCCATTTGACTGAAAAATATCTGGGTGTTTTAGTGATTGTAATCTTAATATGAATTAACATGATATGGCAGCCAAATCAAGCTAATAGGATCTTGGGCTTTGTTACGAGGGGCGTAATTTCTAGGAATGAATGAATGAATAAATGCTATGTGTAAAGTGTTGTGTTAAGTTCCTGGAAGACAAATAGATGAATAGACAGTTCCTGCTCTCAAACCCTTAAATTCGAACCCTCGACCTGTGGGTTGCAACCCTTTTGGGGGTTGAATGACCCCTTCACAGGGGTCACAGGGGTCGCCTAAGACCATCAGAAAACATATTTCTGATCGTCTTAGGAACCGAGACACTGCTCCTCTATCTGTCTCCAGGCGGGTCAGCCCACATGCAGATATGCCCACATACAAGTATTAAAGGGTTGCGGCATTAGGAAGGTTGAGAACCACTGCCCTACTTGTTTTACAGGTGAGTCAGCATAGTGCCCCCATACTCTGCCTTTGTCCGACTTCATCCGAAGTGTTGTGTTAAGTTCTCTTCACCCCAGTATAAGGTGGATGTTGACAGATTGGAAAGTATTTGGAGGTCGACAACCAGAATGTTGAAGGGCCTTGAGTCTATTCTCTGTGAAGATTGGTTGAAGGATCTGGGTATGTTTAGCCTGGAAAAGAGAAGACATCATAGCTATCTTCAAGTATTAGGGGGCTGTCACATGGAGGAAGGATTAGTCTTGCTCTATTTATTTGGCCAAGAGGACAGAACTAGGAAGAATGGGTGGAAGCTTCAGAAAGGCTAATTTTGGCTTGATTTCAGAAAAAAAAAAAGGAAAAGAAAGAAACCTTTTTAACTATCAGAGCTGTTGAAAAGTGGAATGATAGAGAGAGAGAGAGAAAGAGAAAGAGAGAGAAAGGGAGGGAGGGGAGGAGGGAGGGACAGAGAGGAAAAGGAAGGGAGAGGGGGGAGAGGGAGGGAGGAATATGATAATCACTTGTCAGGTGTGTGTTACTGGAATTTCTTTTGTGTATAGGTAGGGTTAGATTCCTGCTCTCAAATTCTGGGAGTCTGTGAATAGATCGTAATATTCCAATATAGGTTGCACCCATACACTGAGATCTCTTTGAAAGGGGGATAATTTCCTCCTTAATGGCTCAGTCATTTGCACATTGAAGAATTAACATCATCATAATTGGTTTGCAGTTTTTATATAATCCAGATTTATGGAAACTTTGTAGCTTTAGAGGAAACATAAATGGTGATGTGGATAGCAAACTGTTAGGTCTCAGATTCTCTTCTCCGCCCCTCTCCTCCCCTTCCTTCTTTCCTCGCTTCTCTTTATGATTTGGAGGCCTATGATAGGAATACAACTGATTAAAGTGATAAATTTTGTTTGGAAGTGGCTTCTGTTCTGTTATTTGAGGGCTAACTATTATTGATTTTAAGTTTAGCTGGATTATAGGGTGCATGGAAAGGAGTAAAGTATGAGAATATTGGAAAGGTAGAGCCAGGTTCAGGTTCAGGTGAGCTGTAATGCTAGGTGTTAGAGCAACTAGGAGATACAGTAGATGAGAGCTTTGGGCTTGGAATCAGGAAGACTTATCTTCATGAGCTCAAATCCAGCCTTAGACACTTACTAACTGTGTGACCCTGGGCAAGTCTCTTAACACTGTTTGCCTCAGTTTCCTCATCTATAAAATGATCTGGAGGAGGAAATGGCAAACGGGATACTCCTGTCTCTTTGCTAAGAAAACCCCAAATGGGGTCACAGACACAATTGAACAACTAAACAACAACAACAAAATGCTGTTATTATCACATAGCAATTAAGGTATCCAATGTCTCACAGGATTAATAAATCTGAACTGGAAGGGTCTTGTAGAGGTCATCCAGTCCAGCACTCTCATTTTACAGATGAGGACACTGGGCTTCAGAAAGGGTCACTATCCAGTGTCCCAAAGGTTCAAAGTGGGAGCTCTGGGATTTAAGCACATGTTGGAGTTAAGAGTACCAGCTAGGTGCCAGGTTAACCACCTGGAAGGATGCACATCTGGCTGCTGGAAGTACGGGGTTGATCTTTGCCCACCTCAAGTTCAATGGTGAGGGCCACAGAGCCCTTGTTACTGGTGTGGGATTGGAAAATGGAAGATGTTCTATTCCTTGCACTGTGGTTGATAGGTCGCATTTGTTGCCGATGGTCTCCACTTTTCCCACAAATGTAATTAGAAACCTCTGTTTTTCTGGGTATCTCCGACCTTCATGAGGTAAAATGACGCTTTCCTGTGCTGGGTTCAAAATCAGCAGACTTGGTCACCTTGTTTAATGTGAATCCAACTGTCTCGTGACGTAAGGACCCAATGTATGGATGGTGGGAGGTTTTCTTACTCCAACCCTTGCCCTGGAAACCTGGACAAATACACACATGGCGCTTATTGCTGTACATTGAGACCAAAGTTCTTTTACAAAGTATAGTTTGCAGTGTCAGAGGCAAGTATGATTAAAAGGAGAAAAATAAAATAGAAATCCTAGAATGAGCAACCATAAATTTCATAAATGTATGGAGACAGTCACAGCCCCAAGGCTGCATGTTCCTCTGGAGGCTCTTCACCAGCCCTGTCTACTCTGTTGCTCCTACACTGTTTCCTGGTGCTAAAAGCGATGCAGAACCAGTGATGTTTCTTTCTCTTTTTCCTCCTTCTTCTAACCACTGCTTATGACTCTGTAGCATGGATGTAAAGAGCTCCTGATTTCTCAGGATATTCAAAGTCATCCTCCCCTAGACCCCTATATTCAGGGGTATGCTGGGAAATGTTTACAATGCAACATCTAGGGGAAAATATGTGCTCAGGACACAATTTTAAGTTTTATTAACAATTATGTTCTTGTCTAGACAGTCAACAAAACAATAAATCAAGCCCTATTTTCTGAGCTATAAACCCTTGTCTGTAGTCCAACACTCCCTACTTTATGCCCTGGCCATCTTTTTTAATGGCCTTGACAACCACTTGCTGCTAAATAACTACATAGCTTCCCCAGTTCTGGAACCATGATCAAATCAACTCCACCATTGTTCGGGGTAGGAGGGTACCAGCATATTCCCTTATGACCCCATTCACCTTAATTTCAGATCCAAAGGGAACTTTCCCTGGCCACAAGTCCCCTGATGTTGTCTTCCCATATTAGAATGTAAGTTCTTCTTGGAGAGGGACCTGGCTTTGCTTTTGTAATTGTATTAGCACAGTGCTTGGCACATAAGTAAGTGCTTAAGAGAAGCTTTCTTTTTTAAAATTTTGATAATGATCTTCCTGGTTTAGAATGGCCAAAAAAAAAATTACCATTTTGCTCACTGCCCCTTCCTTGGTGGGCTCTTCCCATTGCTTCCTTTAATCTCCCTCAGTTACCATGTGTACCCATAACCATGTGTCTGTATCCCATAGGGTGGGCCCTTAATTTCCCCCAGTGGCTCAAATGAGAAAGAAGACAGATCAGTACTCTCTAAATCCCTCCAAAGGGAAGCTGATGTGTTTTTTCCTGATTCAACATAAACTCTAGTTTTATGTAATGCTACTTTCCTGACACCTGGTGGCTCCACTTCAACTCAGTTAAGAATGCAACATCTGTTTCTACTTTTTATCCTGTGTCCTAACACAAAGCCATGCCCATAGTAGGTGCTTAATAAATGTTGGTTAAGGTGAACTGAATTTTCAGTGTCTAACTTAAATGAAAGAATATGTTAAAGTTTAGTTTATTTCCATTCCCTTTTATTTAATCATTTTTTCTGATAAATCTTTAACAACTCTCTTGGGGGAGGGGGACATGTGCAGGATACAATTTTGTTTTTAATCTGCCTAATTTACATTTTGTCCATCGCTTTCTTAAGTCTAGAGAATTAATAAAACAGTGAACTAACCCAGGGGTGGGGAACCTGCACCCTCGAGGCCACATGTGGCTCTCTAGGTCCTTGTGTACAGCTTTTTGATTGAATCCAAGTTTTTAGAACAAATCCTTTGCTTAAGGGCATTTGTTGTGTGCAGTTTGGATTCAGTCAAAGGGCTGCACTTGAGGACTTAGAGAGCCACATGTGGCCTCAAGGCCATAGGTGCCCCACCCCTGAACTAACCCTTGATTTATAAGCACTTACTGTTACTGAGGTGCTCACACTAAAAATTGAACACTTTGTTCTTCTGAGGCTGTTGGAACCAGCTCCCCCATAACTTTTGTCATGGTGATGGTTCTTAGTGAGGAATTTTAAATGGTAATGAAATTTTTTAAAAGAATGTTTTATGTAGTGTAAGAGATATATACAGGCATACCTTGGAGATATTGTGGGTTCTGTTCTAGACTACTCCAATAGAATGAATAGCACAATAAAGGGAGCCAGGTGAATTTTTTGTTTTCCTGGTGCATATAATAGTTATATTTACACTATACTGTAGTCTATTAAATTTACAGTAGTATTTCGTCTAAAAAGCAATGTACATAACTAAAAATACCTTATTGCTAAAAAAAACAAATGCTCACCTTCATTTTGAGCCTGATTCAGCGAATCATATTTTTTTTTTACTCATGGAGAGTCTTGCCTCTATGTTACTGCTGCTGCTGCTGACTGATCAGGGCGGTGGTTGCTGATGGTTGGGGTGGCCGTGGCAATTTCTTAAAATAAGACAACAATGAAGTTTGACATATCGATTGACTCTTCCTTTCACTTAAACACTTAGAGCCCATTGTTGAGTTATTAATTGGCCTAATTTCAATATTGTGTCTCAGGGAATAGGGAGGCGTGAGGAGAGGGAGAGAGATGTAGAATGGTTGGTCAAAGTGTCAGAACACACACAGCATTTTTTAAGTTTGCAGTCTCATGGGCACAGCTCCTGGGCCCCCAAAACAGTTACAGTCGTAACATCAAAGATCACTGATCACAGATCACTGTAATATACAATAGTAACGAAATTTGTGAGAATTATAGCAAAATGTGACATAGAGACACAACGTGAGCACATGCTGTTGGAAAAATGGCACTGACGGACTTCTATGCAAGGTTGCCACAAACCTTCAATTTGTAAAAAGTACAGTGTCTGAAAAGCACAATAAAGCAAGGTGTGAGCCAAGCATTGCGTGAGGATCTTCACACATCATCTATGAAGCTAGTTGAGTCCTGCAGAGTTGTATCCGTATCCTTGGGAACAAATGTTAATGATTTTTTTTTTGTCAGTCGACAAACATTTATTAAGTATTTACTATAAGCCAGGCGTTATGCTCAGTGCTGGAGACACAAAGTCAGGCACAAACAGTCCCAGCCCTCAGAGAGTGTGGGCTCTAATGAAGATGGCATATAAATAACTACAAATAAGGTATGTCTACATCACCTTCCATCCACTGTAGATAGATTTGTAGATACAGAGATGAAATAGATGTAGGTATCTACTTCTCTCTGTCTGTCTGTCTCGGTCTCTGTGTTTCTCTCTCCATGGAAAGCTTTAAATGCTAAACAAAGATATAGATAGATAGACAGACAGATAGATAGATAGATAGATATTAGATATAGATATATATGGATATATAATCTGATCCTGGAGGTAACAGGGAGTCACTAGAACTCATTACTCAGGGGGATGACATGGTCATTCTATGTTTTAGAGAAATCATCTTGGCAGCCTAGTGGAGGATGGATTGGAATGGCCTGGGGGCCAAGGCAGGGAAAATTATTAGAAAGTTAATGAAGAATTCCAGGCTAGAGGTGAGGAGAGCCTAAACCACAGTGATTGTTGTGTGAGTGGAGAGACAAGGGCACGTATACCAGAGATGCTGGGAAGATACAAATTGCTGGTGTTTGCAAAGACTCGCTATGTGGGCTTAGTAAAAGTGAGGAACCAAGGGTGACATGAAATTTGTGAACCTTAGTGACTAGAAGAATGGTGGTGCCCTTGACTGCAATAGAGAAATTTAGAAGCAGGAAGGATGATGAGTTCTGTTTTGGATATGTTGAATTAAAGATACCTACAAGGTATCTTAGCTTAAGATTTTTTTAAAGTTATTTTTATAAGCATTTTAATTTTTAGAACATTTTATGATATTTCCCTTCCCCAGACAGCATATCATTAAAGGTGTCTAGGGATTTCATCTAGTATTTTTTTTCAGAATGTTTTCATTGGTACACTGAGTAGGTAATTATTTTTTTTTAAATGGATTACTGAAAATGTTAATTCTTGGTTTTTTTTTCCTCCCTAGGATCATTGAGCAAGAGGAATCAACCAGAGAAGAAGATGATGTTCTGGGGCCTGGGTATACAGAGGATTCAACTGATGTATACAGCTCTCAATTTGAAACCATTCTGGATAATACTTCTTTATACTATAGTGCAGAGTCACTGGAGACTTTATATTCAGAACCTGATAGCTATTTCAGCTTTGAAATGCCTCTCACGCCTATGATCCAACAGCGCATCAAAGAAGGCAGTCAGTTCTTAGAGAGGACTTCAGGGCCACAGCAAGATGTCCTCAGTGTCTCTGCTGATGGTGGGATAATCATGGGCTATCCTGGAGAGATCACCAATGGGACGAATGAGGCTGATGACGCCGTCTATAGAAAGGGCACCCCTGACATGGCTTTCTGGGGAAGGTAACACTTTTCTCTCTGTCTCATATATATTACGGTATTCTGTCTCTGTGCCATTTTCTCACTGGGAATTTGGGAAATGAGAAGTCAAAGTATATTGTGTCAGTGTCTGATGATATAAATGAGGAAAGAAAATCTGGGTTCTTGTCAGGAAAAGGGCACATTGTACAGCTCTTGCTGGACGGGGTTGTGGGAGGAATAGTTAAGTAGTGTTGGCAACTTTGCAAAGGATGATGGGTGGGCAGATTGTGCTGGACTGCAGCTTGTGGAAGGGACATTCAACCAATATTTATTTATGACGATTGTGCAATAGAATAGATGTAGCTCTAGATGTGAGTCTTGGAATGAATTGTGTGTTGTTTAGTCATTTTGAGGTTTTCTTGGCAGTGATAGTGTTTACCATTTATTTTGAGGCAAACAGGGTTAAGTGACTTGTCCAGGGTCACACAATTAGTAAGTGTCTGAGGCCGAATTTGAACTCAGGAAGAAAGGTCTTCCTGACTCCAGGCCTGGTGCTCTATCCACTATGCCGCCTAGCTGCCTTTTGAATGAATTAAAGTGCATTTATAAGGCGCTTACTGCATGGCAGTCACTGTTGCTAAGCACTGAGGATAGAAATGCAGACAAGCAAGATAGTTCCTGCCCTCAAGGAGCTGACGTTCCAATGAGAGATCATATATATAATGGAACTAGAAAGGTGGTAGTGTGCACATGTGGACATTGTTTGGCTGTGTCTGGAAGATGGCATGGTGGGCTGGTTCTGGGAAGGATGAGGTGGAAGCTTACTTATCAATGTCTGGGTGTCTAGGGACAGTCAGAGTCCCTGTGGGATGGGGGATGAAGAAGATGGCCAGGGGGCAAGAAGCATGGTTTGGAAATGAATGCAGAGTAGCTTGATGACCTATTTCTAGGCAAGATAAAATGTTAAATGATGCCTTTTGAAGTTACCCCATCTGGCCTCAGACACTTATTAGCTGTGTGATCCTGGGTAGGTCACTTAACCCTGTTTGCCTCAGTTTCCTTATCTGTAAAATGAGCTGGAGAAGGAAATGGCAAACCCTTCCAATGTCTTTGCCAAGAAAACTCCAAAAGGGGTTGTAAAAAGTTAGACACGACTGAAGCAAGTAAACCACAGCAACAATAAATGTTCACAGGTCAGATAAGTCGAGGAGAACTTTTGGGGGGCTATCTAGGAGATAAATTGCAAGTTACATAATAGAGACACCATGTTACAGTGGAAAGGGCACTCAATTTGGAATCAAGGGCTGGATTAGGAGGAAGTTGAGTCTCCCTCTAACTCTTACATTCTGTGATTCTAGACTTGAAAGATTCCTTCTAGCTCTAAAGCTAAATCTAAATCTTGCCCCTGACGCCAGGCCATTGGTCAGTCACTTAATTTCTCAGTGTCAACACTTACTTGTGATTTGAACTGAGGTCCTCCAGATACTAAATTCAGGATTCTTTTCAAAGAACTGCAGAAAACAGTTCAGGTTAGAAGATCAGCGATTTCATCTGTATAGGTTCACCAGTGTAGGCTGCAGCAAAAAAAAAAAAAAGTCTCCTGGTGGCCAGGCTTCTGGGGATGAACCTCTGATTTGGCTAGGTTGGTTCTTGGAAGACAGAGACAGAAATAGAATCTGTTCCTGGGCAGTACTGGAAGACTTTTCAGCATAATGGGGCGTGCCAGGTTTCGAGTGCCCTTGGCATGGTCTTTGAGAACCCATTTCTTTGTGATGAGGCATTGGAGCAAGTCTTAAGTCAAGAAAAATTTTTCACAGTCCTTGCCAAATTGCACAAGGACTGCATGGCCAACCATCAATTATTTAGGAGTAAACGTCCTCCCCTCGTAAAAGAGCAGTTCTCTGTCTTTTTCCCTCTGAGATTTGTCTCTGTTATGTATGCTTCAGATATTCTTTACCATTTTTACAAGAAGGGGCAGGGGAGATGTCACTGATGCTCATCAGTTTTTTTTTAATTGATTCAAAGTTCTTAATTGTAGGCAAGGAACTAAGAGAAGATGAGTAGAGAGGGAAAAGATGTTAAGAAGGTTTGGAAAAAAATCCTAAGACTTTCTACAAATCAACTCTGCATCATAAGACTTTCACTGTGGCTTTCCTAATCAGTCTCATGCCATCGGGCAACCCTACATGACTCTATTATTTGTAGGATTATAAATGATGTTTGAAAGGCATTATGGTGCATAACTTGACCTAGCTATACTGCCATTATGTCTGTATTCAGAAGAGATCTGAATAAGGAAAAAGGAAAAGGTTGTAAATGTACAAAAATATCTTTTTGTGGTGGCAAAGAATTGGAAATTGAGGGGATGGCCATCAGTTGAGAAATGGCTGAGCAAGTTGTGGTATATGATTATGATGAAATACTACTGTGCTCTAAGAAATGATGAAGGGGATAGTTTTGGAAAAATCTGGGAAGAAACTGAACCAGAAAAACACAGTAACAGCAACATTTTATGGATAATCAACTGTGAAAGACTTAGCTGCTCTGATCAATACAATAATTCAAGAAAATTCCAAAGGACTCTTGGTAGAAAATGCTGTCCGCATCTAGATAGAGAACTGATGAATTCTGAGTTCTTATTGGAACGTATTTGTTTGCTTTCTTTATTTTCTTGATTTTTGTAACATGAAAATATGTTTTGCATGACTTCATGTAAAATGGGTATCATTTTACTTGTTTTCTCAATGGGTGGGGGAGAGAGAATTTGTAACTCAAAATTTTTGAAAATTATTGCTAATAAAAGCAAAGCGCATTTTACAAATTTATGCAATGTAATTATAAAGTGATAAGTGTATGTCTTATAGAAAAAAAACAGAAAGGTTTTATAGGGTAAACAATAGAAGGCTAGGCATAGAGTCAGTAAGACCTGTGTTCAAGTCTTGAATTTTGATGCACTGGAATGTAAACTCCTTGAGGGAAGGATTGTTTTTACCTTTCTTTGTATCCTCAGCACTTAGCATAGTGCATTGGAATGTAGGAAGTGCTCAGTAAATGCTTTTTTGACTTGATTTAAAATAGTCACCATACGACCATAGGCAAGCTACTGCTTAAGGCTGTAAGTTACAGAAGAGTTGCAATCAGCTTTGTGGAGGGTGTTTCTGCCCCAGAATTTCCCTAAACCAATGAATTCACAAATCCAGATCCCTCTCCTCCCCTCCCCTCTTCTCCCCTCTTCTTCTCTCCTCTTTCTCCCCACCCCAATTCCCTAAACCACAAAAATATAGTTCTTGATATAGAATTAACAAACAATAACATTTTTAGTGTATGTTTTGGTAGAGGAAATGGAGTTGAATGTTAAATAGTTAATTTGACCCTCCATATACAGTTGTTCATGGAGCTCATTTTTCAGTCTGCAGTTATGACCACAAGCCTGCTCTCAAAGAGCTTAATCATTTTCACCAAATCTCTTATCCAGTCAACATGGGAAAGTATAGTAGTATTCTACAAGTTGAGACCCATGCCACTTAATCGGAAAATGAAAAAGCAGAGGATATTGGAATGGAATTCCAGTCCAGCCTCAGATAGTTACTAGCTTTGTGACCCTGGGCAAGTCACTTGACCTCTTATTTGCCTAAGTTTCCTCATCTGTAAAATGGAGATAATAACGGTACCTGCCTTGCTTAGTTGTTGTATCAAATGAGATTTTTTTTAAAAAGCACTTAACACAGTGCGTGGCACCCAGTAGACAGTTAATAAAAGCTTATTCCATTCCCTACCATGTTTCTTTTAGGGCAGTGTTGTGAAACTCAAATAGAGAAAAGAGCTACTAAGTCATCCATAAGGATCTCTGTGGGACACATATTGACTTAGTTTTAAAATTACCTAAGTTTTCTTGTATTTTTATTTATTTTGTTAAATATTTCCCAATTACATTTTAGTCTGGTTTGGGCCACACTTGGGAGTGTTGTGGGTCAAAAGTGGCCCATGGGCTATGTGTTTGGCCTTTATGTTTCAGTGCATCTTGTTGTTGGTCAGCTATGAAATATCCATATGAATATTATGGATAAATATTCATAAGCAGGGTTTGCTTGTTGGTCCCTCTACTGTGCAGAGTAACCTGGGTTTCTGGGATGAATGGAGTGGTGTTTAATCAAAGACTGAAGAGTGATTGAGGCAGAGCGCTCCAGCATCTAGTGGAGGTAAATGGTATATGCTACAAAGCCATAACAAGAAAGGAGTGATCAGCAGTAGAGTGTTGGGAGGTGAAGCAGTCTCCTAGTTAGGTCAGAAAACCAGGAGGAACAGTACTTGTCTACACATGCTTCTGTCAATCCATTTAAGAATGTTCCATAGAATCTCAGACTTGAAAGGGACCTTAAAGGTCATCGAGTGCAACTGTTCACCCAATATAGGGATCCTTTCAACAACACCCGTGACAGATGGTCATTCAGCCTGCCCTTGAATTCTTTTGACAGTGAGTAGCTTAACTACTTAGAGAGCAGTCTAAGGGTTTGTTTTTTATATATATCTTTGGAAATGGTGGCAATTTTTCTCTCTAAGAGATTTGATAATTAATTAATTTCCTAAAGTATGTAAAGTCTTTTGAATACCTGGAAGCATGAAAATTGAAACTAAGGCACAGTTTAAAGCTACCCAAACATTTAAAGAGTGGAATCTCAGTCTCTCCCTCTCTCTCTCTCTCTTTCACTTTCTCATTTACTCACACACACACACACACACACACACACACACACACACACACACTTCAGATTTTCTAATGTCGCTGATACATATATACACACACATATGTATATACATACGTATGTTTGGTGCTAGTGATTAGGTGCTAAGAGATTTTAGAGGTCATCTAATCGTACCCCTCTCATAGAATGAAAGAATCAGAGAGCTCATTTTACAGATGAGGACGCTGAGGCCCAGGGAGCTGAGTTACCTAGTGTCCCACATGCAGTACCCATCAGGAAAGAGATTAGAACATGCTTCCTCTGGCTTTAGCAGCACAGCACTTTTCATGCTACTGCCTTGCCTCTCCCATTTTACAGACATGCCCACTGTTGAATGGATACTTAGTGGAGCCAGGAGTAGGACCCAAGTTGCAGAAACATAGAATTTCAGAACTCATGTGTCATCTAATTCAAACCCTTACCTGAAATATTCCCAACAAGTGATCATCCATCAAACCCCTGCATTTCACTCTCAAGGAACATACATGGTTGCTGCTGAGGAAAGTCATTCCACTTTGGGGACAGGAAGATTTCCTTATCTCTTTATGACTTCTATTGATTTGTCCTAGTTCTTTCCTTTGGGGATAAACAAAGCAAGTTTAATCTGACTTCAATATGACTGCCTTTTAGGTATTTAAATATATCGATCATGTCCCTCTGGAGGTGATCTGACTTCTCAGGGTCCTTCCCAAAATATGTTACCCAAGAACTGAACGTGTTATGCTAGTTGTGGTCTGATCAGGACAGAGTATATGTCTTTCTCATTCTGATGTTATACTTCTATATTAATAAGACTATATTAATAGATATAGTCTTAGATTAAATTAGCTTTTTTATTTGCCACATGACATTACTAGGTTTTTATTACATGGTCTTCCGTCTAGTCCAATTACTCCCATTTTGTACTTGTATAATTGATTTTTCAAACTAAGGATGAGAGTTTTTATTAATAATATTTTATTATTTATTTATTAATAATATTTTGTTAAATTTTATTAGACCTAGTCCCTTGTATTGTGTTACCCTCCCTGCTCTCCATTGGATAAGAATGCCACCTATATCTTCATCCATATCTGTTACTACTGCAGTAGAACAGCATTATGAGTATGGCCTTTTGATGTTCCACTTGAGTCTCCATTCAGGTTGACACTGATCCATTAACCAAGTCTTTTGAGTCTTATTGTTTTGCACCCACCAAAATTTACTATTGTCTACCTTACATCTCTTCATCTTATTCACAAAGATACTCTCAGAGACTTTGTCAAATGCCTTGATGAAATCCAATTATACCTTTTTGTCTGCAGCATTTCCCTGATCAATCAGTCTGTTATTGTAGCCAAAAAGGAAAAGCACATTCAAAGACCTCCCCAAACTCTTGACTTTCAGCCTACTGCTATATTATCTTTTTTTTCTTTTTATAGTGTTTTTTTAATATATTTGTTTTTATTTTTTACTTTTTATCTGATATTTTCACAGGTTCTTGGTCTGTGTATCTGTCTAGTTTTAAAAGTCCAGCTTTTAAGTAGCTTAAATCCAGAGCTGATGTATGTATGTTTTTAAAGAAAAAAAAAAGTTTACCAAATCATTAATATAGATGTTTCCATGAATTTTTAAAGAAATCAATGAGCAGGCCTTTTATTTTGCCTGCATTAAAGCATTCCTCTGCAAGACTTAGGAAGTAGACATGTGGAGCCAGGAAAAGGGAATGAGACAATGACACTGAGGGCCCTCTCACTGGGCAGGATGCTTGGGACCCAGATATTACAAATCAGAACAGACATAACCACAATTAGCATCTTTAACAAATTTTGTGATGTTGAGACTGTTTGAAACATTAAAATGAAAACTCTTAGAAAATTAAAATGCCTGTATTCCTGGTTTTATCCATCCACCTTGTCTTCTAAGGAGGGTCAGTCAATAGGATAGGCAGAATAGGGCCTTTGTTTTGGAGAGGGTAACATATTGTACAGTTATCCCTTCCACATTGTGAGTTATGGCTCCCCATGATCTGGGAAATCTGTGTAAAATTGTCCCTTCCTTCATACCAATGAAGAAGTCTAAATTTCTTCTTTTTCTTTAATGGGGTGTTTACAGTAAGTTATTGCAAAATTTGGGTTAAGTATTTGGTCATAGGCTCTGTGTTGTCTGCTGCCCTTTGGGGTAATATTGTCTGTAGCTTCTGCAAAACTCCCCCCAAATTCCCATTTAATTTCTTATGCTGAACCAAGATATATTGAAACCTCCATGGGGAAAGTCACATTATTGAAGGGGTGACTCTAGCAGAAGGAGCACTGATTGTGGAGTCAAATGACTTGGGTTCTGATCCTGGCCCTAATAACCAGTCAGTCAGTCAGTCAGTCTAGAAGCATTTATTTAAGCACCTATTGTTTACCAGTATTGTGTTTGTTCAGATTTTGTATCTGACACTTCATGATGGACCCCATTTGGGGCTTTCTTGGCAAAGATACTGGAGGGGCTTGCCATTTCCTTCTCTAGCTCATTTTACAGTTGAGGAAACTGAGGCAAACAGGGTGAAGTGACTTGCCCAGGGTCACACCTGACTCTAGGTTTAGCTAGCACTCTATCCACTGCACCCCTAGCTATCTGCTTATTTACCAAGCACTGTGCTAAATGCTGGGGCTACAAAGAAAGGAAGAGATGTTGCTGCCCTCAGTCAGGTGCTCACAGCTATGTTATGTACCCTAGGGCAAGTCTCTTTCCCTGTTCTGTGCCTTAGTTTCCTCATTTGTAAAATGGGGAGAAAAGTCCCTGCATGGTCTACCTCAAAGCGATGTTTAGAGGTTAGTACTTTGTAAACCTTAGGATGCTATAGACAAATGAGCCATGCCCCTTTGCCTTTGGGAGGAAGGCAAGGTGATGTCATGTAAGCAGTGCTAGATTTAGAGGCAGAGGACCTGGGTTTAGCTCCTGCTTCTGCCAAGTACTACCTGGTTCCTTGACTATAAATAAAACCGAGGAATTGGGTCTAGGCATGTGTTGCTTATTCTTTGCTCCTGGGATCCATGGTGTTATTACCTCAATGATGCTGATTTGATTTTTAACCAGAAATGGTATCCCAGTAGTGGTGCAAAGAGCCCCAGATTGGGAGCGTTCAGATCTTTGTTCTGGCACTTTGTAGAATCCCAGAACTGGCAGGATCCTCTGACATCACCTCCAAGCACCAATGGTGTCAGACTCCTAAAGAAACAGGGGCCACCATCCATTCATAAAGATCACTGTTGGCTGCATTACTATCTTCATTTTAAAATGTCATGCTATTGATATGTTCTTATAAATTTATTTCTTTTGTTAGATATTTCTCAGGTGCACTTTAATCTGGTTCAGGCTGCTCTTGGGGGTGTTATGGGCCACATGCATGTTTGACATCTCTGATCTAAACTAACCTGTAGTCCTGAACAAGAAATACCCTCCTCTACAACATGCCTAAGATTACTTCTACTGACCTCCTTTCCCTAAGTCTTTTCTTCTTCTGGGGAGACATTCCCAATTCCTCCAGTCTATTTTTATGTGACATGATCCCACTAATGTAAGTCACAATCCTGGCTGTCCTCCAGTGGACACTCTCTACTTACCATCATCCTTTCTAAGATGTGGTCCCCAGCATTTCACGCAGTATTCCAGGTAGAATGTGATCAGGACTGGGAACAGAACTGCAGGACCGTAGTTCTGGGCACTGGGACTCCTTAATGCAGCTTAGGAGCACAGTAGCTTTTATTGCTGCAATATTACACTTCTACTGGGCTTTTGCCATCCATCAGAATTCCCATATCATTTTCAGATGAATTGCTGTCTTGTCAAACTTCCCCCATACTGTACTGGAATTGCTGTCTTGTCAAACTTCCACCATTCTACACTGGGGAAGCTATTTTTGTTTTGTTTTGTTTTGTTTTTGTCTTTTTGGAGGGGGGAAGACAGGGCAATTGGGGTTAAGTGACTTGCCCAAGCTTACACAGCTAATAAGTGTTAAGTGTCTGAGGAGGAATTTGAATTCAGGTCCTCTTGACTCCAGGGCTGGTGCTCTATTCACTGTGCCACCTAGATGCCCCAGAAGCTACTTTTTTTATTAAATTTTTTGAGTTACATATTTTCTCCCCTTCTTTCT